>OX638134.1:88939846-89539846 GCA_951804985.1 Dryomyza anilis
TTTGACCCCTCTAGGACGCTCCGTTTCGATTCTACAGCCATTTGAAATTTGGATAAAAAGTGGAAAGTTTGACCCCTCTACGACGCTCCGTTTATATTCTACAGCCATTTGAAATTTGGATAAAAAGTGGAAAGTTTGACCCCTCTACGACGCTCCGTTTAGATTCTACTGCCATTTGAAACAAAAGATGTTATATCTCAAATTCTACTAGGTCGATCCCTATGAATTTTATACCACTTAATCATAATTAATATGGGATAAAAAGTGCAAAGTTTGACCCCTCTAGGACGCTCCGTTTAGATTCTACAGCCATTTGAAATTTGGATAAAAAGTGGAAAGTTTGACCTCTCTACGACGCTCCGTTTAGATTCTACAGCCATTTGAAACAAAAGATGTTATATCTCAAATTCTACTAGGTCGATCCCTATGAATTTTATACCACTTAAACATAATTAATATGGGATAAAAACTACAAAGTTTGACCCCTCTAGGACGCTCCGTATAGATTCTACAGCCATTTGAAATTTGGATAAAAAGTGGAAAGTTTGACCCCACTTCGACGATCCGTTTCGATTCTACAGCCATTTGAAACAAAAGATGTTTTATCTCAAATTCTACTAGGTCGATCCCTATGAATTTTATACCACTTAATCATAATTAATATGGGATAAAAACTACAAAGTTTGACCCCTCTAGGACGCTCCGTATAGATTCTACAGCCATTTGAAATTTGGATAAAAAGTGGAAAGTTTGACCCCTCTACGACGCTCCCTTTCGATTCTACAGCCATTTGAAACAAAAGATGTTATATCTCAAATTCTACTAGGTCGATCCCTATGAATTTTATACCACTTAATCATAATTAATATGGGATAAAAACTACAAAGTTTGACCCCTCTAGGACGCTCCGTATAGATTCTACAGCCATTTGAAATTTGGATAAAAAGTGGAAAGTTTGACCCCTCTACGACGCTCCCTTTCGATTCTACAGCCATTTGAAACAAAAGATGTTATATCTCAAATTCTACTAGGTCGATCCCTATGAATTTTATACCACTTAATCATAATTAATATGGGATAAAAAGTGCAAAGTTTGACCCCTCTAGGACGCTCCGTATAGATTCTACAGCCATTTGAAATTTGGATAAAAAGTGGAAAGTTGACCTCTCTACGACGCTCCGTTTAGATTCTACAGCCATTTGAAACAAATGTCATATCTCAAATTCTACTAGGTCGATCCCTATGAATTTTATACCACTTAATCATAATTAATATGGGATAAAAAGTGCAAAGTTTGACCCCTCTAGGACGCTCCGTTTAGATTCTACAGCCATTTGAAATTTGGATAAAAAGTGGAAAGTTTGACCCCTCTACGACGCTCCGTTTAGATTCTACAGCCATTTGAAACAAAAGATGTTATATCTCAAATTCTACTAGGTCGATCCCTATGAATTTTATACCACTTAATCATAATTAATATGGGATAAAAACTACAAAGTTTGACCCCTCTAGGACGCTCCGTATAGATTCTACAGCCATTTGAAATTTGGATAAAAAGTGGAAAGTTTGACCCCTCTACGACGCTCCGTTTAGATTCTACAGCCATTTGAAACAAAAGATGTTATATCTCAAATTCTACTAGGTCGATCCCTATGAATTTTATACCACTTAATCATAATTAATATGGGATAAAAACTACAAAATTTGACCCCTCTAGGACGCTCCGTATAGATTCTACAGCCATTTGAAATTTCGATAAAAAGTGGAAAGTTTGACCCCTCTACGACGCTCCCTTTCGATTCTACAGCCATTTGAAACAAAAGATGTTATATCTCAAATTCTACTAGGTCGATCCCTATGAATTTTATACCACTTAATCATAATTAATATGGGTTAAAAAGTGCAAAGTTTGACCCCTCTAGGACGCTCCGTATCGATTCTACAGCCATTTGAAATTTGGATAAAAAGTGGAAAGTTTGACCCCTCTACGACGCTCCGTTTATATTCTACAGCCATTTGAAACAAAAGATGTTATATCTCAAATCCTACTAGGTCGATCCCTATGAATTTTATACCACTTAATCATAATTAATATGGGATAAAAAGTGCAAAGTTTGACCCCTCTAGGACGCTCCGTATAGATTCTACAGCCATTTGAAATTTGGATAAAAAGTGGAAAGTTGACCTCTCTACGACGCTCCGTTTAGATTCTACAGCCATTTGAAACAAATGTCATATCTCAAATTCTACTAGGTCGATCCCTATGAATTTTATACCACTTAATCATAATTAATATGGGATAAAAAGTGCAAAGTTTGACCCCTCTAGGACGCTCCGTTTAGATTCTACAGCCATTTGAAATTTGGATAAAAAGTGGAAAGTTTGACCCCTCTACGACGCTCCGTTTAGATTCTACAGCCATTTGAAACAAAAGATGTTATATCTCAAATTCTACTAGGTCGATCCCTATGAATTTTATACCACTTAATCATAATTAATATGGGATAAAAAATGCAAAGTTTGACCCCTCTAGGACGCTCCGTATCGATTCTACAGCCATTTGAAATTTGGATAAAAAGTGGAAAGTTTGACCCCTCTACGACGCTCCGTTTAGATTCTACAGCCATTTGAAACAAAAGATGTTATATCTCAAATTCTACTAGGTCGATCCCTATGAATTTTATACCACTTAAACATAATTAATATGGGATAAAAACTGCAAAGTTTGACCCCTCTAGGACGCTCCGTTTAGATTCTACAGCCATTTGAAATTTGGATAAAAAGTGGAAAGTTTGACCCCTCTACGACGCTCCGTTTAGATTCTACAGCCATTTGAAACAAAAGATGTTATATCTCAAATTCTATTAGGTCGATCCCTATGAATTTTATACCACTTAAACATAATTAATATGGGATAAAAACTACAAAGTTTGACCCCTCTAGGACGCTCCGTTTCGATTCTACAGCCATTTGAAATTTGGATAAAAAGTGGAAAGTTTGACCCCTCTAGGACGCTCCGTTTAGATTCTACAGCCATTTGAAACAAAAGATGTTTATCTCAAATTCTACTAGGTCGAATTCTACTAGGTGAATTTTATACCACTTAATCATAATTAATATGGGTTAAAAAGTGCAAAGTTTGACCCCTCTAGGACGCTCCGTATAGATTCTACAGCCATTTGAAATTTGGATAAAAAGTGGAAAGTTTGACCCCTCTAGGACGCTCCGTTTAGATTCTACAGCCATTTGAAACAAAAGATGTTATATCTCAAATTCTACTAGGTCGATCCCTATGAATTTTATACCACTTAAACATAATTAATATGGGATAAAAACTACAAAGTTTGACCCCTCTAGGACGCTCCGTTTCGATTCTACAGCCATTTGAAATTTGGATAAAAAGTGGAAAGTTTGACCCCTCTAGGACGCTCCGTTTAGATTCTACAGCCATTTGAAACAAAAGATGTTATATCTCAAATTCTACTAGGTCGATCCCTATGAATTTTATACCACTTAATCATAATTAATATGGGTTAAAAAGTGCAAAGTTTGACCCCTCTAGGACGCTCCGTATAGATTCTACAGCCATTTGAAATTTGGATAAAAAGTGGAAAGTTTGACCGCTCTAGGACGCTCCGTTTAGATTCTACAGCCATTTGAAACAAAAGATGTTATATCTCAAATTCTACTTGGTCGATCCCTATGAATTTTATACCACTTAATCATAATTAATATGGGTTAAAAAGTGCAAAGTTTGACCCCTCTAGGACGCTCCGTATAGATTCTACAGCCATTTGAAATTTGGATAAAAAGTGGAAAGTTTGACCCCTCTAGGACGCTCCGTTTAGATTCTACCTACAGCCATTTGAAACAAAAGATGTTATATCTCAAATTCTACTAGGTCGATCCCTATGAATTTTATACCACTTAATCATAATTAATATGGGTTAAAAAGTGCAAAGTTTGACCCCTCTCGGACGCTCCGTATAGATTCTACAGCCATTTGAAATTTGGATAAAAAGTGGAAAGTTTGACCGCTCTAGGACGCTCCGTTTAGATTCTACAGCCATTTGAAACAAAAGATGTTATATCTCAAATTCTACTAGGTCGATCCCTATGAATTTTATACCACTTAATCATAATTAATATGGGTTAAAAAGTGCAAAGTTTGACCCCTCTAGGACGCTCCGTTTCGATTCTACAGCCATTTGAAATTTGGATAAAAAGTGGAAAGTTTGACCCCTCTAGGACGCTCCGTTTAGATTCTACAGCCATTTGAAACAAAAGATGTTATATCTCAAATTCTACTAGGTCGATCCCTATGAATTTTATACCACTTAATCATAATTAATATGGGTTAAAAAGTGCAAAGTTTGACCCCTCTAGGACGCTCCGTTTCGATTCTACAGCCATTTGAAATTTGGATAAAAAGTGGAAAGTTTGACCGCTCTAGGACGCTCCGTTTAGATTCTACAGCCATTTGAAACAAAAGATGTTATATCTCAAATTCTACTTGGTCGATCCCTATGAATTTTATACCACTTAAACATAATTAATATGGGATAAAAAGTGGAAAGTTTGACCCCTCTACGACGCTCCGTTATGATTCTACAGCCATTTGAAACAAAAGATGTTATATCTCAAATTCTACTAGGTCGATCCCTATGAATTTTATACCACTTAATCATAATTAATATGGGATAAAAAGTGGAAAGTTTGACCCCTCTAGGACGCTCCGTTTCGATTCTACAGCCATTTGAAATTTGGATAAAAAGTGGAAAGTTTGACCTCTCTACGACGCTCCGTTTAGATTCTACAGCCATTTGAAACAAAAGATGTTATATCTCAAATTCTACTAGGTCGATCCCATTGAATTTTATACCACTTAATCATAATTAATATGGGATAAAAAGTGCAAAGTTTGACCCCTCTAGGACGCTCCGTATAGATTCTACAGCCATTTGAAATTTGGATAAAAAGTGGAAAGTTTGACCCCTCTAGGACGCTCCGTTTAGATTCTACAGCCATTTGAAACAAAAGATGTTATATCTCAAATTCTACTAGGTCGATCCCTATGAACTTTATACCACTTAATCATAATTAATATGGGATAAAAAGTGGAAAGTTTGACCCCTCTACGACGCTCCGTTTAGATTCTACAGCCATTTGACATTTGGATAAAAAGTGGAAAGTTTGACCCCTCTAGGACGCTCTGTTTCGATTCTACAGCCATTTGAAATTTGGATAAAAAGTGGAAAGTTTGACCTCTCTACGACGCTCCGTTTAGATTCTACAGCCATTTGAAACAAAAGATGTTATATCTCAAATTCTACTAGGTCGATCCCTATGAATTTTATACCACTTAATCATAATTAATATGGGATAAAAAGTGCAAAGTTTGACCCCTCTAGGACGCTCCGTATAGATTCTACAGCCATTTGAAATTTGGATAAAAAGTGGAAAGTTTGACCCCTCTACGACGCTCCCTTTCGATTCTACAGCCATTTGAAACAAAAGATGTTATATCTCAAATTCTACTAGGTCGATCCCTATGAATTTTATACCACTTAATCATAATTAATATGGGATAAAAAGTGCAAAGTTTGACCCCTCTAGGACGCTCCGTATAGATTCTACAGCCATTTGAAATTTGGATAAAAAGTGGAAAGTTTGACCCCTCTAGGACGCTCCGTTTCGGTTCTACAGCCATTTGAAATTTGTATAAAAAGTGGAAAGTTTGACCCCTCTACGACGCTCCGTTTAGATTCTACAGCCGTTTCAAACAAAAGATGTTATATCTCAAATTCTACTAGGTCGATCCCTATGAATTTTATACTACTTAATCATAATTAATATGGGATAAAAAATGCAAAGTTTGACCCCTCTAGGACGCTCCGTATAGATTCTACAGCCATTTGAAATTTGGATAAAAAGTGGAAAGTTTGACCCCTCTACGACGCTCCGTTTAGATTCTATAGCCATTTGAAACAAAAGATGTTATGTCTCAAATTCTACTAGGTCGAACCGTATAAATTTAATTCCACTTAATTATAATTAATATGGGATAAAAAGTGCAAAATTGACCCCTCTAGGACGCTCCGTTCTTATAGAAAAACTTTTTTAACATTTTTTTACAACAGCCCATATTCAGTAAAAACTATGCAGACTTTTAACCCTCTATAACGCTCCGTTCAAAAGAAATGAAGGTTTTATGAAAAACTTTCTTCAACCGTCGATTTCTTCGGTCTCAGTTTGAGGATTTGGTATAAAGTTTGACGTCGCTATTACAAATATCTTACATATTATCGAATATAAAATATAAATTTTGGAATTATTTGAGATTTCCAAATTGTGAATTTATAGATTCACCTTAACAGATTTCGGGTATTCCTAGGTTTTAAACAATAATTTCATGCAACGAGAAAAAGTTTTTTGTAAAATATAGGAATGGTCCTCATGGCATATTAAATAGCCTTCTTCCCAAATAAATTCCAGCGGCATGTTTTATTTGTGCAATATTTTTAAAGTAAAAAAAGATCCCACACATGCAAGTGACTGCAATGGGGCCTTATGGCAATGTCTGACATTGTCATGACATTCCTTATGATGCCATGCTAACCCGTGGTATACGTTTGGGCAATTCCAATCCTTATAACTTAATTTTCACTCGACGGCAGTCGGTCGACCAAATTCGCAACAGCGCAAGTATTAACTTCAGTTAGTGCTGAACTAATTTTAGAAATTTTTCGCATGCCCTGCTCATTTGCGGCACAGCATTGTTGAACGTAGCACGAAAGCAGTGCAGGTGAATTTTAATGAATTCCAATTAGGAATCGTGGTGTGCGGTCAATATATTGGGACAAATAAACAAATGCTGGACGGGATGAACGCTCTTTGCTCTAAATTATTTCGACTAACAATGAGGGGAAACAATACCCATTAAAATGTTTTTCATAAAAATCTTACGCGAAGAAATTAAAGAGTGCCACAACATTTTGGGAGACGATCATAGGGATGGAAACTAAGGTGGTTTGGAGTACACATTAAAAAAAGTTTTTTTTTTATTACAGTTTTGAACTGCAGTAATCTACCCTAGAAGAGAGAATTTCTACTAGGGTTATTTTCCCTAGCAGTCACTAGTCAGGACCCGAGCAAAAATATGTTTATTCTAGTACCAGATGAAATCCGCAGATTTTCCAGATAGCGCCGATTCAATTTCACCTAGGGATTGAGATTATCTAATTCGATTGTAATATTTCCAGGAAAAATAGGAATTTTAACGGTATGCACTGAAGTCTACTACACCAGTAGAAATTTACCATATTATAGAAAACATTATCATGGTCTGATCATGTAACTGATGATGTTGGGACAATGCCAAAATACAATGTTCAGTTCCTTAGTACTATTTCATAGTACAATTTCTTAGTACTATTTCTATATTATTTTCGATGGCCATGATCGGGAATTGATTATTGGTTTTTTATCGTCATAATACAATTTACAATACCAACATGCTTTGGTCATGTTTACCCAAATAAGGTAAACTATTAAAAGTGCACAAAGTATTTTTTTAAAGTTATTATTGAAAAATGAATTGAAAAAAGTGTCGTAGCAAGAAATCATTTGACAGAAGTTTTTCGACAGTCTCCTGCTCCTGCTACATATAGACACATCTCTATTCCATCTTCCTCCAAAATTGAAAAATTAAGTAAAACATTTTGCCGATTGTGAGGAGTACATACAGAAGACAACAACAACAACAATAACAATGGCAACAGGAGCAGCAGCAGCAAAGTCGTTTAGAAAATTTTAATTGGGTTAGTTAAGCATTCGATAAATTCCACAAGATCAAAGTTATCGCTCGAAGGCATGGAATGAAACGAAATGAGACGGACTTGAGTTGAGTTGTTTAAAGTTGTAATTGATGTCGATGATGCATGTGGCTGCGCTGTACAAAGGAGCATTCTTGCCAAGTTGTCTTGCGCCAGATTTTTGATAAATTACGTCTTCGTTGTAAGGGAACCGCGACGATTTATGTTCTTGGCTTGAAAATGCAAATGTTGTTAAGAATTTTGAGAAGTAGCAGCAAAGAATGACGGTCTTAATCGATGTTTTATAAAATATACCCAACTGCTCTTTGCATTGTAATAATAGGTATTGTTATTTTATATCGATTTATTGACGTATTTTGGCTAAATTGTTTTTCAAACAAATTAGATACAGATTTATAAAATATTCCGTAGGTATGGGATACCTTTCTGGTTGCAAACCGAAATTGATTGTTTGCACTAGAATATCTTTAAGAAGAGTAAAAAGTTATTCGATAATTTGTTATAATTAAAGTTTATAGTTTGGAAAGAACCCTAATGCATAGCATCACAAAAGGCTCTATAATGCTCAGCCCTACTAGAAATGTCCTTACCATGCCCGCCATAGTAATTTTAACATGTTTTCACAATCAATGAACCCGATATGGATGGTTATGATACCAAAGGGACGATGGTTATGATACCAAAGGGGCGAGAGTGAGTGAGGGTGAGAGAGCTCGGCCTAAAGGGGCGAATATTCATTTTCAAAATGTTAGGAAATCAAATTATAATGTTTGAATTACTTTAAAAATGAGGCCTTTTTATACCCTACACCTATGAGGTACAGGGTATATTAACTTTGTGCATATATTGTAACGCCCCTTAGAAGGCGTGTCCGGTATGGAAAAGTATTTATATTCTTGATCAGTATCACTACCCGGGTCCGTTTAGCCATGTCCGTCTTACTGTCTTGCTGTCCGAATACAGAAAAACTTGAGAAATACTGATCAGAATGCGATGAAATTTCGTCTCAATATATTTTAGCCAAAAGTAGGAACTGAGTTTGAAAATGAGCCAAATCTGTCAATGGACACGCCCACCTCCCATACGGGTCACTTTTATATAACTATTTAGGAACTAATAACTCGAAAAGTAATCAAGATATAGTTATAAAATTTAAAACGTATTGTAATAATTCATGCAAAAAAATATGTGGTCCAAAAATGGACGTGATCCGCCCACCTTTTTTTTCATTATTTCCCCGATTTTCATACTGGAAATTTGAATCGTAAATTATTAAAATCAAATCAATGAAATATTAGCTTAAAAAAATTAAATATAAGCGTGGTCCGTCGACTTCTTTTTTTTAATTTTTTTATTAGTTTTTTATACTTTTATATCAATTTTTTAAATTATGGAGATATAAGACATAAATTACTGATATGTAAACAATATTTTGAGGGTGGGGAGGTTCAGCATTATTAAAAACTTTAAAATTAAGGTATACAAATAAATATCCCATATTAATTACCCACTTAAGGGTGTATGGTATTCCATAGTCGGACCCGACCGACTATAAAAGTCCGCCCCATGTGACCTAACATTCCCAACTCTTTTTTTCTTATTTTGGTTTAATCATATTAGCATAACGTATATAAAATATCTTTTGATTTTGGGCAACTTACTGAATTATTTATGCGGATCTTGTGTGTGTCCATATCCTGACCAAAACGCAAATATTTTTGTTTTTTCCTATAACTTTTTTCCAATATCATGGGTACAAGATAAAATAGTAGTGTATAGTAGTTAAATGTTTATTTTTAAAGCACCTATCGGTTGACACTATTATTCAACATTTTTTTTTTTTAATTTTTGTTATTTGCTAGATAATTTTTAAAAAAATATTTTTATATAATGATGCCGATTGATAGATGCTTTAAAAAGAAACAATTCATTCCTTTACACCTCTATTTTATCTTGTACCAGTAAAAAGTTATGTCATCAAAACGGAAAGATACGCCTTTTTGGCATGACAAGATTTTCAAATTCGCCCTTTTGGTTTTGTATTTTGTGCTTAGAAATATGCAACAAAACCACACACGATTTTGGCACAGTATTCTTGAGAAAAAACTACATTAACAACAAATGTGAAAAAACGCAAATGTCAAAAAATACACATTCGCACCTTTGGCATGATGGGGACGATATATAAATACTCAAATTGCAATCTTTAACGAAAAATGCTAATTACTCAAACATGTAGGACTTCCACGTACACTTTTACATCAAATCTTATAATACTCATCCAGATAATACTTCAACTCAAAATGGGCTTATGTATTTTTGTGGGTCATGGGGATTCTCTTTTTTCATGGCTGTATCCGCTTGGTTGTATATGCCACTTTTAATATATTTGACATACTCTTTTTGGAAAATACAGGTTCATCTTTAAGGGGAGGAAGTTCTGATTGTGATGGGAGGTTGTTTTTCTGGCGTATGAATCTCCATTTACTGATGGAAGTGGACATTATATATACATATATATTTTTTTTTCTTTAAAAAACAATGTACTGACCACCCTTTGATGCGTAGCAGAGCGATCCGGTCCATTTTTTTTTTAATTATAGCCTACCCCGATTTGTTTTTGTGATTTAAAGAAATGTCGAATTTTCATGGAATCTAGTAGGGACGTAGAAATAAAGGAAAAGTAAAAACTTAAACAAAATATATATTTTATGAGGAGGACAAAAAAAAAGAAAATATCTTTGGAAGAGCAAGAGGTTAAAAAGAAGAACTGTCCTTCCCAAAGAAGGAAAAATGGTCACCGCAGTTATGATAGAAAATTAAAAAAAAAAATAGGAAAAATAGAAAACTAAACCCTGCTTGTTGGTGACACACAGTAGAAGTAGAAGAAGAAGAAGATTCACAATAGTAAGATTCATTCACAATCAGTACAATTTCTGAAATGGTAAATGTTAACACCTTAGCAAATAACACAACCACATCAGCATAAAGCAAAAGAAGCATCAGAGGCGACATCTGCGTCCACTAGCGGAAATATTTTGATCCGGTTTACATCGGATATTGATCGGGTAGCTGATAATGGGCCTAATAAGATACTGTAGAAGGGAACTAGTTAAAAAGAAACTATTCATCCGAATTGTTACTTCGTGTAGATTATTGTAAATATTATCAGGGTCAGCTCATGAGCATGGCCCTACTCAAATTTCTACTAGGATATTTCATATTTTTCCTTTTGCAAGTTATTTCGAATGGGAGTTCTTTCATAGCGCCATACAAAAGCCGTTATCGAACCAATATCAATTTATAGTAATTTATTTTTTAGGCGTTTTATGTTTTGTACTATATTCCAATCACTATATTGCACTCACCATATTATCAGTCGAAAGGTGAAGCACAGCTTTGTACTTAACGCTTGAACTGAGTTCTCTGTGGGTCGTCCGTCTGTCTGTCTGTCGGCGGGTCAATTGCCATGGTTGACTGGTCAGGTACGAGAGAGAGCACAAAAGGCTGCGGCAGCCAGTAACTGCAACTGTTGTCGCCACCGACACCGCCGCCGCTGATTGCTTTTATATTTTATGATCTTGCCAAGAGTCGAACATGCTTCAAGAGCAGCCAGCCCCTTTACTGCGTTTGGTGCCAATTAAGCTGGCTGCTTGGCGCTCTGACACCGTCATCATCACCATCGTCATCGCCAACAGCAGAGCACCACAGCAGCCGCATCAGCAGCAGCAACTCCGGCAGCATTTGCAACCGTGAAAACAGGGCGCTTAAACGCACCAAGCAACCTGGTTGTTATTGGCGTTGCTGCGTCTGTTGGTTTAAATTAGAGTTGGGCCACGGCTGACCTAAGAAGTAGCATTGGAATCGTGGCGCTTCGTTAAATTTATTTTTTTGATTTTTTGCTTTCTTTGGTTTTTCGCTGTTGCTTTTGGACTTTTGCGAATTTACGTCGCTTTGGGCGTAACTGCCGCGGACTGACGCGTCGCTTGGTAACTGCCTCGGTCGGTGTTGACCATTGACCAGCTGGCCACTCAACAAGTTAGTTATTTTTGATTAATGCCGCTGCCAGCAGTTAATATTTTGCAAAATGCGTTTTCGGCAACTCGCACGGGTTGTTGTTCTTTCTGGTCGTGGTCGTTGTCGGTGATGTCAGTGTTTGGTAGGGAAGCATTTGATGAGCGGCGACTGTTTTCGAAAATTGTAATTTTCTCTTATTTAAATTTTGTATATTTGGTGCGACCGAACGTGCTGCGCTGTTGTGGCGGCATAACACGAGGATACTTGATCAACGATCGAATGTAAACGATAACGGAGGAACATGATTCTTGGTACAGTCAGTGGTTCTAATAAAGAAGCAGATGCCTGGATTCAGCACGTCATTAATACTACTTATTCTATAGGTTTTTGAATATTTCCGAGACTAAATTTCTGGCATTTTTCAGGAATACTTCGTGCATAATTCATGCAAACCTCTATGCAATTCCCAAAATATTCCCTGAATCTGCCATTCAAATTCCACAAAATATGATAATCTACGCTTCCCACAAACTTCCATTTATCTGTGTGTTTGTCGGAAATATGCCTGAAATATTCCAGAAAAATGCCAGAAATTTTGTCTCGAGAGATAAATGAAATATAATGGAAAATGCACAGCAGTCCCAGCCAAAATGTTTGGCAGGGCCGAGGAAGTTTTCCGCCTTTGTCTGTTTGAAATAGGTCGAAAACATTTTTCTAAACTGCCTTGACGGGGGTTTTGTCTTTTTAAAAATAACAACTGCCCCAAACAACATTTTGGTCAGGTTCGAGGTACTTTTGAAACATTTTTTAGACATATTTCAAACAGACAAAGGCGAAATTGGTATCACAAGCTGTCTGTTTCCTGCCAGTTCCCCAAATATGGCGTGAATCTGCCATACAAATTTCACAAACATTTACAACCTGCTATACACTTCCCAAAATATTCTATTTATCTGTGTGTTAACCGGAAATATGCCTGTTCTATTCCTGAAAAACTGCCAGAAATTTTGTTTCGGGAGATAAATGAACTATAATGAGAAGTTGACAATAGCCCATGAAAAAAAATTTTGACTGCGGGGTTCTGTCTTTTTAAAAATATCAACTGTCTTAAAAAAACAATAAAAGTAACAAAATTTTCTAGTATTCTTCTGGAATATTTGGGAAACATTTCCAACAAATACACAGATGACTGGAACTTTAGAGGTAGCGTACCACAGCGCTGTATGTCCTTTGTTTCGATATCTTAACGAGACTAATTCACACGATATCGCAGACTTTCTCCCAGCGATATCGAGCGTCGAAAGGGACCTAGATAGGATGTATAAATCGATACGTTCTATCGAAGTTTTCTTGGTACGGGAAATTTTCGAAATCGAATGACCCTGTCATACAAATATATTTCTTTTTTTTGGTATGGCAATTCTTAAAACATGCCTCAATTCTGCAAAACCCAGTATTTGTATAAATAGAGTCAATAATAAGAATTAATACTCTTATATTTCAAGAACTCATACAAAGTCGATTCAATTCGCTCTAACATTGATCCATCTTTCCACCAACAAATATCTGATACCTACAATCGACATCTATAAGCCACATTATATTGGCAAGGCGAAACAACCTCGCTCAAGGCTGTCTGCCAGTATTTGGCATGACTGCCCTTTAGCAACTAAACCACACCAGCCAAGTTTACATTATGACCAAATTCAGTCAAATTGAAAACTCAATATAGCACCGTGGGGATACAATAACAATGAAGCAGCAGCAGCACAATACCAACAACTAGTATATAAAAACAAATAAATTCGATAACCAAAATTGGAATTTTATCCTTTGTAAACTCAGACAAGAAGAAGAAGATGAAGCTCTCATGCCAAAACAAGTTATTTGGCCGGGCAATTTAGACGTATGGACTCTTGATCACAATGATCACATGATGTTGATCAAGATCATGATGATACTGATGATGATCAACATAATAATGAGTTGACGAAGGGCCGCCATCAAAACTAATGACAAGCTACAAACTCTTGCCAAAACAGCAGCAGCGGAGTCAGCAACAGTAACAATTTACAATAACAACAACTAATAAATATGCGCAAGCATGCCGCGCAATAAACCCTAAAATGCAACGCTTCGTTATGCCCGAAAGGGTTTTCATCAGTGCACAGTGTGAGATTTTGCCCATCGAGTAGGACTAAATTTCCGACAATTGAAGAACAAGGAATTTTTGGACGCCATAACAATGGGACATCATAAAAAAAGAGCAATAACTAGGAGTAAGTTAAGTCACATTTGGTTTTTTTAGGTCCTCCAATCACCAGGATTTACGGATATTGAAAATAATACATACTATGCATGCATAGCATGTATTACAAGGTTTGGAATACGGGGTTGAAACTCGACCAGGTATTTGGCGAATTGATAAAGAGTTATACATTGACCAATCTTTTTCCGAGCACTATTTCCAGAGATACCGTAGTTCAAAGTTACAAAAAATAGGACAAAAATCACATTTGTATGGTTGTTCATATTGAAATTTATCTTAGCTAGAAAGAATAAATTCATCATGCACTCATTTTAAACTTAATAAAAGAAGCTTTTTTAAATTACGGTCGTTTAAATCGAAATATCAGTCGGGATTGTAGCATTATTAAATACAATAAAAAAAACATCGATAAATCCTATGAAATTTCATGTCATTATTTAAGACAATCGAACGCCTTATCGGATAATTTTCAAGGCCCACATTTAGGTCTCGGTCGGGGAAGGGATCATAAAACATATGTATTAATAAAGACAACCGACAAATAACTTTTGTGACATCTCACTCTATAATATCGTCGTCATAGAACGAAAAGTCACGAAATACATTTACAAAATGCCATATATTCATTTACAAAAATCTTTATATATCTGTCAGTTTTTAATCGATGATTTCTAGCACATGCAAATCTATCAATTGATATTTCAACTTTAAAAATGCATCAATTACTTTTTTGAATATTAATCAACAAACTCGAAATTTAAGTTTTTCATAAAAATGTATTCGGTGACTTTTCGTTCTACAACGACGATATACAAGATTTCATTTGAATTATGTATTTACATTACTTAAAAGTAATTTCATAATATTGGGAAGGAAATTCCGATAAATTCACGTTTAAT
Organism: Dryomyza anilis; assembly: GCA_951804985.1. Classification (NCBI taxonomy): domain Eukaryota; kingdom Metazoa; phylum Arthropoda; class Insecta; order Diptera; family Dryomyzidae; genus Dryomyza; species Dryomyza anilis. The sequence goes on from OX638134.1 coordinate 88,954,867, forward strand.
AAAACAAATTAGTTCTTCTTTCTGTATTTTTAAACGAATGTGAGTCATTTCAACAAAAAAACTTCAATGGTTCAATATTTAATATGAAATCCCCAATAAGAAATCAAAATTTAGTTTTATCATTCGTTCTGTAATATTGAAAATGGATAATAGATATCGTCACTGACATGCCAAAGAGGCGAATTTGCATTTTTAAAAAGTTGGGAAATCAAATTATAAAGTTAGAATTACTTTAAAAATGTGTAAACATTTTTTTTTTCATTTTTGTTTTTCTTATTTTGGCTTATTCATCAATTAGCATAACGTATATAAAATATATTTTCATTTGAACAACTAACTGCAATAGAAATACGAATTTTGTGTGACTATATCCTGATCAAAACGCAAATATTATTGTATACTTTGCCATAACAACTCAGGGGTACAAGATTAAAAAGTGATGCAAAGATATTATTTTTTTGTTTTTAAAACACCTATTGATTGGCATCATTATTTAAATTGCCAAAAATAAATTTTGCAAAAAACAAAAATTCGACCACACCACGATTTTATCTTGTACCAGTACAAAGTTATATCAAACAAACCGAAAAGATTCGCCTTTTTGACATGATAAGATTTTCAATTTTTCAAATTCGCCCTTTCATTTTATCTTTTGTGACTATTTTGACACATACTTGAGGAAATACTACATTCAAAAATTAAAAAAAAAAAACGCAAATTTCAAAAATTACACATTCGCCCATTTGGCATGATAGTGACGTATAATCTGATAGATTCATATAAATTAACGATTGTAAATTCCCTGTAAGGATCAAATAAAGTAGCTCTGATCGGAATCAATAACTACTTAGATAATGTAAATCTTACTATGGTGATTCTGATAAAGGCATAACAAGGTCCTGTTCATGTTTACTTTACCCGAGGGTACCCGAACAAAACCCAATTATTTCCCTATGGAGAATGGGGTAAATTTCTACTGGGGAAAATAACAAAATCTTACACTGTGCAGCGCCGAGACAATATATAGACAGGAGTCCATAAATGTGCGCTGCTTCTGGAGAGCTCTGCGGTATTTAAGCGCGGCATTTAAACGTAGACTGAACGTCGGAGATGAGTTGACAGGCTTACTGTAGGTAGTGAACTACTGAATAATTTGATTATATGTTGCTGATTGACGGGTGATTGCATCAAAGTATCAAAAATCTGCATGGGTTGCTTGAACAGGCGGTATGCTGTAGTGTGGTGTGGTGTGCCTGATACGAACATTCCAATGATCAAGTGCAAAGAGCAGTCCGAAGACAGCAGGCGCTTGCTTCTAACTAGAAGTCCTCCACCGCAATTGCAGTGTCAGCGATCTTAGACGATTTTCAGTGCGACTCAAAACTAGTTCTATGGCCATGGGCCACGCAGAGTCGTCTGTAAACTTGATCGACACAACTGCTGCTATCTAGCTGTTGACGACGTGCTGTCTGTCGATTGTGATTAGCAACTCCGAACGAACGCGGGAAACTAATAAAATTAGTAGCAGTCGATAGTATTAACAATTCCAGCACATGACTCGTTTAAACTGGATTCGGTGGCATAGACGACGAAAAGTAGTCAAAGAATTATGTGTGATAAAACTCAGAGACATGGGGCAATTCAATTAAAGAACACAAACCGAATCAGTTTGTGTTGCATAGTGTTGTGAAATTTTTAAATAGAGTCCACTTTATTACGCGTTTCTACTACCACAAGTAGGTATTTATTTTTATACCCATGGCAAGTATTTCTGTACGCATTTATATAGGTAGGCAGTTGTGTAGACGGACAGACAGACAGACAGACAGACAGACAGACAGACAGACAGACAGACAGACAGCCAGCTCGAAACGTAAATAAAGCAGGTATGTGGTTTATGCCATATGACGAAATTACAGTTTTTTCCTACTACGTCTGTGCAGAAAAAAATGAAGCCTTTCTGTCTGTTGTCCAGCACAACAACTGCCTCTGTTTAGTCTGCGTCGAGCGAGTTCTACAACCAGGCTGCAATTAATCGCTCGTCATCAAACGCAATGCGGACGCACTAGAAAGATACGAGTTATTCTCGAGTAATGCGAAACATTTCCACGCGACATATGGCAGTGACAGAGGGAGGGATGGGCAGGGCAGACAGAGAGGAACACGACTAGTATCCATCAGGAGTTATCCCATAAGAGACCAGTTCCAGATCAACACAACTCGACTTATGTACACTCAAATTGTTTTGTTTTGAATGCAAAAATATAATTTTAATGAATAGATTGGTTATAATGTTAAAAGGAACCATTTAAAAATTATAGGATCCGATAATAAATTATTTTCTAGTTATTTTTTACATTTTACGTGGAACTCGTGAGAATCTGTTTCTCTTCAGATTAATCAATATTTCGATTCGTTTGTTCGTTCGGTGTAGTTTGAGCGTGATCTTTGTGGATAGTTTAATGACAAAATAATGGAACTGGCTACTAGGGTTACTGTATTCCTGAAACATATTTCAAATAATATAAATATCAACATATTAAACGGTCTATGGCTATCAAAAACATACTCCGAACTAACGATTCAAATTAATTTTAACTAGGAGAATTTTATATAAATTGGGAAAATCCCAAATAAAATTGAGATTTTTTCATTTGAAATAATATTAAATTTCATTTGAAAACTGAGGCATACCACCAGATTATATCGTCGTTGTAGAACTAAAAGTCACTAACTACATTTTCAAAATGCCTATTGTTCCTTTACAAAAACCTTTATATATCTTTCAATTTTCAATCGATGAGATCAATATCTGTACCAAATGATAAGAAAATGTAAATCTACTAATTGATATTTCAACTTCAAAAATGTATCAATTACTTTTTGTAATAATTACCAACAAAGTTGAAATTTTAAATTTTCATAAAAATGTATTTGGTGACTTTTAGTTCTACAACGACGATATATTTTTCTGTGACAACGATATCGACTACAATTCGTTTCAAAAACGGTTGAACATCGTGTGACTGCAAGTTTTGATTCATGTTTGTTTTGAGAGTTTTTATGTTGCCAGTATTTAAATCAAACGAAAAAGTAAAAAAAAATCTAAAATTTTTGTATAAAAAAATAGTTGGCAAAACAAACAAAAATATTGAACAAATGTTCGACGTTATACAAATTTTAGATGACGGGGACCTGGAAACGAATCTCAGTGATATGCGAAAGTTTTAATTGTTGTTTGAATTGTTCAATTACTTAATATTGAAAATATTATTAATAAACATTATAAACATCTCAAATTTAATTGAAATATTCGCAATTTGAATTGTAAAATCTCCATACCCACTATTCCATATCCTCTACACGTATCCACTACTCCATATCCACTACTGGATGGATGGTATTATTTTCACTTTGAATTTTCTCAATGGAAAATCTGAATCCAATTTGAATATTTTCAATTTCAAATTGTAAAATTCCAATTTTATTAATAATTCTCTCACCACACTAAAAATCACCACACTAAAACTTACCACACTAAAATTTCACCACACTAAAACCCACCACGGGGACTATGGGGGCGATTATCACAAGGCAACGTGTCTGAGTGCTTCAACATGGCGAAGCCAGCGCTATCCTTGTCGGTGTCGTCTCAAGTCAACTCACTGGTCACCAGAATTGACAAATTGTCAAATGGTGACACCTCCACTTCGGTGGAAGTCCTCCTCGTGGAAGTCCCTGGAAACGGCGCTCTACACCACCCGGTGTAGAAGTCGGCTAAAGTGAGTGGCGAGCATCTCCCTCAGAGTGAGGGTTCGTGCGTTGGGTTTGGGTCCCACCACGGAAAAAACCTATGCGCCCAATGAAAACAAAAAAGAAGCCTCGGATAACGACCGATTACAACGATGACGACCCACGCAAACGTTTTAAGGACCATGATTTACGGATATGCACCTGGAATGTCCGGACCCTTTATAGGGAAGGTGCCTCTATCCAGCTGGCAGATGTCCTCGAAAAATATAAGGCTGACATCACCGCTATCCAGGAGATGCGATGGACGGGACAGGGCTGTTCGAAACAAGCGTCCTGTGATATCTACTACAGCTGCCATGCGGAGAGACACGAATTTGGATGTGGATTTGTGGTCGGCAAGAGACTCCGCCACCTTGTCTCTAGGTTCACGCCCGTGGACGAAAGGCTGGCAACAATCCGCATCAAGGCTAAATATTTCCATATCAGCCTTATTTGTGCACACGCTCCGACGAACGAGAAAGATGACGAGACAAAAGAGAGCTTCTACGAGCGCCTAGACAACGCATACGAGCGCTGCCCCCGCCACGATATCAAAATCGTGCTAGGCGATTTTAACGCCAAGGTGGGCAGAGAAGCCATCTATTGTCCCACAATCGGAAAATTTAGCCTCCATGCCAACACTTCCGATAACGGAACGAGGCTAATCGACTTCGCCGCAGCACGAAACATGGTAGTTAGTAGCACTAGATTCGAACATTTCGATATCCACAAGGCCACATGGTTGTCGCCCGATCAAAAAACTCGAAATCAAATTGATCACGTTGTGATTGACGGAAGGCACGCTTCAAGCGTGATGGACGTACGCACTATCCGAGGTGCCAATATGGACTCGGATCATTACCTTGTAGCAGCCAAGGTCCGCACACGCTTAAGCGCTGCGAAGAACGTACGGAACCAAACGCAGAGAAAGCTAGACGTCGGAAAGCTGCAATCACAACAGACAACGCAAGCCTTTTCCACTCGACTCTCACACCTGCTTAGACAAAGCACTCCTCCTCTCGATGATATAAGCGCGCAGTGGAATCATATCTCCTGCTCTATGCGTACGGCTGCCGAAGAGGTGCTTGGATTCCAACGCCCCCTGAGGAATCAGTGGTATGACCAAGAGTGTCGCGCGGCCACTGCAGAGAAAGACGCTGCGTACAAATCCACCCTGCAGTCAGTAGCTACGCGAGCTGCGAAGGAGCGATACAAAGAGAAGAGGAGGGAAGAGAGACGTCTTTTCAGGCGTAAAAAAAGCGAGGCAGAAAGACGTGAGTGTGAGGAGATTGAGATGCATGGGGACAGGAATGAGGCTCGAAAATTCTTCGAGAAAATAAGACGCCTAGCCGGAGGTTCGAAATCCGGAGCCTCTTCCTGTAAAGATGAGAACGGAAATCTAGTGACAGATATCCAGAGCACACTGAAAATATGGAGGGATCACTTCTCTAAACTGCTGACCGGTGATGATGACCTCAATTCCACCTATAGAGAAGCAAACCCGGCAACCCCAGTACTTGATGACGATGTTGAGATTCCGCCACCCGACCATGACGAGGTCAGAACAGCCATTGCTCGGCTGAAAAACAACAAAGCCGCAGGTGCTGATGGCCTGCCTGCTGAATTGTTTAAGACCGGAGGCGAAGAGCTAATAGAGAGCATGCACGAGCTCGTAAGCAGAATATGGTCGGATGAAAGCATGCCAAGTGACTGGAACCTCAGTGTAATCTGCCCAATCCTTAAGAAAGGGGATCCCACTATCTGCGCCAACTACCGTGGGATCAGCCTACTCAATATCGCATACAAGGTTCTATCGAGCGTATTATGTGAAAGACTGAAGCCCATCGTCAACAGACTGATTGGACCTTATCAGTGCGGCTTCAGACCTGGAAAGTCCACCATAGACCAGATTTTCACATTGCGCCTAATCCAGGAAAAGACCCTAGAAAAACAGATCGACACCTACCACCTATTAGTCGACTATAAAGCCGCCTTCGACACTCCGATAAGGGAACGATTATACGCCGCAATGTCTGAGTTCGGTATACCTGCGAAACTTATAAGGCTTTGCAGGATGACCCTGAGCAACACACGTTGCTCAGTGAGAATAGGAAAAGACCTCTCCGAGCCATTTCATACCGAACGAGGTTTCAGACAGGGTGACTCCCTATCGTGCGACTTTTTTAACTTATTGATGGAGAAAATAGTTCGAGCTGCCGAACTCCGTCAAAGCGGCACTATCCTCAACAAAAGTGTCATGCTGCTCGCATATGCCGACGATATTGATATCATTGGCAGGAGCACACGAGCAGTCAGCGCAGCATTCTCCAGATTGGAGAAAGAGTCGCGTCGAATGGGTCTAGCGGTGAACGAGGACAAGACGAAGTTCCTTGTGTCAACAAGCAAAAAAGAGTCCGTGCGTCTTGGACAAAAAGCTGATTTTGACACCCACAAGTTCGACATTGTGAAGGACTTCGTCTATCTAGGATCCAGCATAAACAGCAACAACGACGTCAGCCTGGAGATCAAACGGAGAATAACTCTTGCCAACAGGTGCTACTTTGGGCTCAGTAGGCAATTGAGAAGCAGAGCCCTCTCTCGCCGGACAAAAATAACGCTCTACAAGTCACTCATCATGCCCGTCCTACTTTATGGTGCAGAAACATGGACGCTGGCCACCACCGATGAGAGAGTACTGGGAGCGTTCGAGAGAAAGATTCTCCGTAAAATCTTTGGCCCTATCTGCTTTGCTAACGAGTATCGAATCAGGATGAACCACGAGCTGTATGAGTTATTCGACGACATTGACATAGTCAAGCGCATCAAGATCCAGCGGCTTCGCTGGCTAGGTCATGTCGAACGAATGGATGAAAACACTCCAGCCAAGAAGGTGCTTGAATCGAAACTCGAAGGTGGACAGCGTAGAAGAGGGCGTCCAAATCTGCGTTGGAAAGACCAAGTTGAGGACAACCTGGCAACGCTTGGTATTTCTAACTGGCGTCAGCGCGCGCAAAGCAGATCCGACTGGCGCGGCTTCATCTCAGCGGCCAAAACCGACCCACGGTTGTAAGGGCCATTTAAGTAAGTAAGTAAGTAAGTAAAACCCACCACACTATAATTCACCACACTAAAACTCACCACACTAAAATTCACCCTAAAATTCACCACACTAAAACCCACCACACTATAATTCACCACACTTAAACTCACCACACTAAAACTCACAACACTAAAATTCACCACACTAAAACTCACCACACTAAAACTCATCACACTAAAATTCACCACACTAAAACTCACCACACTAAAACTCACCACACCAAAACTCACCACACCAAAACTCACCACACTGAAACTCACCACACTAAAACTTCTACTGGGAAAAACTCTACGGGGAAGAATTCTAAGGGAAAGAATTCTACCGGGAACAATTCTACCGGGATGAATTCTACGGGAAGAATTCTACGGGAAAGCGTTCTATGGGGAAGAATTTTACGGGGAAGATTTCTACTGGGAATAATTCTACGGGGAAGCGCAGTCTGAGAAATAATTGTCTTTGAGAATTATTATTTGGTTACCACATTTATAAAACCATAAAAAAACTTAAACAGCTAAGCACGGGCGCCACATATAATATTAATAAAAATGTTTTTTATATTAATTAAATCGCACCATATCTTTAAATTCACAAAATCTTGGCACGAATCGTGCACGGGTCCAGCTAGTCTTAAATAATATTCTATTCGAATGTTCCTAAAAGCTGTTGTCAAATTATTAATACATTTTTTATGACGTTTACGTATCAAAGAGGTTACATATTACATACATATTTGTTGAGGTTTGATTAAAAATGTACTTTTTTTGTTCGGGTCCTTACAAATCAATGACATAATGCACGACTGGGTCCTGAATAGCACGTGAAAAGTAACCGGCATGGGAACTACGTTACAAGGAGATCGTGCACTCGATTTCTTAGCTCGCTCAGGCCTCGTCTGACCCATATTATCTGAAATAATAACATGGTTCTACCAAAATATCTACTAGGGATTGATTTATTCGTTAGTTGAAATTTGCCATATTCGGGATAACATAAACATGGCCAGATCTTCTAGATCATCTAACTGGTTGGGTCAAGTCCAGTGAAAATTATCAGTTACCGGAAATGACCTTAAAACAATTTCAACTAAAGCTGAGACTAAAAATAATTGTCAATTACCAATAAATTTCTGCTATTATTTGTATCAGTGGTCATTTGAATCGATTTCCAAATTTTCAAATGTCAAAAACTATTTTCATCATATTATATATTTTTGGTGTTTGGTTAGTTTTATTACAACAACTATTCACCATGGTCGCAAAATTGTCGAAAGCACATTTTTAATATCGAAATACATTGACCCTATTTAGGACACCTTTCCAAGGATACAAAAATTGAATTTAAAAAAAAATATTTTTGGCGTATGTTAAGACGTGTGTTAAGCACCAATTAAAATTTAAACGCAAAACAAACAAATATAAAAATATCGTATAATAAAAACATCTGCTGCATTCATATGCCGTCCACCTTTATCTTGGCACAGTCTAATGTGACCCTCTAGGGTACAAAACTTAACAAAACTAAAATGAAATGAAATGAAAAAAAGGTAACGTGTTGTTGTGTTGCTGCTTAAGCTGTTAATTTAATCTTATTTGAAAGAAATATTCGTTGGTTGGCTTCTTAATTTCTGGTTTATTTTCAGTGTGCTCCATTATCCAGCTTATCCTTTATTGCTTCATTCAAAATCCTTAATACACAAAAAGAGGAATTGCACGGGAACGTAGGAAGAAGGAAGGGAGTATTATTGCGTGAGTGCGGAGTAAAGCGAATTAAGGAATCATTAGAACAGTCAAATTGGGACGCTTCGCACAATGTCCTTTCAAACAATACATGCTGCGAGTTTTGACAATATCGTTTATTTCACTGATGTTTTATTATTTTATTTTATTTGGATCATGATAATGACAGATCTGAAATTGTATAGGTACCTTCTTATTCTATATATTCATCGAGACATATGCTATTTTATCAAACTAAGGCAATATAACAAATTTTATTCGCAGAGATCCTTTAAGGAAGCCTGCTAATAACTTTATGTAGCTACCACGAGAAAAGTAATCAAGTTTAAATCGCTGTCCATTGCTTTAATTGCTGAAATTAAAATGAATGTTACATAATCTGTGTATATTTGGGCGGAGAGTTCAAAGCGCAAAGCCTGCAGCAACCTCAACGTGCCCAAAATTAATGATCCCCATTAGAAATAACATAGCGCAGCCATGAAACCATCAATCTTTCGGCCAACAAGCTTAAAGATCCCGTGATGAAAGCACCCATAAAGCAAACGAGGTACCACCGAAAATAATAATCAAAGCAAAGTCGATTTTGTTGTCGTTCTTGTTAACCAAAAACAGCAACAACAACTAAAATAACATAATTCCAGAATTCGGGTAATTTTGGCAGGCGTCGAAAGACAAGGCACTAAATAGTTTGAATATATTGATTTATATTTTAAAATAAATTTAAAAATTACTTATAAAACATAGCATTAAATGGTGCAGTAGTTATTACGATGACAGACGTCTCGAAATATAATAAATGAGTACTATATAAAAAAAAATCAACATCGAATAAAATTAACACCCACCGAGAATGCGCAACTCGGCATCTTCGGAACTTTGAACAAGAGTAAAAACCAATCGACGATCCATTTTATTTCTCACAGCACAACCGCGATATGTTTTTGCAAAATGTGCAAATATTAAAAAGTAGCAACGCGTACAAATCGAAGTATATATGGCAAAATACTTCGGACGCTGCGAAATACTGATGCCTATAAATAATAAAATTACAAAAAAAAACAGCAGCTGAACTGATCGCATTGCTGAAATTCGCATTGCGTTCCAGAGCAACAATCCGGGAACAAACACCACACGCCACGAAATACAAGAAATCTACCAACATTTTCAACAGTGCCCAATAAACAGTTGGGAACAGTTTAATCAAAGTTTGGGCATTCCACAAAATTGATTTATCTAAAAATAAATAACACTACTCAAAATGATTTTTACTACACACAGAAAAATCATCTTTTGGCATGAGCTTGGAAGAATAAAAAAGTTAGTTGTACCAACTAACGTTATTCGGTAAAATCGAATGGTTTACAAATTTGCTGGCGGAACTACCATATTAGCCTACACAGAAAAAAATAAATCGTAAATATAGCCAAAAAGGTACATCAACCCAACCAAATTTTTGCTAAAACTGCGCCGACTAAATTATTAATTGATTTAGCGTACACATTCTTCATATTAGCAATCGCATTTGCTGGCAACAGCTATGTGTATTCGCATACCGCGTTGATGTTATAGCAGTGCGTGGTCGCTATAGCAGTGAGTGTTCGCTATAGCAGTGAGTGGTCGTTGTAGCAGTGCGTGGTCGCTATTACAGTGCGTGGTGTGTGTGCATGTACTCGCTTACAGCGCTGGTGAATTTAGTGGAATTCGTGAAATTGGTGGAATTCGCTTTGATTTAGAATTTTTAGTTTGCGCGCATATCAGTTCAAATTTAGTTCATTTCAAAAGAAACGCTTATAGAGTTTGACCATCTTCTATTGGTGCCGTTGAAAATGATGATGATGGCAATTAATTATGCTTCATCATCAGAAAAGTATATTTGTTATATACTTTCACAAGAATTTATATTATTCTATTTTAATAAACTAAAAAAGAATTTTAAGAATACTGTGAAAATCCAAAAATACTTTTAAAACGTCGACCATACCAATTAAATAATTTGCTACTTAAGCAAAATCATTTATTGGTATATTTTTGGACGCAAATAACATTTTTAGCGAATGTGTTTGCTCAATACATGAAAATGGCAAAAATGTTATTGCTAGACCAACGAATGGTGTACAATTAATTTTGATTGCTGTATTTACATCGATTATTTTTTTCTGTGTATACACATGAAATCTATATAGTCTATACACACTCCTAATTGTTCTAAATCTGTACTACATTGTTCTAAAACAGTTCGAAATTGGTTGCAGTACAAACTACAACTCTTTTCATTTTGACAATAACAACCGACTAAGTGGTTGAGAGAACCAAATAACTTGGTTGGTGCAACCAATTTCTATGCTGTGTGTACGGACAACTGTAAATTGATTCTATATTATTGATTGATTGATTATTGATTATTCGCGAGTGCGGCTTTTCACTGTCCCTACTACAACTTTAACTTATTATGGTAGACATGATCATTGCCAGTTCATATTGATAACTGGTCGGATTGAGACAAGGCAAAAATACCATGATTAGTATCCGATCATGCAAAATTTTAATAAGGGGATTTGTTTCTAGTTTTTAAGAAAATGACAATTGAAAGTTATCCACTTCTTAAAATAAACCAGTAAGGAAGATTAAGGTCCCATGGGTAATTTAGAAGTAGGGAAATTTTAATAGTTTGTGTTAGTAAGGTGGCTTTAAATACCCAACAAATATGTGATAATGTATACGGATACCTTTAAAGTTGTCCATATGTCCCCAGGGTTTGTGAATCCTGAAAATAACTGCAAACTTGCAATATTGAAAAAAAAATTCCTTTCATTTATGTACCAAATTTCGATTTATTTTTAAACCTTATTTTTATATATTTGAGCATAAAGACAATATATATTTTAGCAAAAATATTCACTTCTGGAGGTATAAAAGAAAATTTACCAGTCAGTTTTATTAAGTTCTCTTGGTTTCTTCAGTTCCTTGGATCCCTAGCGGGACATAGGGCATCAACTACACCTACACGCCATCGTGTACGATTTTTGGCAATTGTCGTTAACTCGCTCCAACTTTTTCTGAGTTTCTTAGCCTTTCTATCGAGGCTAAAAAAACACCTCCCATCGGGTGTCACTCCATGGCTTTTCGAGCAATGCAGCTGTCGTCTTTTCGGAGTGTATGGCTAATCCATCACCATTTTTGTTTCTTTATATGATGGCAAATTGGATCCATGAGTGATCTGCGAAGCATTTCTCTATTATTTATTATGTTGGGCCAATATATACTAAATATGTTTTGCTGGCAACGATTGACGAACAGTTGGAGCCGCGTGGTAATAGTTTTGGTAACCTTCCAAGTGCAGTACCCATATAGAGGGACAGATAGTACATTTGATTTAAACAATCTCAGTTTTACGCTGGTGCTAAAATTATTGTTACGCCAAACCGTAGACAACATACCAAACGCTGCTCTGGCCTTCTGTATTCGACTTTCAACATCGAGATCTGTACCGCCGTTGACCGCAACTTCGCTGCCGAGATAATTAAAACGATCCACCGTTTCAATTAGGTTGTTTAAACAAAAGTGGTTTACTAGACCGATCATGTTAATTTTTTGTGACAAACAGCGTAGATGTATATTTTTTTTTTTGGAATATCTACTAAGATCCACAGCACTCAGACAGACTATATCCATTGTACTGTGAATTCTATTCCCTACAATTTTGTGGTTAATATCACCACGAGCGCCCATGCCCAAACCGGGATTCGAACCCGAGACCTTCAGAATGCAAGTCCAGCGCGCTACCTCTGGACTGCTGAGGCCGGATGTATACTTATCTAAATTAGTTTTATTGATTTAGTTCTTTTAGTTTTCCTTTAATCGTGATTTAAACAAACAGACAAAAAGACAGACAGACTTTGAAAATTTCTATAAGAAATATTTTATTTTCGCGACGAACAGAAATATTTTTACTATTTTACATTTTATGATTTTCTACGTATCGATACTAAAATTATGCTTCTGTAATATGTTTCAGTTCGTATCAACAAATGATGTGACCGCCAGTATTAAGTTGTTTGCTGGGAATAACTTTAAATAATATGATATTCAGTGGTATACAAAGCATCCACATGTGTATTATGAATATGTGTGAGAAAACAATTAGAATTGCCTGCGCCACAGGAATGAAGGAACTCACGTAAAATTCACTATATCACTGTTGTTTCTTTTTGTACAATATTCTTACTTTTTAACTTTGGGGCAATTGCACACCATTTGGCCATCGACCAGTAGTTGGAACTCACATTATTCGATTTCAATGAAATCTTTCAATATTTCAAAAACTAGGTTCAATATAATAAAACTGAAGCCATTTTAGAAATATTTTTACTGTAGAAAAAAATTATTTTTACTGTAGAAAAAATTATTTTTACTGTAGAAAAAAATTATTTTTATTGTAGAAAAAAATTATTTTTATTGTAGAAAAAAAATATTTTTATTAATACAAAAAATAAATAAAAAGGATTTTTTTTTTTTTAATATGATGCCAGCAAAAGACCATTCTGAAATTTGGCATGAACATTTATATTAAATTTTTTTCAGAATATTAAAAAGGGTCCTTTTAAAAGGAAATAAAATTTGAAGTGCAAGAATAATGAATATTGGCCACATGTTCAAGTCTAGAAGTTTTAACTTTAATTTTCAAAATGCTTAATACGATGATTTTTGGCCCATTTTTTGCAATTTTGAACAACTGTATCTCTGGAAGTAATAATAATAATAATTTGGCACTACAGTCCTATAAGAACTTAGGCCGAGCTCTCTCACCATTTTGAGCTGTGCGTGTTATATTTGTACTCAAAGTGGTGGGACCTACAGTTTATTGCCGAATCCGAACGGCGGGTGAGATCTTTTCATAGACAATGGTTTTACTCTCGTAGGTTTGCCATTTACTGCCGAGAGGTAGCGCGGTATAGAAAAATGTTTCTATGAAAAGATGTTGTTAGCCCCAGTCCAGGCTTGAACCGGCGACCTTTCGGCTCTCAGTCCAACGCACTAACCACTGAGCTACCGCGGCTACTGGAAGTAGTGGTCGGAAAAAACAAAAAAAAAATTGATCAATGCATATCTCGATGCACAAATTTCAAGGGAATCGAAATCGAAATTTTTTGGTCGATTTGGTGATGCCCTTAAATGTTTCAAAATCTTCACTTTCACTCAAAGAGCAACACTTAACTGCAATCAACTTTGTTCTTTTCCATTTACCCCACCAACAATGTGTATTATTCCGGTATCTTAATGGAATGTGAATCATATGAGACTTTGGACTTTTAAGAACAAATGCCTGTGAAACAAATTCAAATAATCGTAACTCATGGCATCCAATTCATTTGGGAACAATTTTACCCTAAGTAGCCGCTAAATTCATAATGGCATCAAGTCATCGTGAATTCAGATTTTGTTACCATCCTAAAAAATAATTTAGGGGTGCCAAGCAAATTTTTTTTAATTCTGTAAATTTTACAATTATTATCTTTTTATTTTAGTATTTTCATATAGCCATTATAGGGTATAACAAAAATACATTTTTTGCTAAATTCAAGTTATCACTTTTATTAAAATTTTATTTAATAACATTATTCAGCACGACTTTTTTTATAGTACTAAGTTTGACAGTTTGCTCAATTTTTTCCTACTATTTAACATTGTTAAGAAAATTACTATCGAAATTTTAGACCCTTTCAGCCACTTTTTGAATAAAAAAAAATAAAACAACTGGTTTTCCATATATTTTTAAAAGGTAATTTTTTTACTAATTGACAATACCTATTTGGATATAACACAGAATGCTAATGATGTAAATTGGAAAAATTGTTTTGAATTCTTGGAATACCTTAGAATCTTATGATAAATAAGTAAACAATTCATGATTATCCGGAGCATAGCCCAAAGAAACGATCAAAATTATACTTTTTTTCAATCTATTCAACTTTTTTCAGAATAAACTCGAATTTCTCATGAACTATTCACTAAATATAGATATATTTTCATCAAAAAATCATATTTTAATTGATATTTTAAAAATATTATATTTTGTGATTAGCAAGCATGTCTATCAATATAATTTCCAATCACTGAGTCTCTTTTTCGAAAGATCAAGATCGAAAACTTATTGAAGAACATGAATTTTACCATTTACTTTTAATATCCCCACCCAATGATATAATTCCTTTTGCACGTTGGCCTCCCTAACACAGTATCCGACTTCGATCACACGGCAATTTACATACAAACCTACTCTATATCGGATGTTCGGGGAGTGGGGGATTGTCGAAGAGTTTTAGCCTGCGCTGCCCCTGTTACCTGGACGCCGCTCGCATCACTACTCGATGCCTTTGCTCGATCGTTGTTGATGACTGCCGACTGCAGGCTGTGAACCGAACCACGGGCAGGCATTCTGAGCCCTAAAGTGTTGCAGGATATATGGCGTCAAGATTATCGCGATAAGATCAATGGTGTGTCGCACCAATGCCCAATAAAATCGTTCGAATATGGAATTGCAATTGGATACGACGCCAAACCGCCGCCGTTTGTTCACACAGCCGCCAATGAAATTGCACCGCACTGCTGCAGCTGATCTCGCGAGTTTATGCACTCACGGTGGATTTAATAAATTTTAATACTCGTCTTTGATGATGGCCCTGGTCGACATGCCTTGTGTTGTGTTGTGTTCGGTTCTGTTCTGTTCTGTACTCTTGTGTTGTGTTGGCTTTCTGAGAATTGGCGCAGCATTCGATGTCGTTCGATTCTGACGCGTTAAAATGTTGCTGTTTTGCAAATTTTTTTTTGTATTCTGTATACTTTTTTTATATATGCGATAAAAATGCCAAAAATATCACAGAATATGTGTGTGAAATCAAACAAAAAAAAAAAAGAAATGAAAAAAATATTAATTATTTTTATTTCTTTGTCATTTTACTCTATTAAGGCATATTGTTCTATAATATAATCGGTATGTTTTAAAATTCACTTTCGATTGAAAATAATATATTTGACAAATGAAATCGAGCTTGAACGGGTTGAATTCGAATGAAATATGTACGTTTAATTTGTATTGAAAAACGGAATTTTAGAATAACAAAATACAACGATTTGTAATACGCCCAAGAAACATTTAAAGGGAATCACAATACCGTCATTGACGGCATGTTAACGGAGCATTCAGCTTGTATCCGTCATAGCATATACGATTACGCACCGTTAACGTACCGTCAAATCGGACGACTCCGTTAGAATTCCGTTTTGCTCCGAATTTCTAAATAACTCCGTATGATTGCCGTTTTGTTGTAGTCGTTTACGGTTCCGTTGAAACGGAGTACTCCGTAAATTTTCCGTTTATACTCCAACTCAACGGCACCGATTTTCTTCCGTTATTGGTGTACACTTCAATTCATTTGACTTTGTGAACATGAACAATAAGCTTGGAGGATCACAGTTGGTGAAAGCATCTCTCGAAGACCAAACAAGATAAGTGAATAAAATATATATAAAATACGCTTTTATTAAAAATATCTTTGCAGAATTTGTATACATTTACAGTCCCATCTTTTGAGAATCTCCGATGGCTTCAAACGTCTTTCAATTCAAAAAGGAAAATTGTAAAATTTGTATGTTTCATATTCAATTTTATTCATAATAAGTTTGTTTCTTGTAAAATAAAAATATGCAAGAGGTCATTTGTAATGCATGAATACGGTGTTTTCATTCCGTTTTTCATACAGATCAACGGTACGTTAATGGACAGTCGGAACGCAATCCCAACGGACTCACTCCGTATTTTGTCCAGAATGGCGGTCCGTTAACGGCCAGTCAAAACGTAATATCAACGGATGCATTCCGTATTTCATCCAGTATGACGTTCGGTAGCCGCGGTAGCTCAGTGGTTAGTGCGTTGGACTGCGAGCCGAAAGGTCCCCGGTTCAAGCCTGGACTGGGGCTAACAACATCTTTTCATAGAAACATTTTTCTATACCGCGCTACCTCTGGTCAGTAAATGGCAAACCTCCGAGAGTAAAACCATTGCCTATGAAAAGCTCTCACCCGCCGTTCGGATTCAGCAATAAACTGTAGGTCCTACCACTTTGAGTACAAATATAAGACGCACAGCTCAAAATGGTGAGAGAGCTCGGCCGAAGTTCTATACAGGACTGTAGCGCCAAACTATTATTATTATTATGACGGTCCGTAAACGTACCGTCGAAACATACTCTAAACGGACTCGAAATCCGTTTCGATGTTCCTCTTTATCCGTTCACTGGACCGTTATCGTATCCAGAAAACGCAGCGTTTACGGAATCGTATTCCGTATTGCTGTTCCGTATACGGCACCGTTAACGGACCGTTTTGTTTCTTGGGCGATTTCGATCGAATTATATCTACGGTCCTTCTATTGGAAGGACAGTCCTTCTTTTTAAAATCCTGTCCATCGAATTATATGTTTCTTCTTTTGTACTTCTTTAGTTAAAATTGTACATCTTGGTTCCTTTTTAATACGATTTCGATCAAATTATATCAACGGTTCTTCTATTGCAAGGACAGTCCTTCTTTTGAACACACTGCCCTTCGAAGTACATGTTCCTTCTTTTGTTCTTTGGTTTAAATTGTATTTCTTTTTCCTTTTTTCTCCTTAAATTCTGTATTTTGTTATTTCTATATTATTTTTCATGAAAATCCAACATCACTTTAAAATAAATAAAACAATATTGGGTCCGGCTCTTCCCCTGGTACAGAAAATACAATATGAATAAAGGGTAGTCAGTACAAGGTTTTCAGGTATATTTGAATGGTCAAAAAAATCCACTTTTAGCAGCACATGAAGATACATAAGATATCATAAAACCATCACCACCTCATTCACCACCTCCCCCGCCTAAATATAAAAATTCTATGATAAAACTATTCAAAAGTGGCATAGTTTGGTAGGCATTACCACGCACAATAAAAATTCACACTCCCATTTTGAGTTCAAATATCTCCAGACATTACGGTGTCCCTAGTAGAAATTGTAATAGGGTCATTGAATTCTTTCCTGTTTTAATCCGAGCAATTACATGACAAACATGATCTGCACATGACCAAATGCCTACCCTAATATGGTAAATTTCTACTAAGTGTATTCCAAACAATTAAAATCGTTCCAGTTAATTGCGTTCATTAAATATTTTGACTATGTTTAGATTTGATTTAGGTGCGTAGTTTTCTGCACTAAATCCTTTAGTCATTTATTATATGCAATATATTTTTTAAATTTTTTTTTATACATTTTTGTGTTATTTGCAATTTGGACGACCGCCGCGCCGCCGTACCATCCAAACAACTGCTGATCGGTGGAAATGCAGACATTTTTTAAATTAACTTTTGGCTTGCCTCGCAAATTTCGTTGACGTGGGCAGGTAGTGTCTGCCAGTTAACCGCAAAAGCGACATTGACGGCGGCAACTAACAAGCTTCTCGTTTATTGAAATTGCAAAGAAACTAAAAAAAAGAAGATATTCAAAATATTGCATTCCACTTATCGATCGTTGGGTTACTTTTGCCGCCACCGCCGCTGATGCTGCTGCCTGTGCTGCTGCATCCTCATCAGCACCTCAACGCGTTACGAAAATGATGACCCAACTTAATGGCTGCCCGAAGCCAATGCAGCGCCGCCGCCGCACATTCAAATTGTGTGTGAAATCGAAGCAAGTACCGAGCACAGGGCTCTTGGGTCTTGCAGGATCAGCACTCTAAGATGCGTCCCTTAATAGTCCAAGTCTCGAAGTCTGAGAGTCGCAGAGTCTCCGAAGTTTCTCATACAAATAAATCATCTGCGTAAATTTGCAGACGCCTCAAGAATGCTTTTGTTTAATCACAATAAACCCAGAGACATACAGACGAACCGACGAACAGTAGACGGACAGTTCGTCTGATCAGAGGCACAGCGACAAAAGTAGCAGCATCAGCCAGCAGCTTCCAGAAACTGCGGAAAATGTTCCTCATTTCTGGTCAAATGCTGAAAACAATCAATATTGACCGGCATGCCTGAATCTGGCCTATAGTGGTCTCGTCGGCTCTGTTTGATTGAATGTAACCTGCGGTTGGCACCACTAACATAATCGATAATCAGCCGGCGTCAAAAGATCACTGAAGATGTTTCACATCATTTATGGTGCATAAATTTTAATATGAAATATAAAATCGAGAACGAACAAAAAGTCATTGTTATTGATTGTGATGCATTTGTGAGATAAAAGTATTAGTTGTCCAGAGATAGACGGTATCAGTTCTGGACAAATCTTGTTCACGGACAATATGACCGATTTAGTATTATTACACTCAAAATTAAATCTGCTTAAAATACACGAAATCGTTCGTTAAAATAAAATTCGAAACGATAAAATTCGAAAGAGCTTTCGTAAATTTATCATAAAATTACGAACAATTTGTTTATTTTACGAAACTATTCTTGGTTTTTATCTACGAAAGCCATTCGTACATAATATGAAAGATTCGTAATTTATTGAATATCTGTGTATCTTTTTACGAATATATTCGTACATTTTATGAAAGTATTTGTACTTTTGACGATAACGTTCGCAAATTTAATGAAACATTTTACAAATATTGATATTTGATGCAACGGCATTATGTTTTCACAAATTATTCGTAAAAAACACGAATAATTCGTAATATTCCACATATAGCCTCAAAATTTACGAAAGTTTAGTAATTTATTCGTAAAATATAAAGTTAATTCGAAAAATAAATTGTAATAAAAAATAATATTACGAAAGTTTCGTAATTTAAACGAAATACGCGTAATTTTGTAGTTGTATCAATATTACGAATATTGATTCGTAATATATACGAATCGTTCTTAAAAATATTATGGAAAAAAATAGATATTACAAATGTTTCGTGTATTGTACGAATTATTCGTGTATTTACGAAAAATATTTCGTAAAATGTCCTAGAAATTATTTTGAATGTATTATAATAATAATACTAATAATAATCAAATCTAAGGTCAAACTGATAATAAATTAAATAAATTAAATAACCCAACTTTCCGCATTTATTTAAAGTAATCATTGTTTGCGTCCGTAGTTCAGTGAAAAGGTTCCAGGTTCGAACACCCACAACTACACACATCAAATATATAAAATGTTTTTTGTATATTTTCTTACTCTCGGCAGAGAAGGGTAAACCTACGAGAGTAAAATAATTCCCTAATAATACCTTAAACCCCGCCGTTAAACTGCATTAAACGGTAAGTTCCAACATTTGTGTAAAAATATAGTTGAGCTCCATGGTGAGAGAGGCTCGGCCTGGGTTCTTCAGAACTGCTACTATTATTTGAATTATTGAAACACTAGAAAATAAAAATTTCGCTTTTGGTTCGGTTACGGTTACAGTTAGGTATTAATTTGAATATTAATGTTACTTATTAAACACTACACTAACAGTGAAAGGGTATATTAAATTATATATATTCTTGTTTTAGGTTTTGCATTGTCAGTGAAAATCACGATTACAGAAAACTATAACAGAGCTATATCAATAAAAATACGATGTTTGATTACTTATACATCTACACAGAAAAAAAACATTTGCAATATGAGGATTTTATTCAGAATATTATGAATTTTTCACCAGCTATCAGATTCCTCATATGGAAGATTTCATTCATTGAATTGAAATTTAATGTATTTTAAGTTCAATATGTTATTTAATTGTTAAATACTGCTTGATTTATAAAATATTATTTTGAAAAAAATAATATTTTCTTAAAAAAAAGAAATGGACAAAAAGTTATTTTACGAATTTTTCAAAAAAAAAATAATTATTCGAAAATAAAATTCGAAAAAATAAATTAGTCCCTAAAACAATTTTTTCGAAAACAAATTTTTGTCGAAAAAAAACCTGCGAAAATATGCAGAAAAAATGAAGAATGAGAACAAAAACTTATTATATTTTTTATAATATATAAAAAATATAATAATTTTTTGTTCTTTAAACCATTTTTTTTGTTTAAAAATTTTTTTCGAAGTCATTTTTTCTGCATTTTTTCGCATGTTTTTTTTCGACAAAAATTTGTTTTCGAAAAAATTGTTTTAGGGACTAATTTATTTTTTCGAATTTTATTTTCGAATAATTATTTTTTTTTTTTTGAAAAATTCGTAAAATAACTTTTTTAGCAACAAAAGACAAACCCAAAAGGGCGAATCTTTTCGTTTTTTTGCCATAACTTTTTACTGGTATAAGATAAAAAAGTGGTGTAAAGACATGAATTGTTTGTTTTTAAACCATCTATCAATCGGCATCATTATTTAAAAATAATTTGCCAAAAAATGTTCTTGCAAATAACAAAAATTCCAAAAATTATATTTAAATAATGACGCCAATCGATAGGTACTTTAAAAACAAACAGTTAATTGTTTTACATTACTATTTTATCTTGTACCAATAAAAATTAAATAAATAAATAAAAATATTTGCTTTTTGGTCAGGATAAAGCCACACAATATCCATATTTATAATTCAGTAAGTGGTCCAAATCAAAATTTTTTATTGATAAATAAACCAAAATGACAAAAAAATTGAAGAAAAAATTAATTTTATTAATTTTTAAAGCAATTCAAACTTTATAATTTGATTTCCCAACATTTTTAATATTGCAAATTCGCCCCTTTGGCATGTCAGTGACGATAAATTCTGTACTTATTCAGTAATTCATCAAATTTATATTGAAATCATAATATTGATGTTTTGTAGTATTATGAATTGTTCTTCCATACAATGAATCATGGTCACAATTCATTAAATTGAAGACGATTTTTTTCTGTGTACGCTATCTGGTATTGGTCCCGACTATAACTTTTACACACCATAACTTTCATAATTTTTACCAAGTTGATTACAAATACTATCAAAATTTCCTTCATAATTTCCTATGAGACCTTACTGATCTCATTTCAAATTATTTCAAATGTCATTGAAATTTTTCATTTGAAATTTCAAAGAAAAGGGTAGGTATCATTTTGTTTGGAAATATCATATTTAAATTTCTTTTGGAATTTTCTAAAATTAAAATTGGAATTTCTAAATAGGTTTTAAAACCAATATAAAACTGAAGTAGTATATATCGATTTTGGATATCGGTATATATTTGATTTTTTATAACATTTCCGTTTAAAACTATTTTAAACGGATATCGGTTTTAGTTTCGGTTACGACTTCATTTCACTGATTGATTTGCTTTACTTCAAGTCTATTCATGATTAAAGCGATTTTCAAAGAATAACCCGATTTCATAACACAACTTAGGTCCCGAGTCAGTTGGCAATTCAGTAATTAATGGAATTAAAATAGAATTACCAAAATTCCTATAGACATTTATTGCCGAAAAACGTATAAAACAGAATTTGTTTTCAAATCCTCAATGACTTGTTGCTGGTCTCCTTGTGTATTTGTGTGGTCCCGAAGCAGCTTCCGATTACGAGGCAGCTGTTGTCAGTGACGAAAGGAAGTATTAACAATTGCACACACGCACCATATACTATATACGATAAATGAGTAGACGCAGCAGCAGCAGCCTACATCGTCCTCGGCCTGCTCAGGCTGAGACTGTGTCGTAATCCTATTTGCTGCCTTTCTTACCGTCTCATCGTCGACCTGTGTTCAATTCGGGTTTTGTTTACATGCACGCCGATGATCGCATCATTCAGTCAATTCAGCCCTTACCGTATCCTCGCACACATCTCTATTATCGGCTTCACTTAATTTCGGTGCAGCGTTCGTTCGATCGTTCGTTCCGACCGGAAGGTGTTCAATTGTTCCGTCGCATGTGCGCCGTGCCGGTAGGTGCCGGTCTTGTCTGGCTCTGAATTAGTTGCTGGCTTCTAGTCTTCGTACCGGTTTTCTCTCTCTCTCTCTCTCTTGTCTGCCGGCTGTAAGCAGAAACTCTTTCTTTTTTGTGTACGCAAGAACGTGCCGAACTCAGTTCTATGCAATCGCACGTACAAATTAACAAAACAACAAATGTGATAATTTCAAATTTCTTCGTGGTCTCCTTTTCTCATGCTTTGCTCCTTGTTATTTGGTATTTATGTTGATTGATTGTGTTCGGTCTCTCTTTGCCATGAGTCATCTACATCGGAAATTGGCTAAAAAGAATTGGGTCACGCACAGTTCATGGAAGTTACTATTAAAGGTAATTTTAAAATACAGCACAGTTCTGTTAATGAGTTTTGTGATTTTAGATAAATGTCTATTTAACTTCCGATAACAGGTCACAGTCGACGGATCACGCCCATTTTTACTAACAGATATCGTAGCTATATATCGTGATTTTAGTAGACAGATGGAGCCCTTTATACACTGGCTAACTCCCTTCCTCGGGAAGCTACAAAGTAAAGATACCCTTTCACTTTTAGTACAGGCTATACAAAATTATACAAATTATCGACGTTTATTACCATCCAAAACATCAATATCGAAGAAATCCACTTGTTTAAGGCTATATCTTTGTGCAACCATCATCGTCTCTGATCAACCACTTTATCATCATCATCATTACCATGTGATTACGATGATCTGTTCATTCTAATCAGCAAATAGTACTGCGCATTATACGTGATCAAAGTTGCTGTAAATTATGTAGTTGCTTCTTGCGATTGCTACCGACCACAAAATACCGACTGGCAAAAACGCAGATTAACACTTTCTGCAGATCATGCGCCAGTCAGTTAGTCACGCTGCCATTCGGACGATCGTCTGCAGCACAGCACACAGCACAATTGAAATTGCAAGTCATTTCTCAGATGCTGCTGCTGTTGCTACTGCTGTTACTGTTGCTGACGATGATCGCCTTGCTGCTGGTGCGGGCATCCGTTGGTTGAGTTGTTCGCAGGCGCCTGAGAACATTATCGCCCAATTGAAGCATCCTCGCGCACAATGATGTTGGCCAAAGACGAGCCAGACGTGCCGTCGATGAACGCCTCTGATAACTCAAATCAATGTACATGAGACTTAAATACTTTTCAAAATAAATATTTGATTTTCTTGTGTATTAGGGCAATTGACATTAGAAGTATTTTCAAAATAGTCTAATTAGCGCTTTCGATTTCACAAAAACATATGCATAATTGCAGCAAATGAATTAGCATATGATTGTCCCGATAATCATTCTCAACATTTTGTATTTGATGACTGTATTTTCAGAGACCAGAAATAACTACTAACCATTATTTCCATTTGTGAGAGATATTATTTTTCAAAAAATATAAAGGTTTTTTTGGTTGAGAGATATTATTTATTTTAAAATATAAAGGTCTTTGGTTGAGAGTTATATGAAAACCTTTATTTTAAAGGTCTTTGGTTAATGGTTGTCAGTAGACAGAAAATTCAATTGGCCTCATTTAAAGGAAATTCATAGGAAATATGGATTTTTGGCATCCAGGCAAGATTATTGGACGTATAGAGCAGAGATGGACAGACTAAAATTTAGTTTACAACTTAAAAAAAAAACAATTAAAATTACTATATTAATAGCAACTAACAATCAATCATTATCAATTGTTAATTACAAAATATATTTTGTTAAGAATTAATTAATTGCACGCTGCAAAAAAAAAGGGCTCTCCCAAACATAATTTTGCAGGCATTACATCTTTGGAGCTTTATGCAAACAAAAGTATTATTTCATTGACAAACATTATTATAATAACAGCCAAACGTATGTTTGTTTTTGTTCAAACATATTTATATTCAAAATGAATAATTTTCGGCGTTTTTGCAAACATATATATGTTTGAATGTGAAAAACATTTTATTTACATGTAAACATATTTATGTTTACATATAATTTTAATGTAAAAATAGTAAATTTAGTGCTTATATCTTCTTTACACAATATTCGTTGTTTCCCTATTTTTAAATTACATTTTTTTTTTTATATTATATAATTATAAACCTAAACTTTTATTTTATTTGTATTACACATATTTTATTTATACCTAATAATTTTATTTCCATTTATTGTTCCTTTTTTAGTTCAGTACATTAAGGATGAATTGGAAATTTCACAAACAAACACTATCTGGTATTAACAGTAATTGGCGGTACTTAAACAAATTCTTCCATCAAAAAGAACTTTTGAACTAAATGAAAAGTATTACTGAGTGTTACTGAGTGCTAAAACGAGGCAGCGCTGCTATTTAATTGTGATATCGTAATGCCAAACATACATATAATCAAAATAATGCTATTATTTTTAAAATCGTTGTCACCGAAATAACCAAATACCTATAATTCAAAGAACCTTTTATTGACGTTGGGTGTGTTAAATAGCGGCTATATCAATCGTACATATATTAATATCTGATGAAAAATATATATTTCTACAGAAACATTAATATAGTTAACTCATGTAAATCCGCGATTAAAGCAATTTATGTTTAAATATCGTATAATAATATTTCAATCTGAACAAAATAATAATACAATTCAATTATAATGTAATTAGATATTACTCCCAATATGTATATGGTGATTTCGAATTACGTTATAATTACATTCAAGCATATTCAAACAAATCTTTTCTCTCCGTGTGTTTATTGTAAATTTACAATTGAATATTCATTCAATTTATATTGTTAATTGTTAGTCTACAATTAAAATTATATCAATTTATTTATCAATCAGTTGAATATTTAATTAATTCATACTTTATCTGGATGATTCTGTTCCAGTGGGATTACAGAAGCACCCATGTACGTCATTGGGAGAATTATCTTCTATTTATTAGGTTAGATTACAAATTTTTATTTTCGAATTTTTTTCGAACATTATTGTTTTTGTCTAATATTTTATTTTTGTAAATGGTAGTTTGGGTAGTTATGACGTCGACATTTTTTTTCGTATATTTCGAACATTGTTGTTTTTGTCGAACATTTTTTTTTTGTTTGAAAATGGTGATTTCGACCATTGCGTTTATTATCGTCTAAATTTTTTTTTTACAAATTTTAATTTTCGAAATTTTTTCGAATATTATTGTTTTTGTCAAATTTTTCTTTTTTTCAAAATGGTAGATTGGACTATTGGCTAGTTATGACGTCGACATTTTTTTTTCGTATATTTCGAACATTGTTGTTTTTGTCGATTTTTTTTTTTTTGAAAATGGTGATTTCGACCATTGCGTTTATTATCGTCTAAATTTTTTTTTACAAATTTTTATTTTCGAAATTTTTTCGAACATTATTCTTTTTGTCAAATTTTTCTTTTTTTCAAAACGGTAGATTGGACTATTGGCTAGTTATGACGTCGACATTTTTTTTTTCGTATATTTCGAACATTGTTGTTTTTGTCGATTTTTTTTTTTTTGAAAATGGTGATTTCGACCATTGCGTTTATTATCGTCTAAATTTTTTTTTACAAATTTTTATTTTCGAAATTTTTTCGAACATTATTCTTTTTGTCAAATTTTTCTTTTTTTCAAAATGGTAGATTGGACCATTGGCTAGTTATGACGTCGACATTTTTTTTTCGTATATATCAAACAATGACGATTTTGACCATTGCGTAGTTATTTTCGTCCAAACATTTTTTACAAATATTTTTTCGTATTTTTCGAACATTGATGTTTTTTGGAAAATGGTGAATTCGACCATTGCATTGTTATTTTTTTAACAAATTTTTTAAACAATTTTTTTTTTCGATATAAAATTTATAATTTTTGCTTTTATGGTTTTATTTACCAAAATTTTTAATCAAATGTTACGATCAGTCTGTGGTCCAGAAATATTGGGAGCATCTGAAAAGAGATTTGTGCATCAACGCTTCTCAGTTCCTCAATCATGACTAATGAGAGATATATTTTGTTAACCTTTACATCTCTCAACCGCAACCAAAATTTAAAAAAAAAAGGTTTCTTCCAGACCGAGCCCAAAATTTTTCAAAAATAAAGATTCCTTTCAAACCAAAATATTTTTTTTTTGTTTTTGTTTTCTTTAATTTTTGATTTTTCACTGACTTATTAAATAAATGTTATTTAGTGAGAGTTATTCAGGAATCTCCGAAAAGGTACACCTTCATCTCGGACCTCTGGTGATTATTATAGTACTAACATTTTTATCACAATTAGTAACTATTTCGGAAATTATGGCTTAATTAAATCAAATAAAACTTTATTTTTGATAATAATCCATGTCTGATTTACGGTTTTGGCACAATAATTAACTAGTCTAAGACTTAAATTCAATAATACAATTATTTCAATTCACACAGCACAAAGAATATTAATGTTGAAGACCAGAATCTTTTATTGGCACAATCATATTTTTAACTGCATCAAAATAATTGTAGTTAATTATTAATTAATTATGTAGTTAATTATTGCGATTAGGAAAAATGTTTTAAACTTCAAAGCCAAGGCCATGTCATTCAAATCGGTAGCTATCTTTTAGATACTAAGTAGCACAAGTATCTCTGTATTCCACACATTTTAATCAACTATGAATAAAATTATACTTCTGTATACGAAACTGCTAGCAGACGTTGATAAGTGATCAATATTTTATAGATCATTGATCTATAAAGCACATTTCTTCGAAAAGTCCCAACAATTTAATCACACATCAATTCGAATGAATATCTCAACGTTTTACTCTGTGACTCTGATAAACTCTGCTATTTGAAATTTTATATTTTAATTCTGTAGATCAGTGATCACCTAAATACCTGGAAGATCAGCCGCCATTCGACGCTAAACGTTTCAATTTGTGGCTCGTCGCTTTGTTAGTAACTGTCATGGGTGAATTCCAGCACCCGTAGGTGGTCCGAAGTTTTAACGCTTCTGTGGAGTCACCACAGCGCGTCGGCCGCTAGATTCCATTCGATGATTTATGTTCGAATCAGTTGAAATGTTACCTTGTTGTCGTCGGTGTGTTTTATGATTATTGGTGGCCAGTGCGTTATCAGTTTCCGCGGAATTAAATCGTTCGCGATTTGCACAACCCAAAATAACCAATAAACGACAATAAATTCACATTTCTCAAGAGTTAACGTGTGAATTATGTTTATAAAAACGTTTACTTTCCACATTCGTTAACGTCACATTACGTACCCGTTAATGCAGACACGTCGTTTCGTTATCCATTCGTTTGCTTGTTTATTGGGAAGTTTTTGTTATTTGATATTAGCCAAAAGACGGAACACGGAGCATGCGCTCCCTCGCTCGCTCGATTCAGATTAAAGAAGCGCCATAAAAACGCCTCCAATAACGACGAGTCAAAGAGCCGCAGAGCGCCGCCGTGTGCCGTCGACAAAAAAAAAATGCGCGATAAAATAAGCGCCAAATACGCGAATAAAATACAATAATACATTATAAAAAAAAAAAAGTTTGTCACATTAAATAAAAAAATCGAACTAAAAAGACTTGAAAGGAACGTCAAAAAAGAATAGGGTCGGACCCTAAGTTAAAAAAGTGTAAATGGAATTTGTTACATTTTAATATTTGTTCTATATTTACATCTTATCCAGTTGATCTATTAAGTTTACTCATATAGGGGATTCACGAATAGCTTGATGTAAGGTAGAAAACAAAATCATCAATATGATGAACAATGCTCATCATACGATATCCCTAGTAGAATTTGTACTATAGTCATGATTGTAACTAGAGTCATGATTTTTACTTGTCATATACCGCTCAAACCTTCCGTAATAGTATAAATTACTACTAGGGATAACAGAATTCATAAATATGTCATGATGATTTTTTCTTTATTATATTTGGAAACTCTATATGAGATACTAGTCTTAATAATAATAATAGTTTGGCAATACAGTTCTATAAGAACTTAGGCCGAGCTCTCTCACCATTTTGAGCTGTGCGTGTTATATTTGTACTCAAAGTGGTGGGACCTACAGTTTATTGCCGAATCCGAACGGCGAGTGAGAGCTTTTCATAGGCAATGTTTTTACTCTCGGAGGTTTGCCATTTACTGCCGAGAGGTAGCGCGGTATAGAAAAATGTTTCTATGAAAAGATGTTGTTAGCCCCAGTCCAGGCTTGAACCGGGGACCTTTCGGCTCGCAGTCCAACGCACTAACCACTGAGCTACCGCGGCTACAGTCTTACAAACATAAAATATCGAGATCGGCGTCTTTGTTATATTGGTCGAGCTTCAAACATGTTGTGAATTACAGCCCATGAGTTGACCTCGGCATCTGGTCTACCTTGTGCTCGTCTACACCATCAGCTGCTTTCAAATACGTTGCAACTTGGAGTATGTTGTGTTTATAGTTTGATTCAAACCAATCGTACTAAACCATATTCTCAGTGTTGCGTCTATGTTGGCCATGATCACTTGATATTCGTTTTATCAATTTTGAACCCATATTGAAAATAATGTGTATGACTTATTCAATATGTAAACCCACAATAGTTTTCATTCCTATACTTGACTAGGCCATTTCTCTAGTATAAATATACCTAATTAGGATAGATATCAGTTACATATTGGACTTGTAACTGGTCGGATTATGACAAGGAAATATATGTTCCCAATTCTAACCGTAGAATTATTGCCGTACTAGGGTCATAATGGGGAACTGATCATGCTTAGCAGACCGTTTACATGTCCAACATGATCTGGTCATGATCAATGTATACCCTAATAAGGTATATTTCTACCAGAGAGGGTTTTAACATAAATAATCTTAAACAAATTCCGGACATAAATAAAACTAATGATGCTATTGATCCCATTAGAAGGTCCATCGTCCATAAGTCCAATAATGAATTCTGAACAGAGTTGAAACTTGTAGTATAAAATCACAAATTTCTTTAACATATTTTTAAATCAATTTCAAATATTTACTATAACCTCTTGAATAATGGCAAATTCCATACATTTCACACCTAACTACAAAATATAAAACAACGACAGAAAGTTCACAAAAAAATTCAATCTGAAAAAGTAAAAAATATATATAAAAATGTACAATATGTAGCACATGTATGGGGGCCAACATTACATCCATCCAACGAGCCAGACATGCAACGCATCACCACTTGTGAGGTGTTCTCAAGGCACCACGAATCCTTCCTCATCCTCCTTCCCTGCCTGCCTGCCTGCCTTGCTTCTTTTCTTCCTACTTCCCACATCACTGATTCGTTCACTTATTGAATTCTGGTTCTCACTGCGGCGTCTAAACTGAAAAAATTACAATCATATTGGGTCGACCATTTTATCATTTCTTTATCGGATTTCGTGATCTTTTAGTAAGATCTTTGTCACATCTTTAGGGAACTGTTGTTGGTTCAATATAGCGAAGCAAGTGGCGTGTTGTGGACCGCGGGAGGACTCGGTGTGCAGTGCTGCGGTGGCGGTCCGAAATCGACTGGGGCCCCCATGGCATTAACGCGCCGACAGTTACAATCGCTTGGTGTCCTGGCAGCAAATTTTTGTGCCCAAAAACGTATTTTTTGCAACTGTCCGTCTGCACATTTGTCCGTCTGTCTGTCGCCAACAACGAAGACGACTTAAATATGTTCTACTGTACTTTGTTGGTCCGACGCCGACTGCGTCTTGACCGAAATCCTTCAATTTAATAAATTAATTGGCTCTGCGTTTGCAGTTTTTTTTTTACTTTTTGTTTTTTTATTTCGCCGCATTCGCAGCTTCGCTTTAATTTTCACTCACTCACCGTCTGCTTGATGATGTTGCTGTTGCTGCAGTTGTTGTTGTTGCTGCTGTTGATGATGATGGTGATGCTGTTGACTTTTGAAATGGGCCAACCTCCCATGAAAAGATAGAAATCTTGACTTCAGAGGCGGCAAAAGTTGCAGGGATCCGCTTACAGCAACAGCAGCACCAATTTTTTTTTGGGCAGCCCGAGCAACGATTTTAAAAATGTTTATTGTGCTGATTCTTTCGGGCAACTTACCTGCAAATTCCTTGCGCTCAGGCAGCGTTTGCGCTTGTGTGGCTGCGTATCTTCGTATTAGGTGTTAATGAATTCATTTCGGACCCGTACGATTCCCATGCTGTCCGGCCGTTCGGCCACCCAATGCCTCAGACTCAGTTGCAGTCGCTGTCTCAGTCTCATGGACCTGAGACTGAGCCTGACCTCGTTCTGCGATCACGTCATTCGAGGCGCTGCATGATCGATATTCGGCTGCTGGATTGGCCATAAATTACTGAAGCGCTAATGAGTCGCTTAAATTCAGACGATCTCTTCATTTCTGCAGTTTAAGCCAAGTACCAACCTAAGTTGGTGCCTGCCACATTAGGCAGTCGCCTTGCCAGTCTCAGTCGGTCCCAGCGGAAACCTGTCCAACACTTGGGCATTGTATTGTCTCTATTCTTGGGCAGCACAGTTGCCCAGTCGTTTTTCAGTTTCAGTTGCGTTTCAGTTGAAGTTGCCCAGTATCGCAGACTGCGCAGACATAACTCGCAGCTACGTGCCGGCGCCTTTTTACAGTCCAAATATGATGTCAACCCAGAGGTTATCACTTGTGGCTTCTGTCCAGAATGTGTCGGCCCAAAACGGTTTTTGCTTGTTTTTGTTATGTTGCACTGCATTGCTGTCGTCTGCTGTTACAAAAAGGGCGCAAATCTAAACCAAACAAAAAAAAATCAAAATGAAGCAGTTCGAATTCCATTGTGTCATTTTGGTAGAAAGTTATGGCCAACGCAGGCACCGCCACCGACAACACCAGCGACAGTCACAACCACCGGCAACACCATGGCGCAGCCAGCACTGACGGGCATCGGTATCGGCAGCGGCTCCTGCATTTTTGCCATAAACGAGATGTAATCCAACCAAAAAGGTGTTGCTGATTGTCTTTAAGAGCGGCGCTTCAACTGTCCAGTCACCACCGCCGCTGCCGCCACCACCATCACCGCTACCGCCGACCAATCCTCGAGCCCTTTGTCGCTGGCGACACGTCTTGAATTCGATCTTTTGCGGTGCATTCAATCGAATTCAATTGTATTGGTTTTTGTTTAATGCCCTAGGCCGTAACAGGGTGACAGGCTGGTGGTAGTGCCGGTGGTGCTGATGGTGGCTGCCGGAGGAGGCATAACTTCTGCTTGTGCGCACTTGTGGCGCATAATATTATGTCGCAGATCTTCTCGGGATCCAACAGAACTGCATACGTAATGTGTAGGTATGAGAATAAAAAAATCATGTTTATACCTTTATTTAGTTGGTTTTCACTGCTACATTCTGCAATCGATGCTTAATGCATTCTTCACATGCGATTTTATAGGCTCGCATAGTGTGGCTGACTCAAAATGTAGACCAAATAACCAAGATTATCAAAATTGTAATTAAACCGAAGTTAAACACATTAAAACTAATCTCAGAATAATATTTCAGAGCTACAACAATTTCGTATCTCGTTTCAAGCTGATTCTGGAAACTGATTTCCGATCGCATCACTAATAATGGTCCAGATAGATGCGAAAGGGGCAAATGTGTAATTTTTGACATTTACCATTTGACATTTTTGAATGTAGTTTTTCTCAAGTATACTGCGCCAAAATCATGTGTGGTTTGTTGTATATTTTAGCCATAAAACCAAAAGGGCGAATTTGAAAAATTGAATATTTTGTCATGCCAAAAGGGCGAATCTTTCAGTTTTGTTGCCATAACTTTTTACTGGTACAAGATAAAATACTAGTCTGAGGACATGAATTGTTTGTTTTTAAAGCACTTATCGATCGGCATCATTATTGCCGAAACTTTTTTTTTGGAAATAACAAAAATTCATATAAAGTATTTAATGATAATGATGCCAATCGATAGGTCGATTAAAAACAAGCAATTAATTGCTTTACACAACTATTTTTTCTTATACCAGTAAAAAGTTATGTACATAAAACGAAAAGATTTGCCTTTTTGGCATGACAAGATTTAAAATTTTTCGAATTTTGCTGTTTGCAAGCGATAACTTTTCATGAGCACAAGATAAAATAGTGGTGTAGAGACATTTATTATTTGTTTGTAACACACTTTTTTTTTAATTTTTTTTAGAAATTTAATTTTTAAATAATGATGCCAACCGATATGTGTTTCAATTAATGCCTTTACTTCATTATTCGATCTTGTACTCATGAAAAGTTATGGGAAAAAAACAAAAAGATTTGCGATTTGGTCAGGATACAGTCACACAAAATCCATATTTTTTGATTCAGAGAGTTGTCCAATTCAAAAGATATTTTATATACATTTTGCTAAAAGATGAATAAAACAAAATAACAAAAAAATTAAAATTGAAAATCTTCAGTATGTCGTAAAACCAAGCATATCCTACATTGATATACAACCTATGTTGTAATAATAATTTCAATAATTGTGAATGTTATAGTTGTTATTGATCGAGAAAAGGTTTATAGACTAAAGAAGGGTGAAAAGAACTTGCCAATAGCGAAACTGTCTGGAAAACCAGACGAAAGAAGTTTGTTCCACAAACGTATCGTGTGACTGAAGAACTAATTTGCTCTGTAATGCGCGGTTCTGTCGAGAGCGGACTACGAAGGGGCGGACTTGGTTCGATGTCCGAGCAGAATGAATACACGATCTGGTGGGAAAAGGCCATGTATTTCCCTCGAAAACTTACCTTTTTATGTTTATGAAACTGGCTTACACATCTTCGGTGCTCAAGAGAACCAATGGAGGATAAAATATTTTCAAGCCTATTAAATATATCGCAGGTTGTTGTATTCGGTCCGGGAAATCCAAAGACTATTTTGAACGCCTGCTCAAATGTGCGAGTTATATTCCATTTAACACCGAATATAGGTTAGGTTGTGAAGATGTCGGTAATTATAGGTTTAGTTCCCGACGACTTTCACCAGTTTTGATCCATTGTGTTACCTCTGAAGTTGTGTTGCCTATGGGTGTGTTTCCAATTTTGTCCAGTTTTGTCCATGCTTGAATGAATTTCATTATTTTTAGCGGGTGTGTGTTTCTCATTTTGTCTAGTTCCTGAAAGTAAAAAGAGCCAAGTATTTGATTTCTCTTATAACATAGTGTAGAACATTGGCAAAGAATTTGGTAACTATCTTTCTTGACCTCACTACATTCTATTTTTCTGAAGTGTTCGTGTAGTGTGTTCTGACCTGTAATGACTCCCGTGAGTAGTCTCAGTTATATCTTGTTTAAGTCTATTATAGTCTTGCTATACGCCTTCTTTACTAGCTAAATCAACTAAATATGTAACGCTGATCAGAAATAACTAATCGTTTGCATACCGATCATGCTTCCTCCTCGTTTTCATTCTTCATTTATTGTTTTAGTTTCATTTTATAATCCATATTTACGCTTCATACCCTAGTTTTCTAGGGCGATGATAGAGAACTGATCACTTCATGTGCTTTCTGGCTAGGTACTATGGTAATAGTCAACTATAGGATAGTCAATGTTTGATCAAAATATATAAATACCATATCCAAAAATTATCAAAATCATAAAAAAAGAGTTGGAAGAGTTGTTTAAGAGTTATTTTTAGATGTTGTTGTTTAGGAGTTTTAGTCTTATAAGTCGGAAAATACTAAACGAAGAAATAGAAGAGAACATTTCTAAGTCAGCTTCACAAATCTAGGCTATATACATTATGTATATTACACTTTATAAAGTATCAACATAAAACATAAAAAGACAACATAAAAATGGTTTAATTTATAGAGAAACCTAATAAATTTAGTTTCTACAATTACCTCTCTCACTGACTGAGTAGTCTATTATATCTGCTTTTGATGGGTGCCTGATGTACATGTTACAACAAAACCTGAACCTGACTTGAATCGTCATTTGGACCATTGACGCAACCGACACGACGAACTCAAAGTTTGTTTTGCGCACTTGAAATTTTTAAATTAGATTTTGATTGTCATTAAAATATAACAACAGCAGCCAGCATTAATAATGACAACAATAAATAATGTAGCAGGTAACCGAAGTGTCAAGGGAACACTTGCTATGTTGTATCTCAAGTGAGGGGGGCATGGGACCAGAGGGGCGCTGCGTGTATTGTTGGTATTTTGGGGGGCTCATGAACTTAACTATATTTTTGTTGTTGTTGCTGCTACTAGTTTCCCATGCGTTTATAGTCGGGGCAGAACAAGTGACGGGGTTTACATAGTTGACAATCGCACAGCGGTCCCAGTAGTTCTTGCTTGCGGTTGTGGCTCCCACCGCCTCGATGTTCAAATTTTTTGTATCTACATAAAAGGCTTTTTTCATTATTATCATTTTTATTTTTTTTTTTTTGTTAATGTCTTCACTGTTTAATGTCTTTAATGTCTTTACTGCCGCTTCCAGCCATTACGGATGATTCGTAATCATTCTTCGACCGCGTCAAGTGTTGTTTGTCAATGGAAGTCGAATGACAGACACTCGTGAGCCACGGCGCTCTGGCATCTTAGGTGACAATTGGCCGGATTGTCGCTGTAGGAAGTTTTTGTGGTAGAGTTGAATAGAGTTGATTGTAATTTAATTGAAATTTCAATTAAAGCACGTTATAGTGAGAAAGTTATAAAAAAAAACGTGAGAATTTTGTGCCGAAACCAATATTATCAATGCCATCGTATATTAGGAGTATTATTGGATTTTAAATTATGGCCGTGCTTGAGTTTATTAACTCGAAATTCCGATGAATCAAATATCTTATTATGTTGAACAAATGTTTGGAATGAATTGAAGAAACTATCGACTCATCTGATACAAATATAAATAAATAACTGGGTTTTTAGAGATTTTTCTTTTGATGTTCTGAATACCTATTAAAAATTATATCAATTTTAGGTTAAGTATACCAACGGGGAAACGAACTAGTCCCAGACTAGGCACGTAAATGGTTTCTCGGATGTAGTTAACCGGTTCAAGTCCTGCATTTTTTATATGAAACCAACTATATGAAACCAACTGGCAACTATCCCTGGCGTTGTCCAAGGGAGGGGTCAATTAAGACCTCCTGCAGACCTTTAGACCATCATAGGACTGGTGTTCAAAATCGTGTTCTGTGAACGGTATCTTTAGACCTAACACAGAACTAGTCCTCAAAATCCTTTTCTGTAACCGATGTCAATGATACATTCAGTAAACAAAATATATATATATAATTTATAATATTACTTTTTTTTACTTTTTAGTTTTACTTTTTTAAATTTTTAAATTTTAGTTATTTTATTTTACTTTACATTTAAATTATTTTTTTTACCTTCTCCTTCATGCACTCCGAA
This sequence comes from Dryomyza anilis, assembly GCA_951804985.1. Lineage (NCBI taxonomy): Eukaryota > Metazoa > Arthropoda > Insecta > Diptera > Dryomyzidae > Dryomyza > Dryomyza anilis. Next base: position 88,990,765 of record OX638134.1, read on the forward strand.
TTCAGTGTAATGATTCCACCTTTGCATGCGTGCATTATAATTACTTGGAAGACATACTGTATTTAAATCAATACAGTATCGAAAAACAGTCTACGAATTATAGACGCTTTAGTTGCATCGTGTAAATAAATAGCGCCACCTAGTGCCTTTTCGCCTTCACTAGCGACATGTTTAGCATGGACACGATCCGTCTCCTCATGTAGACCTTTAGACCTATCACAGAACTGGTCTTCAAGATTCTGTCCTAGGTCGGTACCAATGGTCCCGGTCACATGATAGGTAGTTTTAGAGCAATTGACACCTTTTTCCCGCAGCGATATTATAGTCCTATTGAAAAATACTGAACATATGTTATAGTAATATTTTGAACCATATTAATTCACATAATTTTTTTCATAATAATCGTGAGACTCACCTGTTCATCCAAAAATGGGTTGTTTTTGGCTGTCGCTGTTTCTTGGCCAACATGCAGTCTGTGTTTCTTATGCTATTTAAGCCATTGCCACTGCCTTGTGTTGCAATTCAAAATGTGCGGCGTCTTACTTGCGATGCACCCACGCGTGAAGTGGACGCGTTGACTTTCGGTCTTCATGTGACCGTCACACGAAATTGTGGTTGGTGGTGGTGGTTAAAGTTGCGGCTCTTACCAACCATGCCAGCGATGGATGATACAGTCAGTATTTTTCTTTTAACATGCATCATTATTTTTTATATTTTTTTTATTTTCAGTTCAAATTGTTGAACAGGTGTTTTATATTTAAATAAAAAAACAGTGGTTTAACTCAGTCAATAATTCAAGTAAAATTTGGAGATAAGGAGTCGTATGTGTTAATACAAATCATCAATATGAAGTCATGCATGTTTTTTTCATATTTCACGGCACTATATTTCAAGACCTATATTTTCAAGATATAATTTCTTAGATTACAGTCAGACTCAGGAACCTATTTGTCGAATTCAGCATATACAACACGATTTTTATATATTTTCCATTCGAAAAGCAATATTTCGAAGTTACTTATAATATATTTAACTTTGGTTCTGTACCCAATACTTGAATTCAGTATACTAATCAATATTTTACTATTTTTGTATTTTTCTTACAACATTGAAAAGCAAAATCTATTATATTGATAAAGAGATTCTGACAATTTTTATCGATTTTTTAAGCAATTGGAAGTATACTTCATCGATCTCTGGATACATTTCCGAGTTTGTAAATTAAATAATTTGATTTCTTAGTTAAGAAATCTTGGAAGAGTGATTCATAAATTAAGTAGTTACTACAAAAAAAAGAGAAATAAATAGAATTAATATAGACGGCTGAAAGCATAAAAAAATACTTGAGAAAGAATGATTCAGGAAAATTACTTGGGACTAAAAATAGAAGACAGCAGCAAAAATCAAAAGTCAGAAAGAAGTCAGAAAAACAAATTACAGAAGATAGAAATCTGAAGTACATAAGGTAGAAGACATAATACATACGATGGAGGATAGAAGACAGAAAACAGAAGAAAGAAGAAAGAGGACCTCAGAAAAAATAAATAAGGCTTCAGAAAGAAGACCTCATGAAAATTACCTGAGACTAAAAGTAGAAGGCTCAACAGAACAGAAGACAACACTCAAAATACATAATTCAGAATAAGGAAGACAGAATGCAGACAATAGAGCAAAGAAAACAGAAGACAAAAGAAGATATATCAAAAGACAGGTAGGCAAAAGATAGAACTCATGAAACGGAAGGCAGAAAACAGACGACAAAGAACCGAAAATAGAAGAAAAATAGAATTTAGAATAGGTAAGACAAAAATTCATAATATTTAAAACAGAAGACAGACAATAGAGGAAAGAAGATATAATTCACAACACAGTAGACAAAAACAAGAAGACTGAAGGTAGATGAAAGAAGATAGAATTCAGAATACGGAAGACGGTAATACAGAAAACCAGAGACCGAAAATAGTCGAAGAAAACAGAGGATAAAATACAAAAAAAAATACAGATAAACAGACGACAAAAAAGCAGCAGAAGAAAGTATAAAACAAAATTTAAAAGACAGAATAAAAAACAGAAAATAGAAGGCAGAAAACCGTAGACAGTATTCAGAATAAGGAAAACAGTAGAAAGGAGATATAATTCAGAATACGAAAGGCATGAGATAAAATTGTAAAAGACAGAAGATGGGATGATAGAATACAGAACACAAAAGACAAAAAGTAGTAAATGTGAACAAAGCCACCAGAAGAATACAGTAAACAAAATAGAAAGGACAGAATACAGAATACAGAATGAAGAATGAATAACACAGAAAACAAAATAAGGAAAAACAATACTTAAGAGCGAAAAAATAAAACGGAATACTAAATATAAATAAAAATGTAATTTTGGAAAAAAGAGTCGGAAAATAGAAATCAATAATATAGAAAATTACCACCAGAGATAATGGTCCCTGCACTCACCAAAATTGCGAAACTCGGAGCCTTGACTTGGCAACAGACCCAGCAGAGACGAAGTACAACATTCGTTGCATACAGCTGTCTGTGGCTGCCACCGCCGCCGCCGTTGACTTGTTTGTGTTTTTTTTTGGTTTATTTGTGCGCAAAGAGATTTTATTATCGCATTAAAGTAAGTTTTACGAACTTCGCGTGTGTGTGGGAAACTTTTCTCAGGTGCCAAGCAGGAAGGAAGCTGTTGCTGCGACTGCATCTACTGATGCTGCTGCAGCGACGGAAGTTTAAACAGCGACGGACGAAAATGCAATTGAACGAATTTTTCTCAAGGAAAAAGCGTCCTCATCAACGATGCCGCCTAGCGTCTTGGCTTAGCGGCAACGCCCTCTGCCCCTGTCTGTCTGTCTCTCTTTCTGTAGCTGTCTGTCGTCCACAAACTAAAGCAACTCATCACCCAATTTGGAAGCGCTGAGAAAATTTTAAAACAAACAAATAAAAATATAATAAAAACAACAATAAAAATAACTAACAACGTGGTAGATTGCGGCGTAAAATGACACCCCAAACGACCGACGCACGGCACCAAAAAGAAGGAAGGAAGCACAGTGCAGCGCAGCGCAGCGCAGCGCAGCGCAGCTCAGCCGAAGACAAACATCACACGGCGGCAGTAGCAACAGCAGCAGTAGTGGCAGCAGCAACTCACAAAAAGTGCACAATAATCGCAGATAATTAAAATTAAATTAGTGTAGATTGATGTTGTTGTTGTTGTTATTATTTTTGTTGCTGCCGCTTGTTTGCTGTTGTTGCTACTTCCTCAGTAATGCGCGACAATATTTATATTTTCATTTTGCCTGTTTATTTTGTGGTTGTTGCCTTTGTAGTTGTTGGTTGTTGCTGGTATTGAATGAGCCTTTGTTGTAGTTTATTTTCTTGTTGTTGTTATTGTTGTTGTACCAACATTATTTCGTTGCAGTCGCTGACATTGTGCTTGGCAGCTGTTGTCAGCAAGTGTTGCAATCAGCGTCATCATCTTCATCAGCCACAGCCACAGCGGCTGCGCCGAAGCCAAAGACCCAACCTACAGCAACAAACAACGCAAGTTAGTTTAGGTTAAATGAGTCCCTGTGTATTATAGATATTGTGGTCCATGGCTCGCGAGGCGCGGCTCCTTGAAGGCAGCTGAAGTGGACTCGTTAAGGCTGCTTCTTTCTCAAATAATCCTAAGGCAACAAGTTTGTGGACTTTACAAAATTAGATGAAAAAATACAGTTCGTCCTCTTTTTGAAAGTATTTAAAATCCTTTCTACAAAATATATTTCCGAATAAAGAAAGTTTTTAGTACCGTTCTTCTTTTATTCAAATGTTTTTTTTCCCCAGTAGGTGAAGATGACTTCCAACGGAAGTCGAAATATTGGGAAAAATAAAAAAATTAAAATTCAAAATTTATTGTTTTTCATTTTTTTTAATACCGGACCTTGAGCCCATTGGTATAATAATATATATTACATCTAAGAGGTCATATACAATCAGCAGATTTTAGTTTCCTTAATATCACTATTTTGGCCTTTTTTATTATTACACACAAAAAAGGAGTAGATGATCATTTAACCGACGCTTTACCTCAAAAATAAATAATATCACTTCAAAGGATGTCCCCGTTGGCTTTCCCAGAATACACCAAATGAAATACAGAGATTTTATTGAAAAGTCGAAATTATTGAAAGGTCTAAACATTTATAAAAATGGTCATCTTTAGCAGAAATAAACCGATATTGGTATTACGGTAAAAATAAAAATGAGGGAATAAATTCGAATTTGAAAATTTTCAGTAACAATTCAAGTTTTCAGTTTTCAAAATACGAAACCTTAAGTTCAATGAATAATTACATTTCAACTTTTTGGTACTTCTTAAATGCCCAAACGTAAAAATATTGAATTAATATTATTTCTATCTATTGAGAAATTTAACCATTGAAAGATCTTTAATATTTTTTTTTTACTTTCACATGTACGATTGATCGCACAGGTAACGTAACAGTTTTTTTGTAGTCCGAACATTTTTGCATCTATAGAACTAAAAAAATGTTTTCAGCGTAATTAAAATTTAATTTAGTAGGGGAGACCGGGGCTAAGTCGACACTTTTTTTTAATGCTAATTTTGACCACCATATCAATGACATAGGACAAAAATAATAATACAGTTGGATAAGCCATAAGCCGTAAAGATCTACAATATTTATTTTCCACGAAACAAATGCAAATGCGACACAACTTCATCAAACCTGCTTCTGAAAATAGGCTGGGGTTAAGTCAACATTACCCAATTTTTCCGTGAATGCACATTTTTGCTGATACCTTTCAATTTGATTGAATTATATATTCCAAGATAAAACTATTCGTGCTGTTTTATTCCGGTCCCGCGAAATTGATTGACCATTATTCATATTATTCAACATTTTATCTATTTTTTGCAATAACTTCTTAAATCATGGTCTACTGATTGACAAGTCTCATTTATTGTAAGAATGGACTATTTTGTAAAACTCATAGAACAAAAAGTTTTATAAATTGTATTTTCGCGGAATCTACTTTGACCAAATGCTTAAGTGTCGACTTTACCCCACGAGACTTAGTCTAATATTATTGGCATAAAAATGCGAGTTGAATGGAAAAATAAAATGAAAATCAACACGAGATGATAAGTGAACCCCTTACTACATAAAACTCACAACAAAATATATAAATAATCAAAACTTTAATGGCAAGTACAAGTTTAATGCGTTATCAATATCTAACTTTTGGAGTCAAAAAAGTCATTTTATTACATAAAAACTGAAGTTCAAGCACAAAATGGATTTCTCTTCTTTGGTAACAGTGGCACCTAATGTTACGTGTACAGTACCAATTTGAAGTTGATCTGACATCCCATTCGCGTTTTAAAGCAAAAGTTGACTTTGCCCCGATGTCGACTTAGCCCCGGCTCTACTACTGTTATTCTAAAAAAATATGCACCGACATTTTTTTATGTACATTTTTTCTTCGGACAAATTTTTTTTTTAAGCAAAAATTTTTTTTGCAGACTTTTTTTTTGAAAAACATTTTTTGACATACTTTTCTTTCATATTTTTTATATTATCAAATTTAAATTTTTTTACGAACAAACATTATTTTCGGATTTTTTTTTTTTTTTACATAAATTTAAATTTTTCATATTTTTTTTATTAACGATTTTTTTTCAAATTTTAATTTCGAAATTTTTTATTAGTATTTTTTAAATTAAATTTTCATAAGAAAAATTAAAATTTTACAAGTCATAAAATATTCGGTAGTAAATACAACATTATGGCAAAGCATGCCTGTCCTGTGATCCCCTCTACGACTCAAATTTCGGAACATCCTGTAATTCCGAGATTTGAGAGTATCCGAGATTAACTTTAGTATTAAATAAATTTATTGTAATGAATATACAGTAGATGGAATATACAGTTACGAAATATATGTCTAATAGATGTCTAACTGTTCTAATGGTAATTTACACTCCAAAATTTGTTTAAATTGTTGCAGCTGACTTAAAAAGGTCCCGATGTGATAGTAACTTTATGTGATTGTCCACCTTCATGACAGTCTATGGTTTAAAAATGTGGGTTTGGAGCCAGAAATGCATTGTGTGCAATGTAATGTGACCTTCCAATAGATTTGTTTATTTTGCGATGCCTTTGACCTTCATTTTTAATATTTTAATGAGGGAACCTTTGACATCTGAGCAATATTTCTAGAGTAGCGTATTTTATTTTTAAAATTGAATATTTACGGAGACTATAAAATTATTACATTCAAATTATTTTTTTTTTTTTTTAATTTTATAAATTTTTAATTATTTTAAATGTGATCCTATTTTTTGTCCGCTTTCAATACGGACTTTTTGTGTTTAATGTGTTGTACCAAACTCAGTTTATTTTTGAGGTGTTTTTTGAATTACGACATCCCTAGTAGAAATTTGCCCGATGCGCCATCGGGAAATGATCGGGTTTTCGTTGGTTAAGCCCTATTAGAGAAATTATGATCATTGCCTTTGCATGCCGTTATCATGCTTACCATAGCAGGGTTTACATTATCTAAACAGTCGATGTTCCCGATCATAGCTACATTAATTGTTCCTCATAACGAAATTAGTATCAGGCAATGATCGAGATTAATGACAGAAACCCTATTATGCTCGGGCTCAGACAAGGCAATATTAATATGGGGAATTGCCCGATCAGTACATGATCATGGCCTGAGGTCAATACAGAACACTGCGTTACAAGGACATTATGGGCCTCGTCATATCCCGATCACTTCAAATAATGACATGATCACTTCATTACCATGGCCCTACCAAAATTTCTACAAGGGATATTGACAATAATTTATTACAAGTGATCGCAACATTCGTAAAATAAAAATGGTCAAAAACTTTCAAAACATATGGAAAAATTATTTTGTCCGTCAAAATTAAATTTAAATTCAAGTTTTCCGCAAACATTAAATTAATTTAATAAAACAAATTCATAAAAAAAGCAAAAAAACAATAAAATTTTCAGTAAAAATTCAGATTTTCAGAAAAAATAAAATTTTCGGTGTTAATACAAATTTTTTTGGTAACAATTAAAATTTTTAGTTTTAATTTAAATTTTCGGTTAAAATTCAAATTTTCACAATAAATTCAATTTTTCACAACAAAAACTAATTTTCACGAAAAATTTAAATTTGCACTAAAAATCAAACTGTCAACAAAAAATCAAATTTCAAAATATTCGGTGAAAATTCAAATTTTGAGTAGAAATCAATTTTTCATAACAAAATCAAGATTTCACAAAAAATTGAATTTTCCACAACAAAATCAAAATTTCACAAAAAATTCAATTTTTCACTAAAAATCAAATTTTGCGTAAAAATCAAATTTTCACAATAAAATCAATTTTTCATAACAAAATTAAATTTTCACAAAAAATTCAATTTTCCACAACAAATTCAAAATTTCACAAAAAATTCAATTTTTCACTAAAAATCAAACATCAACAAAAAATAAAATTTTCGGTGAAAATCAAAATATTCGGTGAAAATTAAAAGATTTCGGTGAAAATTCAAATTTTGAGTAAAAAAATCAAATTTTCACAAAAAATTCAAATTATTGTGACATTTGACGTTTTTAATGCTCGTCTTTGTTATATTTCGACATAATGAGATTTTTAAATCACGTAGTTTCATTCCATATAAATTAAAATCATAGATTCAAGATAACCGCAAATATTTGTAACTACAGCACTGAACTGCAAATAAAAAAAATCGTTTATAAAAATAAATTTCAAATTGAATCGAGCTGTAGTACGATATTCTGTGGTATGCCTCCCCAATGTCAATATCTACTATGTATATGTTGTCCGTTCAGCAACAACAACTAAATATTGGTTGTTTATGCAGTTGCTGCCGATGTCTACGAAACACATGTAGCTAAACATTTGCGTCTAGGCAAATATCGCATCATGCCGGCAACATTGTTTGTGTGAGTTGGCAAATTAAATAAATGTTTCAATATTTCGTTGGTTTAATAAGGTTCTACAAATGTTGTTGTTGTTGGTATTATTTTTATTGGTGCTATCGTCGGCACGAAGACGACCGACGCACGAACACACGAGAGACATACAGAAAACGCACACAGATGGACGGATGGATGGATGCATTGTCTACAAACACTGCGAAATGCGGTTGCAAATGGTTCGAATCAAACTATAAACACAACACGTTCGATGTTGCATACGGTTCGATAACAGACAGACAGACAACAGATTTGACAGCAGCAGCTGTTGTTGTTAATAGATAATAAATAATTTGGGTTGTAGGTTGCAAGAGTAAAGATATCGAGTGAACTACGTGCAACATACGAATGGCCAACATGTTTGATGCGCTGTTATCGCGAGGCAGTGCTCGAATTAAAGAGTTCTGAAGAATATTTCTATAAAAATTACTAACAGCTACTGTTAAGTGCGCTTCTGCGAACATGCAACAGCGAAGACTATGTTGCATGCAACAGCAACAATAGACTGTAACAGTGACGACGACGTTAACAGAGACACTGCAGCGACTGCGTTTTGGTTCGTTGCTGCTGTGTGGCGACAATCGACGATCGGTCGGGTCTCGTCTGCCCCTCGGTATCTCGCAGAGCCACAGCAGATACAACGTGCTGTGCTGTGTTGTGCGAGCCAAAGTGATTCACACAGCGGCAGCCAGCCAGTCATTCAGGCAGGCAGACCAGACGCGAGGGCAAAAAAGCCGCAATCGAGCCGAATGAAAATGAAATTACGTACGCAGACCAGACGGTTGGTTAGTTTATGAACGTCAATCGTCGAGTTCAGTTCGCATGTTTCGCAGAGCAACGCATGGATACGGCGCAATGCGCGCAGACTTCAAAGAACAACAACTCAATTGAAAATTTTAAAACGTATAAATATTGCAAATATTAATAACAAAAAAAAATAAATTAAAAAATTATTTTGAAAGTGTTTGAACAAATTTTTACAAAAAAAATATTAAAAATTTCGCATCTGCAAATTTTGTATCTCTTGTACACTGTGAAAAATTTGAAATTTGTGCATCGCAAAAAAACTTACTCAATCTCGCAGCTTTTACTCATCTGCGAAGCGCTTTCGTCAAGAAGTTTTGAACGTTTTCGAAAACTTGCCGTCGTTCGTTAAGTTTTGCCGTCGGTGCGGCGCGACGCGGCACGACACGTTCATTCGCGTGCGATACGCCGTTTCCGATACGTGTGCGCGTTTTTGAATACGCGAAAAACGCATAATAAAGAAATAAATTAAAAAATTGAAAATTTTCAAAAAAAACGAAAAACAAAAAACGTTCACTCTGTGCATTGACTGTGTTGCTATTTTTATTAGTGCTGTTGTGTTTGTTAAAATAGTGCCCAACATCAACGTCGCCGTTCAAGTGTTTTTATTTTCATTTTGAAAAATAAAATTGAAAAAAAAAATAGATTTTTTTTTTGGTGTTGTTGAGAAAAATCATTTTCTTCACTTCGCAAACACTCGTCATCGCAGTCGAAGCTGCTGGCTGCTGTATGTAGTCAGTCGTTGTCGAACGCAGTCGTCGAAATTTATAATTACTTCGTCTAAATTTAGAAAACGTGTGTGTCTGGCGCGGCGCGTAACACACAGTCATAGACTCGCGTTGCCCCCGCCCGCCTTCACCAGCGACGGTTACCCAGAGTCGGTCGATCGGTCGGTCGCTCTGTGCCAGAAATCCGCAGTGAATCAGTTGCCATCACCAACATCACCAACATCACACACAGACAGACAGACGCACACAGAGACACACACACACATACACACAGATGCAGATACAGCTACAGATCACATCGACGTTCGTTCATATCTCATAGATACGCGCACACCCGCCTTGTGGATTACAACACTTTATCTGCAAGATTTGCCGCAAGACAACGCGGAAAATTCTCAACAAAAATTAAGTGAACTACAACAACAGCAACAAGAGCAATCATTAAATATAACAAAAAACAAAAACAGACAACAAAAAATTGCTGCTCGCAAGCGGAAAAGCGCAGCCAGTGCAACCGTATCTGTGAATGTATCTGTAACTTGCAGATACAAACACACACACACACAGCGAACGCCGTTGCGAACGCACGCGCGCGCTGATAACTCGTAAACTCGCTCGAGCGTGTGCAAAGCACTCATTTTGCTCATTCATTCACTCGCTCGCGATCAAATGTTTGTTTGTTAGGAAAAACAAAATTGTATCATGTATCTTTGTATCTGCGGTATGCTGTAGTGTATCTGTTGGATGAGCAGCGGCACTCGAGTCGCTCAAGAGTGACGAAATCGCCATTAAAACGCACCACACAAAAACAACAACAAAAAGAAAAAGAAAAACATTAAAACAAACAATAACAACAACAACAAAAAACGAAAAACTACTCGAAACTAATAATAATAACAAAATAGAACTCTAAGTAACAACAGCAACAATTGCTGCCGAGCAGCGACAACGTTCGAAAAGCAAAAAGCATGGCAAATGATGCGGCCAGCAGTTGTTGAAAACTTGACGAAACAGCGGTTCTGTTTTTGCAGTCACTGCTCGAATTGTTTTCGCGCTCCGTTTTCGAATTTCGGCGAACGCAGGCTGCGTATACGTAACTTCGTACCTTTGGCAGACACTGAAAGATAAAAGTACTGACAAAAGAAAACAATATTATTTATCGAAAATAAGTAGAAGGCTGCGACTGCAGGCGACGTTCGAACGCACCCTAGAAACGGCACTCAACGCGCACCGACCGATCGATCGATTGATCCATCCATCGATCGGTTAAACGTGCCGAGACGAGTCGACTGCCGAATTAAAAGAGGCACTCTAGACAAAGTGTAGATAAATGAAAGCAATGAAATGTTGCACGAAAATAGAATGAAATTTTAAAAACCCAACAAAAACCCAACCATCTTCCCCAAAACAAATAAAAAGAAATAATCGAAATTAAAAAAAGTCAATTAAAATTGTTTTATGTGAATGTGAAAACAACCAAAGTGCAGTGAAGTGCACAATGCATGAAAACGCGTAAAATTTGTTCAAAAAGTTTTCTGTAATAAAAAAATTTCAAACAACAAAAAATTGCTTAAATCGCGCACAAGATCGTCTCACGATCGCCTGACGATCAACAACAACGTAATGCAAGTGAAAATCAGCAGCAGCAACAGCCAAAAAAATCACGCGAAAATATCTTAAATTTCGCGTAAGTGTGACAATTCTACGTTCTACAATTAAAAAAATAAATAAAAAAGAAAGAAAAACATAAAAAGAACGATCACTATTTTTAAATTGTTTTTATTTTTTTTTCTTTTTTTCGGTTTTCTCGCTAAAGAAAATTTTGTCAAATTTCGTGAATTTCAGGTGAAACCGCGACGGCAGCAAAAAATGACTCAGTGCAAATACGCGGCGGCCTCCACACGTAAAAAATCGGCAACAGCAACATCGCCTTTGGCGGCAGCAACTGTGGCAGCAATATTTAATGTTATGCTAAATTTGTGCGCACTGAAGTGTGTTCAATAAATTGCCGGAAAGTGCGAAATTCTGTTTAAAAAAAATTAAATAAAATTTATACGAATTAAAAAAAAAACTGAAAATAAAAAAATAAAAAAAAGTGTTACGGCGCAACAATGAAGTGCGCGCAGCAACATTTTCAGCAACGGCAACAAATAATAATAAAAACCTCAACGACTACAAGCACCACAAAGTGTATTAAACAAAAGTTGCCGCCCAGGTTGCAGCAGCAACAGCAGCACTGAACAACAATTGTGTGAAAACATTTTTAATTTGTAACGTTGACGATAACGATAACGATTACGAAAACGAAACGAACTGTACTTCATAGTGTGGCAGCAACAATTAATTGGCAGCAACACTTGGCGCAAAATTCGGTTGTCACCACGTTTTTGCCGCAGAGTTTGTTCAAAACTCCCAGGAACTACGCCATGTATGCGCGAGTATTGCGCAAATGGAGTCCGTACTACAACAACAACAACACGAATCTGATGTCTTTAATGTGGCTCGTTGTGCTCACCATGTTGCTACTGATTGCATGCGCTCCAACGACAACATCATCCACCGCGATCACAGCAGCAGCAACATCAAGAGCAGCAACAGCAATAAGCAGCAGCACCAACACAAAAGTAGTAGCAGCATCAACAACATTAAAACCTATGTTCGCGGGCAGCAGTTACACGCGCAGACGCAGCTCGTGGCAGCCAGCAGCAACAGTTGCTGTCGATACCGTCACAGCTGCTGCAGTCGACCGGAGAGCAGACACAAATGTTGGCGACGCCGCCGAAGAAAGCAGCTACTACATACCCGTTAATGTTGGTGGCGGCGCAGACAACAAGGACAGCGGCAACAGCAATGCATTGCTGCTGCATGTTGCCGATAGAATTAAAAATCGCGCCAGTGCGATTAGCAATAAGAACTTTAGCAATAGTAGACTTCATAGCAATAATATTCAACAACAGCAGCAGCAGTTGCCAGTGGTGCAACAGCAACATCAACAGCAGCAGGAGCAACAACCATCTGACGACAGCCTGGCCTATGCTTTTTATTACAAAGCACGCGCACAACCAGCGCCAACAGTATTTGCGAACAATTCGCCACAACATCAGCAACATGTTGCTGCCCATAGCAGCGGCAGCAGCAGCGATTACAATGAATACGATGAAAGCGACGATGAGTTGCTCGATACTGCTATGGCCGATGACATCAGTGCAGATGAGAATGCCGACGATGATGATGACGAAGATGATCTTGACGATGCTGACGACGAAGATCTTGAAGAGACTGAGGAGCATGTTGCTGCTGCAACATACAATACTCTTTATAATTACAATAAGCAAGTTCCAAATGTTCCAAATAGTCAAATAACTAATTTATACAATAAATTTACGAAATCTCAGCAACAGTTGCTGTCACTGCAACAGCAAGAGCAGCAACAGTCGCAACAGCAACAACAACAAGTTGCGACAGCAAATGTGCACAGCACGAAAGCGCGACGTCACATACAGACGCCGTACTACATGCAACAACAACAGCAACATCATGGGCAGCAGCAGCAACAACAACATGTTGCCGCCCTGCCACCACAAACTTTTCATAGTCCAGTGCGGGAAACTGTCACTATGAATACTGCTGTTGCCAGTAAATCAAATAGCAGCAGCAACACTACTGTTGTTGCTGCCGCCGCAGCCACTGTTGCTACTGCATCCTCATTGCCTCCCTATCGCTACATCATCGAATCATTCGAGATACCAATCACGCTGCCCAACGCCGAATACATGTCGTCCGAGCGTCGTCTGTTGCTGCTGCAGCAGCAACAACAGCGCATGTTGCTGCAGAAGCAGGTGGCGCGAAATCGACGTAATTCGCGCGCTTTTGGCGTCAACTTGACAGCTGGCAGCAACTATCGGCAGGAGCAACATTTTTACAATTCACAACAACAACAGCAGCAGCAACAGTTGCAGCCGTATCAGCGGCTACAGCCACAGCTGCAACAACATCACAATGCAAATAATAACCACAACAACAACAATCACAAACATCATAAGCACCAACATAATCGAGAGCAGCAGCAACAACATCAAAATCACCACCATCAACAGCAGCATAGACAGCAACATAAACGTCGACGCTACTGCTCTGCACGCGATCCCGCGCAGTTGGCCTTCGAAGCGCCCACCGTCTTTGAGGGCAAAATCATCTCGATGACGCCCGATCGACGCGCCAATTTCTCGGCGACCGTCGAGGTGAAGGAGGTTTTCAAGCAGCAAATCGGCTTCCGGCTGCAAAAGTATCTGCGGCTGCAGTTCGCGTACCGCCACTCGGGCGGCGAGTGCGACATCTATCGCGAGCAGCTGCGACCGCGCGGCTTGGTGCGCGGCGATGAGCTGGAGCAGGGGCGCATCTATCTGCTGTTCGTGCAGCAAATCGATTTGGGCAACTTCACGATACTCGGCCAGCCGATACGGAAGACGCGGCACGTCGTCGAAGCAGTCAAAAATGCTGTGAGCGAAAACTATGGTGAGTTGACAAAAAGACCTAAATATTATGAAGTACAAATGTTTACCCCAATTATTTATGTTAAGTTTTCCACAGTAGAAATTTTACTTTGTAAAAAATGTTATGGGACATGTTTTTGAACAGGTTATGAAACAATCATTAGTTCCAATAATCAATATTTCTACTCATATGCGTCTTTATATCTCTCGCAGAAATTTCGGTAGGACCAAGTTCATAAACTTATTATGTCATTATTGCCGATAATCCAGACTACAAGAGATAAAATCGGATGTAACGCAGTTTCCTTTTTGGGAACTTTTCAAAGGCCATGATTGGGACCCAGTCGGGAACTTTTTAAAGACAATGATTAGGTGGCAATCGGCGACTTGCCTTGTTCTAGCATTGGCATGTCAGGCCCCGATCAAAAATTATGAGGATCAGATAAAGTAGCTCTGATCGGAACTATTAAAGGTTTATACAATGTAAATCTCACTATGTGGAGAATGAAAAGGAAAGAACAAGCCAAGGTTTAGTTATATTCAATAGAGTTTACCAAAAAAAAATCTAATTGATGTTGCATCGAAAAGATTTTAACTAGGGATTTGTCAATTGATTTTTCTTATTTTGTTTTGGCATTTTTCAGTTCTTATTCTTATTATAAATTTAACAAATTGCACAAAATAACGATTTCGAAAATTAGATTTAAACATTTTTTTATTGAATACGTTTTTGAGATATCGACGGGTGCATCATTTACCTATTTTTCAAATAGTAGTTCCAATTGCAATATAAATTGCAATATAAAACAATATAAATTAATAAATCAGCTCAAAAATGAGAACGACAAGTCAGTTTATCAAAGATTCTAAGCTAGTATAAACGAAGAAATTATCATTACCAGATGGTTTGTCATGTAACTAGTTATGTCAATCTAAAAATAAAATGACCAATTACCGACCTCTAGTACAATTTCTACTATGGATAAATCGGAATTAATGTAGTATATTAGCTAATTTTTTATATTTTTAAACAAGTGGAAGTACCTTTTTGAAGAATAAATAAAATATATTCATTGTTAACTCGAAATAGCCATAGATCAATTTTTAATCTCATTCTCCCCAGTAACCCCTTTGTGGCAACTTAAGTGGTAGCCACACAATTGCCATTAAAGTGTTTGTTCCAAATCATGCAAAATATACTTATTTGCTACCCATCCTTCTACATAAGCATGTTCCTATTAGGTTCTTCATTATATACATGCAACTTATATGGAACATAATACATTTTTAAATTTGCCACTATTTCACCACATCATAACAACAAAGATAGATCCGCCTAATATCGTATATGTTCCATTATCGGAATGTATGACTTATATATCACAGCATTGTGACATATTATTGCATTGTCCCACACATGTTCTTAGCCACCGCTTTGCAACTAAAAAAAAATAGTTTGCAACACTGGTGTTAGAGGTAACTTAAAAGCTACACATTTGCCACAAAAGTTTGTGGCAATTGTCGAGCCGTGGTTACTTGGGCTTGGATACAGCAGATGACTTCAATTTGACAATCACATATGAGATCAATTGATTTGATTGTTAAATAAATATTCGATTTTTATTTCTTTTGTTCTTCAACCAAAACCTTAGATTAGTTAGGTCAGATGTGTGTCATTTCAAAATTATATACAAATTTTGTAAAGAACAATGGCACCAATTATGTGATTGGATGAGTTTGAGTTTCCATGATATCATACTCTTGTTTTAATGTAAACTGCTAACATCTTAAAGTAATTTGATAATTTTTATATTTTGTAATTGTGTTATTTTTATATTTTGTTGACTTAAAAGAAACTGAGATGTATCTAATACAAAGTATGTACATTTCTTACAAATAGATTCAATTTATTTATTTTTTATTGAATTTGCAATTTATTAGAATTTGGTTTCATTGTAACTTCTTAGTAATGACAAACACAACGATAGCATTCTTGTGTTCGTGTTCGTATCATTTCAGATTATCGAAAAAGACAATTTGATCCTATAAACGATGTCGTTTGGTTTGCTTGGTTATTCTACTTTCATATTACAAATATTTTATAATATCTGAAATTTAAGAAAACTTTTTAAATTATAACACTGCCCGACCAAATTCATTTTTTCACATGTTGCAGTAAAATGTACATCAAATATTGGATACATTTGTAGCGCTGATTGCGAAAATGGTATCAGTTTTATCAAATTGGCACTAGTTTTTGAGATATAGCCCATTTTTCAATTTCTCATAGTTATGCGATTCTTTTAATTTTAAAATTCAAACAAAAGAAAATAATGAAATTATCTTTTCGGTATTAGATGCAGCAAACCTTGCACTACAACTCAAAAATACGCTTTTATGCGTTAAAAAAATTTGTATGTGAAAATTCGCTGATTTTGTGAATTTTGAAAATTTAACAAGTAACAAAATTTTGTCTTTATTTCATGTATTTATAACTTTTTACCCAAGACTCGTAAATTATGTTCTTAAGTGGGATTTTAAAGAGAATACATGGCGCTATATAAAAATGCGTAAAGTAATTTTTACATTTTTTTGTAATAACATATTTTATTCAAAAAATGTCGTAATCTTTTGAAAAATTTTGTATTTTTTCTTATATCTCGAAAATAAATTTGTTCATGCATGAAAGCAAATTTTCATATTTTAGCGCAATGTTTTCTACGTCTAATATTGAAGAGATAATTTCATTATTTTCTTTTGTTGTAATTTTAAAAATAAAATAGTGGACAATTGAAAAATGGGCTATATCTCAAAAACTAGAGACAATTTGATGAAACTGTTGCCATTTTCGGAATCAGCTCCACAAATGTATTCAATATTTGCTGCAACTTTTACTGCACCAAATGAGTGTAATCTGCCCTATCATGAATTAAAATAAATCTTTAAATTCCCCCTCAAATCTAGGGCGATTTGAGGGGGAATAATAATTTTCGAAATAATAATTTTTATAGCTTTTTTTATAACCATTTGATTGTTGTGTGATGAGCAGCCGCCGTCACATGCAATAATGCACTGCCCTGCAATTTTCGGATACATTGTGGAAATGTTTCATGACTTTAGCAGCTAAAACTTCGAAATTATTTCCATAATGTATAAATCACTGTCTTGTTGTTTGAAGAACTAGGCGCCCGCCCTAATCCCCCACAATAAATCGCGGCTTAATTGAAATCGTTAAAAAATTAACAACAAAATAAATTTATGCAATGTTGCTGGCTCAAATGCAAAAGCAGCCAGCAGCTGCTGACACGCAATGTTGGCAACGTTGGACTCTAAGGTAGTAGGAAAAAGAATTAAAATTCAAATTCAAATAGAAATAAAAATTAAATCAAGGAAAATAAATGAAATAATAAAATGTAGAAGGATGAGGCGGGTGCAGTGGGTGAAGATGTTGCACAGATAAGCAATGCGAAATTCACACAATAAATCTTTGAGGCGGATGAGGATGTGGATGTGCTTGTGTTTGGCGCTATCTGTGTCCGTGTGTGTGTGAGGTTTGTATCTATGTGTCTGTCCGATTATTATCTTGAAGACAATAGATAAAGTTGTGTGTTCGGATGTGTGAAAATTGGAAAAATGCATGTTGTGCTAATGCAGTATAAAATCGCAATCAGTGGAGGCAGACAATGCGGCAGACATACAAAGTGTCTGCAATACAGACACAAACGGAAATATAGACAGACAGACAGACAGATAGACGGACAGACAATGCTTTTTTTCACGAGTTTTCCTTTTAGCTTTTTTCATGTTGTTGATGTTTTTTATTTGTGCCGCGCTCGGTTCCTCTTTGCCAACTTCACGCTCTGCTAATATTCACCAGACCGAAATAATTTATTCAACACACCGCACACACACACAGAGACTTGTATCATACACATACAGAGGGAGAAACACACACACATACAGACAGACATATATATCACTCGCACGAAAATATACAGCCGAGTGATGTGTTTTTGAATTCGTTTATTGTTGTTATTTCAATGTTGTTGTTGAAATAATGTAATTTATTTAAAACCCTCTTTAATTTCGTCGGCATTCTTAATACAGTGACCTTTCGTAGAGTTCTGCCTGCCTGCCTGTTTGCGTCCGTCGGTCTGTCTGTCCATTCGTGTGTTGCTGCAACAACGCGTTGCAATTATAATTATTGCAGCAACAGCAACAACAGCAGCAGCAGCAACATCGTTCATGTCAGAGTCAAGCTTAAAAGTTGCACGTTGCGGTTCAGCGCACAGCAGCACTTTTTCTTTTATTTTATTTTCTTTTATTATTCATCATTCTTTTGTTTTAGTCTTTGACGTTTTTTTACTTCTCATTCATTCGATTATCTGCCCGGTATCTTTTCATTTAATGCAGTTTTTATTTTCTTTTTATAAAAGTTGCTGCTTCTTTTATTTGTTCATTCATTTATTGTTGCTGTTGCTGTTGCTGTGGTCGGTTGCTTCCTTCGTCAAGTTCCGTCTTTCGTTGGGTTTGATTAATGTTGCTGTCGCCCGCCGTTGCTTGTTGTTGCCGGCGATTGCGATCTTCATGTTGCTGCATTCGTATTTGCAATTTTCTCAATCAGCTGTTCGTGGTGCGACTGCCACCAACCAACATTTGCAAAATGTAATGAATGCAGAAATTTCACACTTATTGCTTCGTTGGTTGCATTCTTATTAATACCTATTTGACTACTGCATAATTACTACTTTTATCGTACATTTCTGAGATCGTTTTTTGTTGTTTAATCGTCTTTGGAGAGAACACATACTTCTTTCATGAGCGCACTGACTGTGACAATAAATTCATGTTGTTCAGTTTTATGGTTAATGGTTAATGGCAACATCTGTAACTACCCTAGCAATACAATTCTTTATACCCAAATCAAATCAAATCAAAAATCTATGTATTGAAACTAGTGCTGAGCAAATGCAAGAACAAGCACCAGACTTGTTCTTGCATCGCGACCATTTCACGTTAAATCGGACACTTTTCAGATCGATTACACTTCATTGATTCCGAAAATAGCATCAGTTATGTCAAATTGGCTCCAGTTTTTGAGATATAGCCCATTTTTCATTTTTACACTTCTTTTATTTTTAAAATTTGAAAAAAGAAAACAATGAAATTATCTTTTCGGCATTAGACGCAGAAAACATTGCATTACAACAGCATAATTAGTTTATGTGCGTAAAAATATTGGTTTTCGAGATATATACAAAAGATATTCAAAATTTGTTAAAATCATTTCATGAACATTCGGACCATCATTTCATATTTCATTTGTATTGGAGATTTAAAAACGAGTACACCATTGGAAAAAGCAATCCATGTTCTTTCATAAAAGACTAAGGTTTTCAATATTGAACTTATGGTTCACATGCTACAACAGTTTAACTAATTTGAAATCGTTGTATTTCAACGAAATTTTTTAATTTAATAAAGGGTATAACTAAAAAAATCAACTATTTTAATAAAAATAATACGTAACAAATATTTGTTTGACTGTAGAATCATAAAAAAGTATTTTTTTATGGAAATGCTCACCTGCCGTTCGGCCCGCAAGTCGTGTTTGTTCTTATTATTGCCGGGTTAGTCTTGTTCTTATAGTCTTGTTCTATAAGAGTCTTGCAATTTAAAAAAAAAAGTTATTTTATACGATATAAAATAAATTAAAATAAATAAATGATATTATAATGTATTAGAGGGAACTGGAAAGCCTAACAAATCTTACAAATTTAAATTAATCCAGCGATTCAGAATTCGTTAAACGGTGATGTCTGTTTTTCGAGTACCAAAGTCGGTTTTTCGAGTCAAAGTCTCAGTGTGTTTTTTTTACTAAAGCATTGAATAAAAGAATCAAAAAAAGAATCAAAAGTATTTCGTTATTTAGATTTGTTTTTTTTAATTATGAATCACACGATTGACTAAATTGTATTAATTTAAGTATGCTTCAATTCAAAAATTGATGTATTTTGTTGATGCTAGAGTCATTAACAAAAATTGACGCAATTTGTGTATTCATATTGACACAAAATTAAAAATTTTAAAATGATACAAAATTGCGTCCCCTCATTTATTGATATTCGACGAAATTGCGTTGATTGTTGATGCTTTTCATCAATCGTGATACTAGTTTGAGTTCAGAATTTATTTATTAACTTTATTATTTTCACAAATTTGTAAAAATGCTTATTTTGCATAGAATTCTGGAATAACATTTTGATTTTTTTTACATAACAAAATATTTTCTAAATTTCAATAATTTGTTAAAAAAAAAAACTTACTCAGTCGTCGAATAGGGCAAATAGAATTCTGGAATAACATTTTGTTATTTTGTATATTTAGATGTATTTTAAAAAGGTCAATAATTTGTTCAAAAAAATAGGCAAAATTCTAATTTTGAATAGAATTCTGGAAAAACATTTTCTTGATTTATATTTATTTTCAAAATGTCAATAATTTGTTCAATAAAATTAATTTCATCTCGAATAGGCCAATAATGCGTTCAAATGCGACGAATATATAAATTTAGTAAATGAATGCTTACTTCTAACATCAATCAACTAATATTTCTTATTATATTAATCAATAAAAATAAAATTTTGAAAAAAAGGTTAGTTTAACTAGACTGTACTACATATAACAACTATTATAACAGAAGTCACTAACAACCTCAATAACAATGGCACATCACAATGTATTTTATTTCAATGTGAAAAAAATAAAATACTTTTGCGAGCTGTATGATGACCTTGACTCTAGGTTTTCATTTACAAATGAAACTACTATGAAATACATAAAAACAAGAAGCCTATAAATTATGATACACTAAAAATGTTTCGGATAATAGCTGTAACCAACAGAATTTGATAAAAAATACAAATTATTTATAAAATTATGATAAATGTTTTGACTAAAAAATAATATAAATTTTAATAAAAATCTAGTATTAGTAAAAGTTAAACATTATTAAGCTTTTTTTAAGCAACTATTTCGTTCCGATAATGGTGTTTTATAATACTGTTTATAATATTTATGTAATATAAAATATTTCTAGAAAATATCTATTAATATTATTATGGAGAAAATATGACTTGAAATTAAAATATTTCTAGAAAATATCTATTAATATTATTATGGAGAAAATATGACTTGAAATTAAATTTATCATATTGTCGTAAAATTCACTAAAAACATTTTCAAAATTCCCATATTCGGTTAACTAAAATCATTTTTTGTTCGATAGTTCCTTTTCGGTCAGGCCAATATTTATATAAATTGATAAGAAAATGTTAATCTTTCGAATGATATTTCAACTTTTAAAAATTATCAATTTTTTTTTTTTAATTATTAATAAATATACTAAAAGATAGGTTTTTGGAAAACATGAATTTGTTTAGTTTGACTTCCATAACTATGATGTCGATACCTTACGAGCAAAAGATCAAAACCAACAAAAACCAGTTGAGAAGGTTTTTTTTTTTTTTTTTTTTGGAATATCTACTAAGATCCACAGCACTCAGACAGACTATATCCATTGTACTGTGAAATCTATTCCCTACGATTTTGTGGTTAATATCACCACGAGCGGCCATGCCCAAGCCGGGATTCGAACCCGAGACCTTCAGAATGCAAGTCCAGCGCGCTACCTCTGGACTGCTGAGGCCGGCAGTTGAGAAGGTTAGATCACTACTTTAAAATTTGCCATGTGAGAAGGTTAGATCACATGGCAAATTTTAAAGTAGGGACATTTTATAGTATGAGTTATTATGATAGTTAGGATTATCAAAATTATAGTCGGTCTAAGCTGACTATAAATACCCTACACATATGTGTGGTTACCATTCAAAGTGGTATATAGGTCACCAGGGAATACGAATCCTGAAAATAACTACAAACTTTCAATCGCTGAAGAATTTCCATTCATTTGATACCCATATTTACAAATGGGTAGGTGTACCGAATTTCGATTTTTTTTTTTTGGGAACCACAAGTCATTTCGAGGGAAAACATTATGTTCATGTATTTGTGCATGAAGTAAATATATTTTTGACTAAAAAAGTTCACCTAAGCACGTATACAGTAAAATTGAGCTGTAGATGTAAATTTTATATGAGGTATTTGAATATAAATGGTCAGATCACAGGTCATAATGGACCGATCTAGCCAATTTCGCACATACAGCGTAGGTATATAAGTAAGCTAAATTATCAGTGTCATGCATCTAACTCTTCAATTTTTTAAGTAGTAGGGATATCAACAGACAGACAGACGGACATCGCTAAATCGACTCAGGAGATCATGCTGATCCTTCTGGGTGTCACAAACGGCATACCAAACTGAATATACCCTTTCACTCTTAGTGTAGGATATAATTAATTTCAGAGGAGCCAAAAAAACATCTCATAATCGATTGGTACAATATTTTATTGAATCTTTATCATTTAAAACTAAAAATAATAACTATAATCAGAGCTAACAATTATATAGATGAAATACTAGTAAAATATGTATGGATTATGAACAAAAATATCAAATAAATATGGATTTTTTACCATTGAAAAAATAAATTGTGCTGAAATAAAATTATTTTTGAAATAAACATGTCTAATGTGAAAAAATTATTCATAATGGGGTTGATTGAATCATATTTTTCATATTTAAACCAATATCTTATACTGAACAATTTTGTGTTAAAGTTAATAAAATAAATGAACGTCATCAATCCTTCAAAACTCTCTCATGTGATTAGAATGTTCACTCTATATCAAATAGGTCACTTTGACCTTGCTTTTGCTTAACACCCAAATCCAAATTTACTAAGAATTACAATCTATTGACTTCTGTCGTAATATTCAGAGATAGTTTTCTGCAGTAATATTATTTCGTTTTATCGTTTGCACTCCAAATATGTTTGAAAATCTCAAAACTGTAGTGGAAATTCATTGAAATTGCGACATATTAGTCAGCATGGTTTAATTCAAATATATAGTTTAATACAAATATATGTATTTTTGCCTAATATATTGTTTATTTAAAAATTAAATATGTAAATCCACATAAAAACTAAGCCTGATAATAATAATAATAATAATAATAATAATAATAATAGTGTAGTCCTATTTTAAAAATAAGCCTTACTTGCAGAAGTATTTAAAGAAAATTGTAGTTACTATATTTTGACTGTCTTATTTTATGTAGCCGCGGTAGCTCAGTGGTTAGTGCGTTGGACTGCAAGTCGAAAGGTCCCCGGTTCAAGCCTGGACTGGGGCTAACAACATCTTTTCGTAGAAACATTTTTCTATACCGCGCTACCTCTCGGCAGTAAATGGCAAACCTCCGAGAGTAAAAACATTGCCTCTGAAAAGCTCTCACCCGCCGTTCGGATTCGGCAATAAACTGTAGGTCCCACCACTTTGGGTACAAATATAACACGCACAGCTCAAAATGTTGAGAGAGCTCGGCCTAAGTTCTAATAGAACTGTAGTGCCAAACTATTATTTATTATTATTTTATGTTGTAAAATGTTTAATTCTACTACATACGATGCTAACCTAGGAAGGTATTTTATATAGAAACGGTTCGGTATTTCGATTTTCGGTAAACGACTACAGGGAAATAACACTTGTAATGAAATGAATATTGATATAATACTCATATTTTTAGATTTTTAACCATTACCACAAAAGGTAATGATAGTTGAAGTATTGATAAAATTTTATTTTGCATTATTTTATATTTGGAATGCGGAATTTATATACATGGCTTTTCAGGCATAAGTTACTTATAAATAGGTTTCCCAAACTTCAATAAAAAATATGTTTCCAAAATATTGGTTACGTTGAAGGTATATATTAAGGTATATATTATCCGACATGTTACAATTTTAATACAAAATAAAAGTATTTCAATCTAATGAAATTTTTGTGAAACAATATTTTCTTGTAAAATACTTTAATTCTTTTCGTATAATTAACATTTCTTTATGTAATATGGAAATATTGTCAAAAATCCTCATATCAATATACGTAAAACCAAATATTTCACATTGAAAATCAGTTTATAAAAAAATTACTTAAATATTTCTTTTTTTGGCAACACAAAATATATGAAAAAACTTTTTTAGTTGCCATAAATTCTCAACGTGTAGGCGCCAGTTTGCCCGATGACTGTAGTATGTATTTGTTGTAATTGTTTTTGTATTCGTTTTTTTTTTTCTATCATTACAAAGTCAATATGGCGACAATGATTTTAGCATTAGCCACACTTGTTACAAATGATTCCACTGTTGATTCCAATGATAATGATGATGATGAATTCGATGCAAAATACATAAAACCTAACATATGGAAAAGTTTGTAAAACAAAAATATATAATAAATTAATAGAACAGCATAGTGTCTTCGTTCTGTGATCTTTTGCGTTCATCTTCGACAGCTTAAACTTCCGCCCAATTTCGTTGTTTTTTTTTTCACAACCCCCACCATTCTTTATTTTTTTTAATTACAAAAACCTGCGCTTATTTGGGTCACATCCATAGCGCATCCGCGTATCATGCTCCTACAAGCAGACAGACGGACATACAGACAGACAGACCGGACAAGCAGTCAGTCTGTTAGCCAGTCAGTTCGTCATTCATGCCGTCAGTTTGTCATTCCGTCAGCCAGCCAACGAGCTACACGTACCAGCAACATGCTACGCCACACCGCGCAGTTCATCATTAATTTCAACAGCAACAGCAACAGAGCCACAACAACAACAACAACTACACAGTCAATGGGTGCTCCATGGGACCGAAATGAGGAAACTTTTTACAGCACTTTTTGAAATTATTTTTTTTTTATTTTTATGTTTTTCCCTTAATTTGGTTTTGTTCCCTCTTCAATTAGTGCGCTTATAATAGGCTTCACTTGATCATGCAGCATCTACTAATTATTTTAATAAGTGTCAAAGTGTAATTTGGACAGTACTACAATATGTTGTTGTTGTTGTAGTTTCAGTTTTAGTTTTTATTACCCACCTCAAATTTTTAATAGTGAGTACCATGAGTACCAACTATTTTTAATGATTTTACTCGTCATTTATTTTTAATTTTTGTTTCTTTTTCTTAATTTTTAACGAGGTAATATTTTTGAGCTGTGTGACTTTTTTGTTTCTGTTTTGATGGTTCGAGCTGGCTGGTTTTTAAATAGGTTGACAACTTTTGCAAAGTGTTAGTTCGGAATTACTTTAAAAAAAAACTAAATTTTTCAACATTTTGACTCGCAAATGTCTAAAAATAGTGTGGAAATGTGGAAATTTATTTTTAGTTGCTTTATATAATTTTTATCGCCCACCTTATTTCTACTTCGCAAGAATAGCGCTACCCACCCACTTTATACAAGGGCCCCCCATACACTATATGCGCTCGCCTTCGGGGGCCCCCT
Organism: Dryomyza anilis; assembly: GCA_951804985.1. NCBI lineage: Eukaryota > Metazoa > Arthropoda > Insecta > Diptera > Dryomyzidae > Dryomyza > Dryomyza anilis. The sequence continues at coordinate 89,016,286 of OX638134.1, forward strand.
CAGCAGTGCCTAACCTAATTCATTGGACCATTCAATCGACATGTTGTCGTCTGCCTTTTTGTGCGTTTTTTTTTTCAATTTTTTTTTTTATTATTACATCATGGCTCTCGATCGGCCGACCGTGTTTGACAATGACAAAAGCCATTAATAATGCAATCAAATTGCTTAGACACATGTGTGAGATACAAAAACGTATTTTTATGAGTTATAGGCGCCTTAAGATGACTTCATAAATTGAATTGATTGCATGAGTGAATGATTTCATGACATTCATTACGACAAGCGCTACGATAAAACGTACAACTGCCGTCGGGTTTAAGAAAAAACATTCTATTTTTTATAGTTTTATTATTTTGTTGATGAAAATGCGTTGATAACACAATTGGCAAAGTGCAAAATAATGCTACATTGTAAGAATAGAATGTAGTAGTTGCAAAAAAATACTAAAAATTATTATTACACTCGACGCAGAATGTCTGGCCAGCCGGATAGACAGACAGACGGATGGACGGACGTACATTCGGCTGGCATTTGTGTTTTCGTGCAAGTCAATCACCCGTTTGTGGCAATATTTTTACATACCCACAATTTATATAATAGTAGAGTAAAAACGAACCAGAGCAGGGACATAGGAGACCTTGCGAACCCCATACGGGGCTTACTACTGGACACAAAAACTAATACTCAATTTCTGTATTTCGAAACGAACGAAGTCAAAATTTCATGACACAAATTTTGAAATTTATTTAAAAGTCAATTTCGTCAAATAGTCTTTCACTTCGAAATACAGAAAGAGGCAGTAATGCTATTTGTGCTTAATGTGTTGCTCTTAAAATGTCCTGCCTTAACTTATCCTATTTAGGAATTTAGCCGGATTTAGAAAATGTTTTTTTATTTTTTTTTTTTGTTCATTGTCAGTATCCGATCAGTTACAATCCGGTCATGGTCATTACTACCGTATTAGAGTGTATTGAAATTTGGAATTTGGAAATAATTAAACACTACAAAATCCACCTGCAGTAAATCTATTTGACATAAAATCCAACTTTTCCTCAACATCAGAATATTCAAAATTCACATATAAAATCCAGTTGTACAAAATCCACCCAGACAAAAATTTTCCCCTTATAAAATTCCGTAATACATGATCTAATCGTGATCATGTCTTCGCCAATAGGGTAAAGTTCTATTAGAGTTTTTGTTTTTATTTTAATTATTTTTGTATTTTAAATGACATAATGACCAAAAATATGACTTTTTAAATTAGAAATATGTTTTAAATTAATAATATAAGTCAAATTAGTCATCGCCCTAGTAAAAATATAGTAGAAGAAATGAACAGATCATTTAGGCATTATATTATAATTTGAACAGTTGGGTTATAATAAGGCAAAACACAATGACCAGTTCTCCCCAAGTATAAATTCTTCTCAGGCCATGATCATGAAATATTTTCCTTTTCATATTCCTACAAGTTGCGTTACCAACACAAACAGGTCATGTTCATTTCTACCCATGTAGTTTAAATTACAACTACGGTTATTCTGAAATTATTATTTTGAACGGTAAATACCATTAAATACTACAAAACATCCATTGATTGTATATGGAAATATTTATTATACCCTACACCTATGAGGTACAGGGTATATTAAGTTTGTGCAGATATTGTAACGCCCCTTAGGAGGCGTGTCCGGTATGGAAAAGTATATATATTCTTGATCAGCATCACTACCCGAGTCCGTTTAGCCATGTCCGTCTGTCTGTCTGTCTGTCTGTCTGTCTGTCTGTCTGTCCGTCTTGCTGTCTTGCTGTCTTGCTGTCTTGCTGTCCGAATACAGAATAACTTGAGAAATACTGATCAGAATGCGATGAAATTTCGTCTCAATATATTTTAGCCAAAAGTAGGAACTGAGTTTGAAAATGAGCCAAATCGGTCAACGGACACGCCCACCTCCCATACAAGTCATTTTTATATAACTCTTTCGGAACTAATAACTCGAAAAGTATTCAATGTATAGTTATAAAATTTAAATCATATTGTTAGAATTCACCTAAAAATATGTGGTCCAAAAATGGGCGTGATCCGCCCACTTTTTTTTTTCATTATTTCCCGGGTTTTAATAGTGGAAATTTGATCCGTAAATTATTAAAATCAAATCTATGAAATATTAGCCTTTCAAAATTTTAAATATAGGCGTGGTCCGCCCAAATACATTTTTCAATTTTTTTTTTTAGTTTTTTATACTTTACATAATTTTTTTTAATTTATAGGGATATAAGACGTAAATTGCTGATATATGAATAATATTCTGAGGGTTAATATCCCCACCAAAGGTGTAGGGTATTCCATAGTCGGGCCCGACCGACTATAAAAATCCGCCCCATGTGACCGAACTTACCCATGTGACCTAACTTTCCCAACTCGTTTTTGTATACTATTAAATTAGGATAGACTGGGGTAAAGTGGGAAACGTTTTGATCTGCCTTCAAAAAAATACATTTAAATATTTCTTAAAATTATTTTGAAGAGTCTATTATAGGAAGTGGGTCTACCTTTTTGTATTAACAAAATACAATTTAAACGTCTTTGAATTGTTTGGTGATATTTCAAAACATCTCATTTTTGGACCTCTTGAAAAATCCTGGGGTAAAGTGGGAAACGTTTAAATTTTACAAATAGTCAAATAATTTGTTATTTCTATATTATTTTATGTTTATTTACAACATTATTAATGAAATGAACAAAAACTATTGTGAAGGGAAAAAAATAGTAAATAAATACCTACCAGAAACAATATATTAAAATTTTATAAAATTGCAATTACATGTCCTCCATTAAAATTTCATCAAATACATTTCGTTTTTTTGGTAAAAATGCAATAACATTTCAAAAAATTGCAATTTCCCACATCACCCCATTTCCCACTTTACCCCAGACTCCCCTAATAAATGCCCTATTGGCCAATTTTTTAGTCGGCCTCAGCAGTCCAGAGGTAGCGCGCTGGACTTGCATTCTGAAGGTCTCGGGTTCGAATCCCGGCTTGGGCATGGGCGCTCGTGGTGATATTAACCACAAAATTGTAGGGAATAGATTTCACAGTACAATGGATATAGTCTGTCTGAGTGCTGTGGATCTTAGTTGATATTCCAAAAAAAAAAAAAAAAAAAAAACAATTTTCAATGGCTTTTACGATTTTTTTTTCTAAGTGCAGAAATAGTGCAAGAGTCGTATTTGAAAAGTGGAATTTGCAGATTTGGTCAAGGATAAGCTTTGGTCGGCAGGAATTGAAGAGATGTGTTATGTTTATTTAGATTTAAATTGGAGTTTGTCCGGTGGTTTTTTTCCATTTTTAAAATTAGAATTAAAAATTTTATAAAAGTGGATTTAGGATGAATGGATGAATTTTGTGGATTGCGTAATGCTTCGACTGTAAATAACATAAAAAAAACTTTGATTTTGTATTTATGATTCGCTTATGTCGCTATGAATAGATACCATATTTAACAATAAATATATAGAAAAAAATAATCTAGCATCCAGATTTTCAATGCAAGTTTAAACTTAGTTTAAACTCTTCCACATTTTTAAACCAACTAGTGTTCCTAATTAAAAAATCAGCGAATGTATTTAAATTTTGCAGACAAGTAGACTATTAGTAATCAGTTATTATGTCATTTTAAATATTTGTGTTATATTAATAATAAACTAAATTACATCTGGATTAAACTGAGTTTAATTTCAAGAAGAGACTGAACAACTGGAAGCAAATCAATATCTTTTGTACAACTTTTCCGATGAAACCCTTTCATTAGTTCAGTTAATAAAATTTGATTGTTTTTCTGTGCTTCAAATTTACACCCTCTTCTGGAATAAATTACGAACGTCTATGGCTAAATATTTCGCTTGTAGTTTGTAGCACATAATATATATAACTGGCCATTGGCCGGCTGTCTCTCTGTCTGTCTGTTTGAGCGCACATTTGGCTTAAGTGAAAAATTCATTTCATCTCAAATAGTAAACAAATGTTTTCATTGATTTGCTTTTTGTTGTCAGTTGTTTGTTGTGGATGTTGGTGACATAGCTGAATCCACTGGCAGCAGCAGCAGCAGCAACAGCAGCAGTTCGACGGCACCAACCCACTTGTCTCGTTTATGTCTCCATTAGTTGATGTGCTATTTTATTTTTTATTTTTTATTTTCTATTTTTTTTTTATTTGTCCACTACAATTTCTGTTCTTATGTCGCTAGTTTATTGACGTACATGGCAAGTGTGTCGCTCCTTGGCGGCGCCCTGTGTGTCATGTGTTTTCCGTTTGGCTGAAATGTCATTTTTATGTTCTCACATTACACTACATAGATCCAGGGACAACTTACTGTGAAGTACTTTTTCAGAAGACAGCGAAATATGGTATTTATCAAATGTGGTAAATGGATCTGAAATAAATTTGAATTAAGGGTTATCTATATTTTGAGTGAAATTTTGATTTTTAAAAAAATGTTACTTACTTTTAGAACTAAAAGAAATCATACAGTGATGGGGATATAGTGATAGAGAGATCTATTTCAGAAATTATTTGCGATAAAATAAGTAATCCAAGGAGAACTATAGAATGATATACAGATTGTCGCTTGTATCGAACCCGGCTCCTTTCGGATCGTAGTGCAACGAACTAACCAATCGTGCCATTGTCACCGCTAATTGGGCACATTTCTACAAGTGTAATACCTCGAAAAAGTTCAATTTATTTATTTTTCTAACCACCCACGAGTTTTAAATACATATTACAAACCTCGGCCTAAACTGTGTTACACATTTCATCAACTAAAGGTCGATGTATGTCTGGGAAATTGTTATAATAAATATCAATAATAACAACAACTTTTAGTTCCCACCATAACGCCCAATTATAATCTTTCAAATGGCCGGTACACGATCAGCAGGCTTACAAATAATCGATTTATTAACAAAATGTGTTTAAACGGTGTTAATGCGCTGATTATCGGGTTGTTAAAAAAACACCAACATCAACCAAAATAACAACAACAATAACAGCAACAACCAGAAGAAACTACTTGAAATTCAGGCGGCCAACCAACGAACCAACCAAACTCAACGTCGAACTGGCTGACTGGCTCTTCACGCTGGTCAGCCAGCCATTCGGTCTGTCCGTCTGGCTGTCCACACCATTTCAACCATGGAGAATTTATTGATTGCTTGATGCCCGCCTGCGTGCTGCCCGCGTTTAACGCGGCTCAATTAAAGTGGCGCCTTTGCGAGCCAATTATTGGAAAGTTTTAACCATACTCTGTGCCTTTCATGTGTTTTTTTTCTTTTTGGTTTGATTTGGTTTGGTTGGGGGGTCCAAACGTGGTAGTGCTTTATTTTGGACATAATCTGTCTACCCGTATTAACCGCATTAAAGACCTTTTTGTTTTGGAGCCATTGTTGAGCTCGTTGTTGGTAAGTCGAACGATATACGTTACCAATTTTGACGAGTGACTGAGTGAGTGAATGACGTACTGTGCGTGGCACTGTGTCTTATGGCGTTTTTCAATTATTGTTTTTCCATTGCTTGGATTGATTCTATTTCTTGGATTGTAGATCATTAACCATTCATATTTCATTAAAAAGCGCTGACGTTTTGCCAGCTTCCCACACTAATTAATTATGTTCTTTTTTTTGTGGAGCGAAATTTAATTTTTTCTTTGAAATATTTTCAATTTTCTGTGCTACAAATAACTTGCGTCGGTTTAGAAATAGATTGTGAAATGGTTACAAAAAGACATAATTGCTTTTTAATGCAGTTAAACTTTAGTTCAAGTGTGAAACTATTTATGCATAAATTAAGAAAAGTCATCTGCACTTTTCTACAGACTCTTTGTTGATTGGCTCGTTCGTTTTGCATTCATTCTTCTATTTTTTGCATTTGCAACATTCTTCTGTAACCATGCGCCCCATCGACTAGGCTCTTTGGCTCTTCGACTCCTCGACTCGCAGTGTCTGCGCATTCTATCTTAATTATGCATTAATTACATCAAACATTAATAATCCCCCGAGTCAGGCCAAGTCGTAGAGTCAGTCATACATACAGTCAGTCAGTCCGTCCGTCCGTCTTAATTCTTAGTTTGTTGCTGCTGCTGTTAATTTTCGCAGCAGCAGCTGCTGCTGCTTCCACAGTCATTGACAACAATCGACTATTTTTGCTGTAACTCTGCGCATGCAATGCGAATACAGGGCCGGCACGTTTATCTCTTCAATACATGGTTTGAACCTACAATTTGTGGTCATTTTGGCGATCAGTGCGTCGGACCGCAGACACAAAATTTCCTCACAGAAAAAAAAATGTACATCATATTGATGAATTCCGTTCTTCAAACGATGATTCATTGTATTTAATAACCATTCATAATATTAATGACTAACGACATCAATATTATGAATGCGATCAAAAATATGATGAACGCTTGGTAACTGTCGAAAAAGTGTTCTTCAATATGATGAACTGTATGTGAAGAGTACGTTACATCATATTAATGAACAAATATATAAAATACAACATATATCTACTTCATATTGAAGAATGCTGTTCATCAAACGAAATTTTAATCAAAATATTTATTTTTCGTTCTTTTTTTTGCCGTACTTCTCCGTTCTCAAGTAGTTTTTGCATGTTATTTCTTTTATAATGCTTTGTAATATATTTATTTATAATTACAACTTTTTATTAATAAAAAGTTATATTTATAAAAAATATATTCATTTTTTTTTTTAAAAAAAAATATTTTCGGATATTTTTTTTTTTGTTATTAAAAAAAAATTTCTATTTTTTAATTTTTTCTTTTTTTTGCATTTTTTTCGAGAAATATTTTTTCTAGGATAATTTTGTTATTCGAAAAAAAAATGAAAAAAAATTTTCTCCTTTTTTCAAATAACATTTTTTCAACAATATTTTTTTTTTGAATTATCTTCTAAAAAAATGTGTACAAAAATTCCATTAATTCGTTTATTTTGAAAAAATATATTAGTTCAACAATATTCATCATATGGAATATTATATTCATAAATATTATGAACAATTTACAAATAAATTTAATTTATTCATAGATATTATGATTATATTGATCAATATGACGATTCAAATTCAATGTATTGAATAATTCGTTCTTCACTATAATGTTCGATAGTATGAATCAATATGATCAATATGATGAATCTGCTAGTTGGTAGAAAAACTCATAATATATAGGTATAAATTCATCATATTGATGATTTTTTTTTCTGTGTACCTTTAACTTAGACGTTGATTTCGAATATCTTTTATCAACTTCAATAAACTGGGAATTCCGAGCGGCATGACTCCATTTTCGGGCGTATTGGAATAAGTTGGTAGTGCAAAATTTTCGTTTAAAGTGCCTAGAATACAAAAAAATTCTAACTGTCCGAATGCATGTGAGAATTTTATATACGAAAGTACTTAATTTCCTGAAAAGTTGATAATGCTTTCTTAAGTATTTGTATTATACAATATTACACAAATATTCGATTATTTCATATGCATTTATGTCTCATTCCGTGTAGCTTCTCAAACTAAAAACTTCTACTTTCTAAAACTCCATTGGAAATGTCTGTCTGTACGCCAAAAGCCACACAATACTGCAAAATTGTTGGTCATGGCAAGCAAATCTTGATCTGCAGACATTAACAATTAAAAACCATGCAATTATGCACTAAAACTCCGGGAAATGAATGAAGTTTGCTGTGCAGCACAGCTGGCAAGCAACAGCAAGTACAACATATTGCCGACATTAACAGCAGTTGGCAACAAGACTTGTTGCTGCGGCACGTACTGCCATTCTCAATACAAAATACATTTAGTGCCTTAATCAAATTGACGAACGTGTCTAATACGTTGATCCCTGCGCTGTGTTGCGTAGTTTACCTGTTGTCATCATGACTTCCTTTGCCTTTCTTTATCTCTACTTTAGCTCCTACTCTGCAACACCACATACTAAATCGTGGGAAAATCGCGCCGGCACGTCTGTCTTGCTATAGTTTTGCGCGCGCGCTTAGTTAATCCTGCTGCTGCTGCTGTTGATCCTGCGGCGTTGCCTACGTTGCCAGGTACACGACGTGATCTGTGCAGCATATCCGCCGTAGGCGACTAAAAGGATGATGCGACGGAAATTCCGCTGCCAGTGTCCAGTGTCACTTTACGACTTCAGGTGACGACAACAAGTTATGTGGCGTGACGTTGCTGCTTGCTCCTGGTATTTCCAGCGATCAATTGCTATGGAATTTCAGAAGTTTCGCGTCGTGGTGTGACATGTGTTTTTTTTTTGTATGGCGCATTGTTTGTATTCTTCGTGTCCGAAGGCTGTTCTTCGTTCGCCATGTGTTGAGTTTTTTTAGGTGTCGTGGTGAAAATCGTCAAAGGAGAGAAGTTTTTTGTTATTTCATTAAGAAAAATAGTTTTTTTGGTATACAAAATTGTACATTATACGTAATTTTTGAAAACCCGAAATTCGATTTAATATACTCGTCTAAAATGAAACACCTAATTTTTAATATAAAGTTTTCAAAAACTATGAAAAAATTAGATTTTATTTTCCACTCATTCCCATAATAACCCGGAAAAATGCGTTTAAAATTCTACTAAATTTGATATATGCTTCCTCAAAACTACCATTTATTCGTGTATTCTACAAAAAAAAAAACATTTTGGAGAATTATTTTATATAGGACACAAAATATTATTATTTGCATAATTTTCTAATCTGAACTAATTTTTGATGTTTTTCAATTTGTATTATACAAAAATAGTCTTCAAAAGAAATTACTTCCAGTTGTTTAAATTTTATTGAAACAAATGATTAAATTGATTGAAATATTTCGTATAAAATCAACTTTATTAAAGGTGTTAAATTATTCATTAATTTTAATTAAGCTAATAAAATTTTCTGACTTCAAATTATATTTTATTAAGCACATATTTTGCTAAGCACATGCATGCTAAATTACTAAATGGTGTTTTATTGTTTGATTTTTTGCTTTTTTCCGACATTATCATATACTAAAAACTACATAAATTCGCACATCTGGCAACGACGGTGTCGTGTTGACACCGTTTAGACGACATTTAACCGATGACGCCATAAATGCGTGATTTGGCGACTAAAACGGGCATTAATTGGCAATAGTTTGGTACAGAAATTAAACATTCATCAAAAAACAACATAAGTATCCTTATTTACAGACTTTTTATATCACTTCGAATTTTTTAATTTCCACTTTTTCCCTAGTAAAAATTTGCCCGATGCGTCATCGGGAAATGATCGGGTTTTCGTTGGGTAAGCCCTATTAGAGAAAATATGATCATTGCCTTTGCATGCCCTTATCATGCTTACCATAGCAGGGTTTACATTATCTAAACAGTCGATGTTCCTGATCATAGCCACATTATTTGTTCCTCATAACGAAATCAGGCAGTGATCGAGATTAATGAGAGAAACCCTATTATGCTCGGGCTCAGACAAGGCAATTGTCGGGTAAATATTAAAATGGTGAATGGCCCGATCAGTCCATGATCATGGCCTGAGGTCAATACATGATCAGGACACTGCGTTACAAGGACATTATGGGCCTCGTCATATCCCGATCACCTCAAATAATGACATGATCACTTCATGACCATGGCCCTACCAAAATTTCTACTAGGGTTTGTGCACCTTGACTTACTTATGTAATTAAAACTCAGCATCTTATTTCCAGACTTAATAAATTTTTTGATAATCAACACATGTATTGGTAGTAAAATTCATCATATATATGAATAAATTCATCAAATTTATGAATACATTCATCATATTTATGAATAAATTCATCAAATTTATGAATAAATTCATCATATTTCTAATTATTTTTTTGTGTATTAAAACATTAAACTTAAAGAAAAATGTATCAATTTTTTTTTTTTAATCGATCAATTTTTTTTTTAATTTTTGTAAAAAAAAATATTTTCATACAGTTTATATTTTGGTATATTGCATTTTTTTAAGTTGCAAGCTATTATAAAAAAATACGAATAATATTTACGTTATATACACAAAATCTTCTTGACATGGTCTATTTGACGATATCAAATTTACAAAAATAAGAAAAATGCGTGAATTGCCGCATTCGATTATTTTGAGTCTAGCTGCCCTAGAAGCTAAAATTTCAAGTTGTGCCAAAACGTTTGTGTTTTTTCTTCCCGATGCTGGTAGCAGGACCGCGCGCGCCGATTAAACCGATCTGATGTCATTATAAAGTGACCAAAGTTGCTACTTCATGTGCGTGCAATTCGAATTCGCTCGGGCAAGTGTTGCCACTAAGCTGGGTGGTCCACTCGGCTGCAACAGCGATTTTTTCATGTTAATTTTATGCGCATTCCGACAACTTTGAAAAATCCAAAAACAGCCAAAAGAAAAGCAAAACACGCAGCGGTAGCAGCAACAACCAACGTTCCAATGTTGCTGCTGTTGCGACTGCAACTGCGGCTGTCGCTGTGGCTGCTTCTGCGCCATGCGATGCGTTTCAAAAATTTATTTATTTTAATTTTATAAATCAGCGTTGTTTCAGGAATTTTAAATACGCGTCTTGGCAACGACATCAGTAGCTGGGGCAATGGCAACGGCAGCCAAATTGAGCAAAAACAATTGGCCAAGTGCTGCTGGTCAGCCAGACAGCCAAACAGGCAGCAACTGAAGAAGCTGCCGCGCACAAATAACTTTACACCCTCGGGCAAAACTAACGAGCAGCTGCGGCAGCAACATCAGTAACAGCAGCAGCAAGAGTTAAATTGCGCGACCGGATTGCAGCATCTGATCGGTGCAACTCTGGATAGTCGCTGCTTGTTCCTCATTTTTTTTTTTGATATTCTTCCTCTGTTTTTTTTTTTGTTGTTGTTGTTGCAGATTCCTTGCGTTCCTCAATCAGTAGCCAATGTGCGTTTGTCGTCGTCGTTGTCGGCGTCTGCATTGCAAGCAAATTGAAAGCATTTTCTTGGCGCAAAATCCCAAAAAAAAAAAACAATTCGATCTTGCTGAGTTGCAAGTGGAGCAGGTGAAGCCAAAATATATGAAATAAACCAAAAAATTCTTAAATCTTCATAAGAATAATTTGGAATTCGAATGAAATTTGTGGAATAATAAAATATTACTTACGTATGTTATAGACTGAGATTACTCGATACGGTGGGTTCTGTTTTTGACACCTTAACATTTTAAAAATCGACAACAAAATTCGAAAGTGATTTGGGTAATTTAATCCAGATTTATATAAAAAATTTTACTTTATTTCAATTTATTAAAATAAATGATTTAAAATTGTACTGCATTTATGTATTTGTTTCAAAAAAAATAGTACTAATAATTTATTAACATTTAAATCCTTTTTTTTGTGTGTTTGCCTTGATTTTACTACACAATGTATTATTTTTTTTTTACATATTGCAGAAAATATAGCATGTTTTATTGTTTCTGAAAAGCTTTTGATTCGGTAGAAATGATGATGATAAAAGCTGCGTACTAGACTAAGATTAATCATCAGAAAATATATTATATATATTTAATATGTACACTTTACAAGGTTTTGTGAGAGAATACATACAATATCTATGAAATAAATGCATAATGCAGAATGTTTGTGTTATTTATAAAAGTACATATTGTAGTAAAAATAAATACAGATCTACTATTTTATCTAAATATTCCAGGACGTATAAATAACTACAAAATGTAATTATTTTTAATATAGTTAAATGTAAAATTTTTATTTTATTGCATTTGAAATGTCAGAACATTTTTAGATACTTTTTAGAACAAAAATAAAAACGGTATAACTCAGAAAAGAAATGTCATAAAATTAATAGTTTTTACTATTGAATTTAGTCAATATAACAATACTATTAAATTAATATAGAACAATTTTAATGGGATTTTATAAAATGTTTTCTGAGGATGGATTTCTCAACGGGTGATTATTATGGTGTTCATGTACGAGAGAAAAAAATATTCTTTACCAGTTTTTTTTCTCAGAAAAAGTAACATAATAGGAAACAACTGAGTAATAGATAAAAATTTAATTTGAATCGCAGGTATTAAAACCCAAATAAATAACGGTTTCGATATCATTTTCGGTTTTCACTCTCCATTTTGGGTTTTAGAAAAAAAACTGTTGCGGATTATATAATGAATTTATTCATAAATATTATGAATTTTTCTACTGTTCTTATTTAAAACTCCGATCATCACGCAGAATATGGACGGGATAGGACAATGGGGCGTGGCACCTCCCTACAAAAATTCTACTCTGAAAACCACAAATATATTTCCTAAGTTATAGTTCGAAAAATGTACAAAAATCAATAAAATCCAAAAAGTACAAACATCTTGGATAATATAAATTTTCAAAATGCAAAAATTCCTGACTTACTAAGAGCAGAGTTGTACAAATCGAAACAAAGGATCATTTTTAAACAGGGGCATGGTACTGTGTTCAATGTGGGCGTGAAAAATAGCGACGTAGTCATGTCACTAAAAAGGTAAAAATGGTCGTAAATGTATCGACACTTTATAAACGATATAGTTTTACAATTACAAAAACTTAGCATGGGCGAAGCTGTGAACGGGTCCAGTTAGTATTTTTATAAATATAGCATTTTATTAATAAAAAGTTGTAATTATAAAACATTTTACTAATTTATGCATGTCGAGCAAGCATTATGTAAGAAATAACAGCCAAGAACTACTTGAGAACTGTGAAGAACGACAAAAAATGAACGAAAAATAAATATTGTGATTGAAATTTGGTTTGATGAACAGCATTCTTCGATATGAAGTACATATATGTTGTATTTTATATATTTGTTCATTAATATGATGAAACGTACTCTTCACATACAGTTCATCATATTGAAGAACACTTTTTCGACAGTTCCAAGCGTTCATCATATTTATGAACGCATTCATAACACTGATGTTGTTAGTCATAAATATTATGAATGGTTCTTCACTACAATGAATCATGGTTTGAAGAACGGAATTCATCCATATGATGTACATTTTTTTCTGTGTACAATTTTGTTAATATTTCATAAAATAATTTGTTATCGTACAAGTCTTAGATTGCAGTATTAATAGCCATCAAATGTAGAATATTACAAAGCACTTGAATTAAACAAACGTAAATTTCCTTGAAATTGAAATTTCAGCAGCACCTAAACGTAATTATTTCAAGGAATTCTTGGAAAAAATGTAAAGCACCAATAAAAACAAATCTGGCCGTAAGATTTCCAACTAACAAAAACAATTTTTGGAATTTGCAACTATTTTAATTTGTTTTTTTTATTTTTATTTGTTGTCACTTAAAATTTACAATTGAATTATTTCCCACACTTGCAACATGTTGTCTGCAACATGTGCGCGCATGTTGCAGCTGTTGTCGTGCGACTCGTCGACGACTGTGGCTCATAAGAAACATTTGTGCCGGAGGAGGCCGGTCGGCCGGCTGGTGGCTGGCTGTTATTGCCATTTGCTGCGCTTTTTATGTGCCGCAAAAGCGGCAGCAACAACAACAACAACGTTGCAGTTAGAACAATAGCAACAACAATAAGCAAGGAGTCGCTCAAGTGCGCCCAAAAGCTCGTTTGTGGCTGGCACATGTAAACGAGCTCTTTGCTGGCTGGCTTTCTGCATGTCTGCCCTGCCTGCCTTCCTGTGCTGCCGTGCCCTGCCTGCTTGACTGGCTGCCAGCCGACAACATTTACGGCCATGCTCTTGGCGGCTGGCTGCACTTGGTGGCATTGTTGTTGTTTTTGGCGGCAACTGCTGCTCGCTCTCTGTCACTCTCTGGCACTCAGTGGTGCGCCTGCTGTTTGTCTCTTTTCACGGCAATCAATAATTGCATTGATAACGATCATGTTTAATTCCTCGACTCGGTTGCATTTTTGCAGCACTTTTTGTGGCTTTTATTGCGGCAATTGTTGCTGCTGTTGTTGTTGTTGCTGCCGCTGCTGTGTGTGTCATGGCGAAATGAATTACGAGCCGAGTGTGAGTGCGCATGCGCAGCGCTCGAGTCTATGCGAATTTGGCCAACGCGCATGAAACGAGAAACGAACTAAACATGGAATTCCGACGCTTTGCGGCAGTCGGCGGTCGGCGGGCAGAGGCTGACAGCCGCAGAGACAGCCTGGCAGGACGCTCGTACGTTCGCACGCTTTTAAATGGATGGACGGACGGTGCAGCTTTAAGTTTACGAGTTTTACGAGCGCTCGTTACTATGCTAATTACGTCATGTGGTCTGTGTTTATGGCCATTTTGCATTGTGGGAACCAAAAACTGAAATTGAACTGTTCGCTGCGCAGCAACCGCCGGGCCAGCAACAGCATCGGCAGCAGCAGCAGTTGCCACGAAGCGCATGTGTGTGGGGAAGGAATGTTGTCTTTGCTGCTACTATTGCTGCTACTGCTGTTGCTGTGCTGTGCTGCGTCCCATTAAAGCACTTTTATGACTACGCGATGGTTTATGTGGTCAAGCAGCCGCACTAGCAACAGCAGCAGTTGTTGTTACTATTGAAATGACTGTGGTTGTTGTGGCTGCTGCCGTTGGTTGATGTTGCTATTTTTGCCATTACTATTGATGTTGTTGCAATTGTTTTGGGTGCAATGGCGGCATGCAGTTAAATGTGTGAAATTGTTTTGTGTGGCAGCTGAACATTATTGTCGTCGATTGTCCGATCGATCGGTCTCTGGCAGCTCTAGCAAGCTCTGCATTCAGCAACATGTTGCTGGTCAAAATGAATGCAGCTTCTTGTTGCCAACATTCAGCATACAATCGGGCAACATGTTGCTTGTGGCATTGCTAGACAGAAACATGTGAATGCTTTTATTTTATTCCAAATTGACATTTTTAATAGAAATTTTAATATTTCTTTGAAGTTAAAAAAAAAATAACTAAACATTTTGATTTTTAACTAAAAATTTTAATTTTCACTTTAACTAAAATTGAAATTCAAACTAAAAATTTAAATTTTATCTAAAAAATGCTATTATCAATAAAAATTAAATCAAAACAAATAAATAAATTTTAATTACAAATTAAAACTCAAATATTAACTATAAATTGATATTTAAACTAAAGTATAAATTTTAACTACAAATTAACATTTTAATAAAAATTTAAATATGACTAAAAGTTGACATTTTAAAAAAAAAAAATCTATAAATTTTAATTTTTAATTAAATTTTGATATTTTAACAAAAAAAAATAAATTTTTACTAATATATGAAATTTATAATTTTTTACTACAATTTATATTTCAACTGAAAATAGAATTATTAACTAAAAATGAAATTTTAATTAAAAATGAAAATTTTAACTTTAATTGACATTTTAACTAACAATTAAAACTTTAACTAAAAATTTTTAATATGACTAAAAATTGTTATTTCACTATTAAAAAAATTATTTTTTAACTTCAAATTGAAATTTTAACTTCTAATCGAAATATGATATATAAATTGAAATATAACTAACAATGAAATTTTTACAACAAATTGAATTTTAACTAAAAAATTAAATTTTAACTAAAAATTGTTATTTTCACTAAAAATGAAATTTTTACTAAAAATTGATATCTTCACTTTAAAAGAAATTTTAACTACAAATTAAATTCTTAAAATTCCTAAAATTGATAGTTTCGCTAAAAAAAAATGAAATATTAACTAAAAAAAAAAAATTTAACTTAAAATTTAAATTTTAACTGAAAATTAATATTTAACTAAAAAAAATATTTTTTTTATTAAAATTATTATTTGAACTAAAAATTGATATTTTCTTTAAAAAATTAAATTTTAATTAAAAATTTTAATTTTTAACATAAATTTTGATATTTGAAATAAAAAAAATATTTTTACTAAAATATGAAATTTTCACTAAAATTTAAAGTTTGGATTTTTTAAAACTAAAAATGACATTTTAATTACAATTTAAAATTAAAAGTTGTTGCAATAAAAATTAAAATGTTAACTAAAAATTGAAAATTTAACTGAAATTGAAATTTAACTAAAATTTAAAAAATGTGTCTTTTATACTTTATGTTCTTGCCAGGATTATGTCAAACATAATAGGTTAAATTTCTACTAAACTCATGAGAAACATGATCTGGTTGGACCCTAATGGGGTAAATTTCTAGTAGGGATAAAACCAAAACCATGAAAGGTTTTCGATTTATTTTCGATATTTGTATAAACATGAGAAACAATTTTGCCAATGTCGTTTATTTCTCAATTCTCATTTTGAATGCGAGACCCAAACATCGTAAACCTCTAAAACTATTAGGCCTCTGAGTAGCGTACAAAATGTTTTCGATTCCACAGCAATAAATAATAATTTCAATGACTTAACTACCGGGTCTCCTTTATTGGTGGTGCGCCAAAATGGCGCTCGTTTTCGCAGTAGTTGACAAAATTGCGGCAACTTCTAGATAAATAAATGGTGGCATTGGTGTCTCTTTCTCTGTCTCTGTTTGTGTTTCTGTCTGCCTGTGTGTGAGTGAGTGGAATGTGTTGCGAATGCGCAGTGCTACTGCTGCTGCTGAAGCGGCTGCGGCATAACTAAGCCTTCATTATTATGCAAACAGGGTTGCACTATTTACCCAAAGATGGGGTTAACTAATGATGGCTGTTGTTGCCGACTTTGCTGTTGCTGTTGCCATAGTTGTCATCGTCGTCGTCGCTGTTGTTGTCGTCGTCGTTGTTATCACTAAAAGCACTTCGAACGCCGTAGTCGTCTTTGGCATTTCGTTGAATATTATTGTATGTCATTGGCAATTAATTGTTACTGTTGCTGCCAACATGTTGCTGTAGGTTAAATGCTGCTTTTGCCTTCGCGCTGTTATGCAATTCATGCGTTTTTTTGATTGTTTGGTTTGATTGAATCGACCGCCCAATAATTTTATTCAATTCAATTTCAATTCAATTTAATTTTATTGGATGGATGGCCTGCAATAAAAAAACAATTGCCCATTTTTATTGCATGGGCGGCATATTTAAGGAGCCGCCAAGCACGGCGTAGGTTTTGATTTAGATTTTGAATTGTTTTGATATTTTCTGCACTTTTTGCAATTTGTGTCAACGTTTCGTGCGGCGGCAAAAGGCAGCAAGTGCAATTTTTATTTATGGACTAAATTGTTGCTGCTGCGTTGTTGCTCGATCGATCGATCGCTCTTGCTGCCAAACATGGTGGCAGCAACAACACCAACAACAACAAGAAAGCCACTTTCTTTAAAGACTGCAGTGCTTTTTATTATTATTATTTTTGTTATTGTTAATGTACTTTGTTGCTGCTGCTTTTGTTGTTACGACGATGATGATTGTGAAGACACCGCTGTGACTTTGAAATAATGTCACTCATACGACGCACGGTACCTCGTAGGAAAATCAATTTTGTGATGTTGCTGGTTAACTTAAAGACGGTCTAGGTGGATCACCTTTTAATATTGAATATTTGTACTTAAGGAAAAATAATAAAATTTATGCGATGTTAAAATTGTGAGAAATATTTTTCGTTTGTTCAAATTTTTAAATTTAAAACAACTTTTTTTTGAAAAATTTAATTTAAAAGAAAAAAAAACAATTTTTAGTGAAAAATAAAATATTTAGTAGAAATTTACAATTTTTAGTTAAAAATAAAATATTTAGTAGAAATTTACAATTACAGTAAAAATTTAAAATTTAAATTTATAGTTAAAATTTATAATTAAAATTCAATTTTTTAATTAAAATTTCAATATGTATTTTAAATATTATTTTTTTAGTTATATTTAAATTTTCAATTAAAATTAAAAATTTTAGTTATAATATTAATTTATAGTTTTAATTTCAATTTCTAATTAGAATTTCAATTTTTAGTTAAAATTTCATTTTCTAATTAAAATTTCAATTTTTAGTTAAAATTTTAGTTTTTAGTTAAAATTTCAATTTTTAGTTAAAATTTCAATTTCTAATTAAATTTCAATTTTAAGTTAAAATTTAAAATTGAAAGTTTTTTAGTTTAAATTTCAATAATATTTTTTTTTATTAAATTTTCAATTTTTTATTAAAATTAGAATTTTTACTTAAAATTTCATTTTTAGTTAAATTTTCAATTTTTAGTTAACATTTTAATTTTTTAGTTAACATTTTAAGTTTTAATTTTAATTAAAGTATAATTCTAGTTCAAAAATTCAATATTTGTAAAATTTTGAATTTTTAGTTAAAATTTCAAATTTTGGTAAGAAATTCATATTTTAGTATAATTAAATTTTTTAGTTAAAATTTCAAAATTTTAGTTTAAAATTAAAAATAGTTTAAATTTAAATTTTTAGTGAAAATATCAATTTTTATTAAAATTTGATTTTTTAGTTAAAATATAATTTTTACTTAAAATTTAATTTTTAGTGAAAATATCAATTTTTAGTTAAAACAAAAAATATCAAAAAAACTTTAATTTTTTACTTAAAATTGCTTGTGTTTTATGTTTCTCATGTTTATAGAAAAATCGTAAAAAAATCGATATGCAAGGTTTTGATTTTATCCCTATTAGAAAATTACCCCATTAGGGTAGACTTGATCATGTCCGGATCATGTTTGTCATGAAATTCGCACTGCTAAAAACGACTTTAGTGTTAATAATATGAAATTGTAAACAAAAAATCTTAGAATACGTATATTAGAATTCTATAACTGAAAAAAACACTATAAATATTACGAAATATGTTATTTTTGAAAATATTTTTCTTAAAAAAAATATTTCTTCAGTAATATTAGTATCAAATTTAATAGATTTGTGTACGCTGAGTTCAAATTTATCATAAGAAAAAAGCTAACTTGTATGCTTCATGAAATAAAAAATCGAATAGTAAAAATTGTTAATTTTTCAAAATGTTCATTTTTGTTTAAAAATGGCTTCTAAAAAGCTCATAACAGCTACAAAAATCTCTGCGACAAACTGACACTATTTTTTTTTAGTTATTATTTTATCAAAAAATTAAAAGTCTTCGAATTATACGATGCGCTTCGATGCAGAACATTCGCAATTAAAACCCCCAGTCAACCAGCGGTGTTAAATAAGCGTCTAATGCGAATTTTTATTTTAGTGTTGCGTGTGTGGATCATGTTGAAACGACAATCAGTCATCAGACAGACAATTAAATGCTGCAGCCGCTGCTGTGCAGTAAGTCAGATGCCTGCGGCTGATGTTGCTGCTGCTGCCTCGGCGGCGGTGGCGGCGACGACGACTGTTGTTGCCAGGCTAATAAATTACTCTGCACCGATTGATATGAAATGCAATTAAAATATTTCTAGCGTTATACATAATTTTTTCGTCTACAAAACAACAACTGAAACCAATACTTGTTGTTTTTGCAAAACTTACCTTTGATCTCTTCAATGCCATCTTGCTGTGCCTGCTGACTGCCTGACTGCCTGCCTAGCAGCCCAACTGCCAAACTGCCTGACTGCCAGCCTGCCAGCTAGGCCGCCTGCCTGCCACACACAAACACACATGTCTTTGGCTGCCCCCATGACGCCATTTTGCTTTTCGGCATCTCAAATTGATTTAATTTAATTTTGAGCAATCTTGCTGCTGCCACGGTTGCTGTTACTGCCGCCGGCAATAGAATTGCTGCCCTCAAAAGAAATATTATTCAAAATACAACTTGAAAATATTGTAGCAACGTTACAGAAATAAATTTATAAAACAAAAAAGAAATCAACAACAGCATCGCATAAAGGGGGCAACTCATGTTGTTTGTGGGGCGCAAAAGTTGCTGCTACTTCTTCAATACTTAACGCATAGATCGGGCATAAGACAGCAGCAGCAACAACAACAGCAACAACAACCTCAAACAGTAGAAGTAGCAAAACTAAGTAGAAGAAGAGTGCCACTCATTGAACACTTGGTCGGAGACCCGTGCCAGGCACCAGGCACACAGGGCGGATCGGCTGCCCTTCCTCCAGGCTGCCTGTCTTAAGCGCCTACATGGCAGCACTTCATTCTAGCCGCAAAAAATGTCTGGCTGCATGTCATTTATGTTGCTGTTGTTGTTGTTGCTGTTTTAAAAATAAATTGAACATAAATTACAAAAACATGGAAGATTTCATATTAAAAACAAAAACAAACAACAACCAAAAAAAAATGAAATTTTCGACTTTTTGGTCTGTCGTCTTCGTCTTCTCACGTTCAAAACATCAGCAACATTTTAGCGACACAACAGCAACAACAAGCAGCAGCCAGAACGCATTAAAATTAGAAACATCGACTTTTTCAACGTGTCGTCTGAGTGTTTTTTCTGCTTTTTTTGTTTTTCTTCTGCGTCTATATGTCGGGGTCCACGTACTTCTTAGACGTCGTCATTGCGTTTGTCGTCGCACAATTCGACTCACTTCACGGCGGCAGGTTGGAGAAACTTTTCGAGAAATCTTTTGAGATTTCTTTTTCCAATATTACAACATTACGCTCTACTCGTGGAGTAGTTGAAGGGAAAAAACAATAATACAATTATTTTTTTTTAATTGATTTCGGTAATAAAGATTGGAAAATTGTTTAAATCCGCCTGGTTCCAAGCTGTTATCAAAAGGTTACTAAATGTATATGAAATATAGAGGAATTGTGTCCAAAATGGAATACCATAAACATTTCACTATATATATCGAATCGAAATAAACCACTTACATATTCAAGATATACAAAATATGTGACTCTAAATAAGATAAAATTATCAAAAGAAACAAAAAAACATTATTTCATCCTAACTCGTCTAAAATGAAATACCAAATTTTGAATTAAAAAAAAATATTCAAGCAAGCATTTTGAATTTGTGAAAAAGAAACAGGCTCTCTATGATAGCATTTAGGAAGGAAATTTGTATGTTCAAGTCTGCTCCGAGCAGACAAAAACTTTATTTTGTATGTTATATTTAAACATATAGAATAGCAGTTTTATAGCAGTCAAATGGAAGAAAAAGGTAGCATGTCTGCAGCAGTAAAAAACACTATATATAAATACGTGTTTGAAGTTTTTAAAATTATTTTTATAGCAGCAAAATGGTGCACTCAATTAAGAGACTGTAATGGTAGCAAAAATGGTTGCTAAATTTGCAAAAATGTTTGCTGAAAAGAGGAAAGCATATTTTTTTAGCCTGAAAAGCAAACGAAAGTTTCTTGTAGGGAGTGTAGGTAATGTAATGAAGGGTATAAATTGAAATGTTTGAACAATGCAAACATTTTTGAATAATACCTACCATTTTGCATCCACCCTATTGCCTACCATGACCTTTCTGTGTCCATATTGTTTCGTTCTGTATTGTCTACCATACTCTACCTTTATCTGCCATTTCCCTATAAATTTTGCTTTCATAATATAGCAGAAAATAGTCAGGTTTTGTTCACATTGCCTATATAAAAACATCATATAAAATGAGATTTCAATGCGTATAACTGCTTGTTTTGTAATCTTGTATCCTTCTATTTTCTTCCACTTTTTCATATTTTTGAATTTCAAATATAAAAATCGTTGGTAATATTCATAGGACCTACATATATCGTAAAACACATCTGTAGTAGGTTTTCGTATATATTGCATATATGAAGCTCTTTAAAAAAAAATTCTACACCATTTTATTTTTTATATGAGTTATGACAATTTCCACTTTTATTCGAAATCAAAAAGACCCTGCTCCACACAGCAACTTTCAGCGCTCGCAGCACTTTTGGCTTTCCACACAAACATTACATAGAGTTTTTTCTTTTATTCTTGCTTTTATTTTATTCTTGCTACTTTAATGAGTTATAAACAAATACTATATAAAGTAGCGGCTAATCAACTGCTTTCGGAGCAGCGCATTAAATTCTTGTAGTAATTCTTGGAATAAATTCACTCAACGGCAACAACATTTTGAAACGCTTACAAGAACTTTCAACAACTTAATAAAAGTTGAAAGAATCAAATGCGCCTCATTACGTACACCGCACCCACCCCCACCCGCGCATATACGAAATGCACGAAAAATGCCCCCCTTTCGCGCCATGTGGCAGCCACAAGTAGAACGATGCGTGGCACGCTTACGCCGCGCGGAGACGTCATGCGTACAAAGTTGCGGCAGCCGTAGATGCCTCCTGTCCCGCGCCTGTCCGATCGGAAAAACCTTTTGACTCGTCGTGATCGTCTAGAATAAGTGTTGCGCTACACACAGCGTTGGCGGCGGCGGAAGGTCATAATTTTGTTAATATTTTACGAAATACGCACAGACACGCACGCACGCACGCAAGCACACGATGAAGAAGAGTATTTCTGGGGGCTGAGGGCGGCGGTTGAAGCACCCAAAGTCGTAGTGAAATGAGCGCCACTGTAGCGGAACCATATTAATCTCTCATCGACAGCGAAAAAAATAAAGTAGGAAATTTTTAACAAGATGTGTTATAAAATTTAAGTGACGCACAGTGGGTCAAGTTGTAAGAAACTTTTGCAAAATCAAAAATAAAAATCGTATTTAACTTTAAAAAAAAATCGAAATTGGACAAAAGATTCTATTTACCATTTCTATCTAATCTCCCTTTTTTTTGTAAAACGAAACGAAATGTGAAAAAGTAAACAAAAGCTGTCATTTTTGACGAGTCACTGTTCGTTTCGTTTTACAAAATAATGGGGTAATTCTAACGTTTTCTTAATTACCAAAATTTTCTTCTTCGACAGTTCAAAACTTCCCAGTCTGCCATGTCTCGGAGACCTCCCCGATGCTTCGAATTTTGATCGAATAACTTCGAGAAAAAATTCGAACTCGTTGCTTTATCGATTGAAATTTTTATAATTTCTCGTATATTCAAATCCATTGACAAGATACGATAAACATTTATCGCATCGATATTGTAATATTTTCGAAGCAATATTGAACTTTGATCATTTTTTTCATCGATATCGATTTCAAAAATTTCTCGTACCAAGCAAATTCCGACAAAACCCATCGATATCTACCTACCATCTAGGTCCAATTTGACGCTCGATATAGGAACGAGAAATTGTCCAATATCGTGTGATTTCTCCTTTTTCTCGCATGGATCTCGTAACGATTTCGAAACGAATGGCATTTTTTTTTTTTTTTTGGAATATCTACTAAAATCCACAGCACTCAGACAGACTATATCCATTTACTTTGAAATCTATTCCCTACGATTTTGTGGTTAATATCACCACGAGGGCCCATGCCAAAGCGCGCTACCTCTGGAATGCTGAGGCAGTCAAAAAAACGAATGGCATACTGTGTTATAGCAATAGTAAATGCTTTTTTTTTAGCAGAGACTGCAGTTTCATGAAAGTATTACAAAATGTGTTTCTAATATTTTCAGAAGGTATAAAGTTGGTTGTATTATGTAAAAATACCCATTGATTTAAATGTTAGATGTGTATTTTAACTGCTCACAATCGACCGATAAATCTCATTTTAAATACCATATAGAACAGGTAAATAAATCATCTAATTTCAAAGTTTCATTGATCTGACTTTTATAGTTTCATATAATTCTGCTTTCAATATACAGACAAAAATTAAGACGGACTATGGAAATAGCAAAAAGATTCATTTTCGATCCCTGCTTTATAAAAAGTAAATGAACAAAAAATTCACATTTAGTTTTCAAAAATACATTAAAATTTAATGAACTTATTTTAAAATTGAAATTTCTATAAAAAAAAAATCGCGATCGTAAGAAGTATCGATTTCGATCCCTGATTCAAATAAAGTATATGAAAAAAAATCAAGAAAATCTAATATTTATAGTATCTACATTGTATTTAGTTTTCAAAAAATACATCAAAACTTAATGAGCTACAAAAATTCACATATTTTAAAATCGAAAGAAAGAAAAAAAAGTTCGATTAATATAAAATGATTCGCAATAACAGATGTTGTACAAACACTCTCTCTTTGATTCAAATTGAACTGTAAACAAATTCTAATTTATGCAATTTTAATGAATACATTTGAACGCGTGAAAAATGTTTATAAAATAAAACAACAAAAAAATAATAAAAAACTAAGGAAAAAAAATATCGCCCAATTTTCCCAGCCATTGATTTGGCATTAAGCGGTCTGCGGTAAGACGGTCACGATTGTTGCCACTACAACTACTGCCACATACTATTAAATCTAATACACTTTAGTGTAATCAGCTTTTAGTCGCTAATAGCGCCACGACCTTCAACTGCAGCCGTTCCCGCTCGCAGGCAGCAATAGTAACCGTTGCTGCACAGAAAAAAAAAAATTAAAATCTATTATTAAAGAATTACTCGACATATTTATAGAGCTAATTTTGTTTTTACGAAATAATTTCAATAAATTATGAAATATATACAAAACAAAAACGTTTACGAGGGTTTGTGCATGTGCTAAAATCGTTTGGGGCCATACTAAAAAAAGTGAACGAACAGAGAACGATTTACAAACGAATACACAACGAGTGCACATATTATTCGTTGTTCTTTTTTCGTAGACATGTTGCTGTTTTAAATAAAATTTAATGTATTAAATGCTCCGATAACAAAAAATGGGTAATGGATAGACAAAAAGATGTCAGAGGAAATTGGTATTTGGCAGATTTGATAAAAAATTAACAAATTAAATTAAAATTGACTAAATCAACCATAAAATCAAAATCATTTTCGAATGAAAATCAAAAACAATAAATTCGTTAGGAATATCGTTTTGGTTTACTTGGAATACAAAAATCAAAATTGTTTTTCAGTGTAGTTTCTTCAATTTAAATTTCAGTTTGTTTTAGCGCCGCTGATCTGCATCTGTTGCGCGCGTCGCTAGATGGCGCTGGAATTTCGCGAGTGATAATGGCGCAGCTGCGGCTGTCTCTTGTGGTTCTTGTTGCTGACTGGCTGCAGGGTTTGGATCCGCTTCTGCAGGTGCTACGCCAGTCAGTCAGTGAGCCACGCCTTAGCAACAAGAATAACACTCGAATTAGAGGCCGTCAAAGCGTCACCGCATTCCGCCGCATTTATTCGTTTTGATTTCGTTTTTCCCTCAATCGCAGAGGAAGTATTTGTTGAGGCATATTAAGTGGGAGCACATTATATTTGAGAATAACAAAACAAACATCAAAAATCCCCGCAGTTTGTTGTAAAATCATTAAATTCAAACACGCGAAACAATTACTCACATAATTCGGCATAAAATCAGCGAAAGCAAAATAAATCAAAATTCTATTTAAATTTTCTGTGCAAAATTTTCACAGAATTGCTTTGAATAAACTAATAAATATACCTTGTGTTCGGAAATGGGAATGGTGAGTGCGGGAAGGGGGTGTTTTTCCCCGTGTGCAATCAAAATTTAGACACATGGATGGTTGAACAATTCGCACGGCAACGCCTTATAGTATTCTGCTAACTTGGCTAATACAATGCGATTTGTTTTTGCATAGCAAACAGACGCCATAACATCAAATGTGACAGCCTCAACAAGAATTTTTATTAAATGCTATAATTAAATCAAACAGAAAATATTCATTAAGTAATTAAGCGATATATTAATTGTAGCTGTTCAAATAAATTCGATTTAAATGTGAAATAATTTTAAGACGAAAAAAAACCGAAAAACATTTTAAATATAATTTTGGATGACCCAGTCATGCGACGACACATCCGACTGTGACGAGTCATAGCAACAGCTATAAATGTGTCAAGTGGCGGTATAAACGCCGGGCTGTATTGCACAAAAAATTAAAACAAAAAACAAAAGTAATGAAATATTTATTATTTTATTAAAGAATTACAAATTGCGCAGACATATTATTTTTTGAAATGCATGCTTTCATGGAAAATTTGTTAATTTAACAATTTTTAATACTAACCGTCTAACAAATTCAACTCAGTCACAATAGTGCACACAGAAAAATCCTCTTTTGGCATGAGATTAAATGAACCAACGTTTCAGTGTTGCAACCGAAATACATTTCTTGTAACGTCATGTCATTAAAATGAACGTACCATTTTTTACTATAACCGAAATGTTTGTCCGCGCAACTGCACGTTCGATTGCCGTAACCTCATGATTGCATGAGGTTTAGAAAACCTCATGGTTACCGACTAAGAGGTTGCGACAACCTCATGCTCACCAATTTGGAGGTTGTCGCAACCTGATGATCACCTCATTATCATTATCACAACCTCATTATCACCGACTATGAGGTTGTTGCAACTACGTTATCAGTTGTTGGCGCAACCGAATGAATTTAGTACAGTTTATTTTCTCTTTGGATTTGAAAAAACGTTTAATTCAATTATTTAAAAAAAACAACAAAAATTCTTCTATCATTCAATTTGGAATTTAGATTTTTTAAATTCGACTATTTTTTATTCTTGATTATTAGAAGTCTATGGCTCTATTCGAAAATATGTGATATATAAACGAATTAAAGTTAGAATTTAGTCATTCTTGCTTCGGCAGGTCGATCTTGTTCTTGCAGAGTTAGTCTTGATCTTGTTCTTGCTGCAAGAGTCTTGCATTTCTTACAAAATTTATGAGCCTCATTCTGTTCAACGAAATGAGTTTAGTCACTTACGCTAATTAATATACAAATGTATGTACAATGTACATTATATTAGAATATATTAGTAGGAATATTAAAGCCTCAAAAATCATATAAACTAAAACTTAGACTTAAATTAAGACTCCGCCGTTGTTTATGAAGCGGCCCAGAACTTTTTAAATAGTGATGTTTGTTGTTTGAGTACCAACATTTTTGTTAACTCTTTATCTAGCTTTGGATATATTATATAATAACGAATACAAAATGATCAAAACAAACTATTGTCTAAATTAAAGAAGTTTCACAAGTTTCGAACTACCAAATATCCCGCAATGAAATAACCCACAGTAAAATACCCCCAAGGAAAGAACGCTCAATGAAATAAACTCCAATAAATTATAATTAAATTAAATTAAAAGAACTCATAATCAAAATAAAGGAAGCCGTAAAAATGCAATAACCCCCAAAGAATAAATAAACTAACTCCCAATGAAACAACGCCCGAAACGAATGAAAGTATGCCAGAAAAAATAAAATTATACAGTTGGAAAATTTTCTTTTACGAGTTTGACCGTTTTATCAGAACCAATATAATGAAATAACCTCCATATAATGAAAATGAAATAACAAAATAACACCTAAACTAAAATTGAAATGTATAACCTTCAACAATTTTTTTTTTGGGGATTATATCATAGGGGCTTATTTCATTATGAAACAACTCCCGAAGGGAAAAGTGAAACAGCCCAAACAAAAAAAAACGAAACAATCCCCAACAATTGTGGGTGTTTTTTCATAAGAAATAACACCCAAAACCGTATCAAATATGTTGGGGGCTATTTTATTTTATTTTTGGGGATAATTTCATTTGGAGGTGATTTCTTTGTGTCGTTGCAAGACTCACGTTCTTGCGCATTTCTTGCAATGTTAATCTTGTGTTTTTCTTGTTCTTGCTGTGTCGTTCTTGTTCTTGCATCGAAATGCCGATCTTGTTCTTGCATTTTTATTGTTGCAAATATTTTGCTCATCACCAAATACAATTAAATTAAATGATCTTCCATGATAAAAACTTATTTTGCAATTGAAAATATTAATTTATTTTTTGTGGTATGTGTCGCCTAATATTTCGACCCAATTTAATGCCATCATCATTGCATTTGTTTTTGTTGTAATTGTAGTTTTAGCCTTTGCTGAGCACATGCACTCAGTGCTTGCGAAATCCTGCCTGTTTGGCCGTAAAAGGCTCCCCGACTAGGCCGACTACAACTTCGACGACTGCCACGAACGACACTGGCTGCGACGAATCAGCTGTAGTCGTCGCCAACATGCTTAACGCAGCTTCTCACGCAGCGGCGCAACCGCTTCAAAGCCATGTCAGTGGCTGCTTAAAACTGTTGCTGCCATAAAAGCGGCAGACAGAGCCTGAAGCGGTTGCCATGTTACACCAAAACAAAAAAAAGAAATAAATACGCGACTCTGGCTAAATCCGGCCAATTCTTCTCATGCTTATTCTAGCCAAACGAAAATAAAAACCGTCACCAGAAACCACAACAGAGCAGCAGTAACAGCAACAGCCACAGCAACAATGGGAGATCTCTAAATAAACTGCAGCCAGAAACGTGACGGACGCGTTGCCGCGCATGCCGCCAACCAACCTGCGGCAGCAATAGCAGCAGCATCATTGTCATCATCAGCAGCAAGAACAGCAATCTCGCCCGGTAGCACCTACACAAATACGTGCTGTCGCGTCTCCCGGCAGCACTAACATAAATCTCGGCGCAGAAACTATCAAAACCGTAAAACATGACCAAAAGCCGCCGCTCCGTTAACAATCAACGCACGGACCCTCGCCGACCAAAAAACCGACCAACCAACCAACCTATGTGAAATTGTCGCATTTTACTGTTTCTGAATCATAATAGTTTTTATTCTAATTATTATAAAATCTTTTAAATTATAATTAACAAAAAGACATTAAAGTGGCTTAAATTTGGCTAATAGTTAGAAAGTCAACAGACAGAGAGACAGACAGGTAGACCAACCGACAACACTTAGTGCAAACCAGGGGCGGACTGACTATCAGTCAATAAATAAAATAAAAGTTTAAATATCCCAGCACTTGAAATAGTGCAATCCTGTCTAGTAGCGAAGCTGAACAATACTTCCCTGACAATTCTTCCCCGACAATTATACTCCGAAAATTCTTCCCTGAGATAATTCTTCCCAGGACAATTCCTCTCCGGACAATTCTTTCCTATACAATTATTTCCGAGAATTCTTCCCTGAGATAATTCTTTCCTGGACAATTCCTCTCCGGACAATTCTTTCCTATACAATTATTTCCCAGACAGTACTTCTCCGGAAAGACATGATCATGGTCAGATCATGTTTGTCAAGTAACATAACGGGTATTGACAAGGTACAAATTCAATGATCAGTTTCCGATCATTATTACTCTACAATTTCTACAGGCCGCTTCATTTGTGAAACTACTGAAAATCTTTTTGGGTATCTAAAATTTCAACAGAGGAAGAACCAATTCAGGTTAATTATGACCCATATCTTGAATATATTAAGAACTTTTCGAAATGACAACAAATGTTTTTAAAGATATCTTGAAATTTGTGGGCCTATTAAAACAAAAAGCTCTTTCAAAATGTTCAACTCAGTCCGCCTCTGGTGCCAACAGTCAGCCGTTGTTGCTGCTACCACCGCACTCGACTCGAAACGAACTCGAACTCGAACTGTGGGAATTTTATGATTGCTGACGACGGTGACACATAAATGTTGCCTGCAATATTTGCTCTGTTTTGGCTTCGCTTTTGACTTTTCCTGGTTCGCATGGCTGACACTCCATGTCTTGCAGTTGCACTGACATTGTTTGGTAGTTGCTGCCGGTTCGACTTACATATTTGGGACATTTCCATTTAAAACAAGGCCTAACAAAGATGTATTGTTCCGTACCTCGTCGTTGAATGTCTGCACTAATTTGTGTGGTCTCAGAACAGGCAATGTTGTATTTTTGGAGTTTGAAGGGTAAAAAAAGATGCTTCAAATAAATGCAAAGAAAGCATTTTTCTATTTGTTCTATATTCATTTTTTTAATATTTTTTAATATGTGAAGAAATAAAAATGATTTCTACAAAAATACTTGTCTAAATTTGAAGACTAAACTAAATTGTTGATTTTTAATCGATTTCTATCGATAATCAGTAATATGTAAAGTCGATAATCATTCGACTAGTCATTTGTTTTTATTATATGTCATTTCCCTATATGCCACAGGGTAAGCGTTTGAATAAATCATAATTGCCTTTAATGTCTAGGGTGTTTTTCAAATCAGTTTCAAATATGAAATAAGTGCTATTTTTAGCGCTTAGTCTGAATTTGAAAATGATTTGATAATAACATTGCCAAAAAGGGCAGTGAAAATTAGGATCAAAAATGTAGTGACGCTAAAAACAGTATGTTTTTTATGATAGCAATAGAAACCCTGACAAAAAATATAACATAACAACGAAAAATGCCCTTTTTGTTGTCCTATATGAGTACCCTTTTTTTTACTTATTTTGCAGGATTAAGTCAATATTTAAAAGAAAAAAACTAAATGTAGGTTAATTTGATATCGAGTTGAAAATAAGGCTAAATCTTGATTTGAAGTAAACGTTGAAATCATATGTATTAATATACGGGAATTTTCAAGTTAAAGTTAAGCTACCAGTTTTTATTGAAAAAGCTATGATTCTTAAATTTAGGTTAAAGGTGTTTCAAACGTTAACCTCAACTCTACGATTTGATGTAATGATTGATTTCAAAGCATGAGCAAGTCAATATTAAGTGCAATGGCATATTGGGTCCATTTAATTCAATTTGGATTGCACGAGCATTTACTAAGGGGTTGTCTAAATTTGAAGACTAAACTGGAATTCGATAAAATTGAAAATTAATATATAATCATTTGTGTGTTTGCTGTCATTCAATTGAGCTTGCTCGAAATTGAAAAGTTACACTGCATCATCGACCAATTTAATACATTCTTCAAATTTAGAAAAATCCGCACACTCTAAATTTTGTTTATGTAGTTAGTTACTCTGAAGTATCATTTGTATAATTTATATTTTGTCTGTCACATTGTGTTATTTATAATAAAGATATAAAAAAGAAAACACGCACAAAACACGGAATGACAAACAAAATGAAACATGAATTAGACTCCTGCTCCAAGTAGACGGAGTAAACTTTTTCAATGACTATGTAGATGATGGAAGAAACGTTGTAGACAGTGATGATTATATTGATGATGACTGATAATGCTGATGATCTTGAACTTGGAAACTTAAATACGCGATAATGTGAACAAGACAAAATAAAAATGGCAAAACACCTCAGCATAGTTATTGGATTACAGAGACGGTAAAATTGAAAAAAAAAGAAAACTTAAAGCCAGACGACAACAGTCAGAGGGCCAGGAAACACCCGTACTGCAGAACACACAAAGGTTGTCAATGAGTCAGACGTGGCTTGCGACAAGGTTGCCAGCTGAAAAATATAAAGTCGATTATTTAATTTTTTTGTTTGCTATTTTTTTTAGATATAAATGATAATTCAATTCAAAAACATTTAAATTAATTTAAAAAAATACTCAATTTACAAAATTGCAATATTTGGCAATATATCGAATTTCTCTGAACTGGCAACTCTAACCGAAGTTGAATGTTGCAGCGGCGCAAGCGTCGGAAGAGAGAATGCAGATGCAGACAACGTTGATCGTCGACGACGACTGCAAGACAAGTGCTTTATCTGATTGGGTGGGAATTGGCAGGCGCGTATTTGCGTTGTCATGCTCAACTTCATGATGATGTTCATTATCATCTGCATCTTCATCCTCAACCTCATCGTTGTCGTCGTCGTCGTCTTCATCTTCATCGTCATCGTTCTCAAGCTCATCATGGTAAACAGCATTGTTGCCCACCACGTTGTTTTTCTTTTGCATGCAATCTGGCTGCATCTTGTCCAAATTCTTGTTTTGTTCTTCTTGTCAAAGCAAAAAAAAATAAATTGTCTTGCGATCAATTTAAAAAGAAATCCGTAAAGCATCAGCCTTGCCGGGATGCTGGGACTGACGAACTGACTGCTTGGCTGTGTATAAATTAATTACTGACAATACCAATAATCAAAATGTTGGTTAGACGTCTTAACTGAGGTTATGTCCATACAAATGGAGGTACCTCCTGTAATTAAAATGTTCTGTCAATGAACAACACTTTTGTAATAACAACAGATCGACTCTTTTGTATTTAAAAAACAGAATTTGTTACATATAACAAAGCAAATTTGTTGCGCCAACCAATCAAAGATATCCTCGAAAATGTATAATCAAAATTATTTGTCAATGAACTAAACTTTTGCAATAACAACAGATCTGCTCTTTCATATTTAGCAAACCGAGTTTGTTAATATAGCACAGTATTTATATAAAAAGAACCAAAATTTGTTATGCCAACAAACCCAACCAATCAAAGATTTCTTCGAGAAAGTGTTAGCGCCTTGAAGGGGTATGCAACCTGAAAGACATATATGTTAACCATGGAGACCTTTCCGACGTTATATCATTCTTGATAATCGAACTCCAAATTGTTGCTTTATTTCAAAAAAACGAAATTACCGTTTTTGAAGGGGTGCAAAAATTGTGTTGCTCAGATTCTTTTTCGAGGTAATCTTTCATTTTAGGTGCTGAACAAACTAACTTGTTTCTTTTAGCCTAAACAAAAAAATTTTATGTTAGACTACCAGTTTAAGAACTATTTGGACTGAGTCTTTACTGTTTCTGCAGTTCCAACCGAATATGGTAGTCCCATCAACTAATTTGTTGAAATTTCATTTTAATTAATCGTTTTAATTGTTACAACTAACTTTTTGTTGCTTTCCACCACATACAAAAATAGTTTTGTTTACGGTGTGTATCTGAGTTGGAATTTTTATTTTGTGCCCTCATCGAAGCCTTAATTTAGTTGCTAGCTAAGCTTTCAATCATTTACTATGTTGCCTGCTGTTTTAACAAAGTTTTTCCTTTGACTCCACCACTACTGCCACCACCTTCATCTTCGAATGCCTGCCAGTCTGCTGACATCTGTTTTATTATTCCTCAATTTGCCTACAGCAGCGTTTGCATCCATCCATCCAACCAACCAACCATCCATCCGTCTCCTGCCCTGGTCTGGTCTGGTTTGCTCTGGCCTAGCCAGGCCACCGCATGCATTAAAGAGATTTGAATCAAAGTGCGCCATGGTCACCACTTGTGATGGCCTCGTTACTGCATGGACTACTGGCAGCCGGGCAACGTAAACGTGTTGCTGGTGCCACAAATTCTCACGATAGTTTTTCTCGTTGTTGTTGTAGCTGTTATTGCAGTGTGGTTGGTGGCTGCTGTTGGTTGTGGTGGTTGGTCTCGTTGCTGGTCGGTTTCGCTGTGGGTCTCATTGGGTCTCATGTCTCTGTGCGCAGATATCTGTCTGCCTTTTTACCGGCTCGGCGGTCCAAATGCATGTCTGTCTTGCTGTCGGTTTTTCTGTACATTTGTCAGTCAGTCAGTCGGTCGATCGGTCGATCGCTTGGTTGGTTGGTCCGACCGTCTGCTAGCTTCTGTATGCGTGTGGTTTTTATTCCCATTTAGTGGTTTCTTGCTTTCCCTAAAAACATCATTGTGATATTTTATTGTTTTGTGCACAGTTTTACCGACCGTTTTGCCTAGAGCTCTAATCGGTAATTTTTTAATTTTAAATATTAACGCAGTCCCAGTGCGACTTGCTTTAGATTTGACACTAACCACTTTCATACTGATAAAATGAAATTAGTGATGGTAATGTCCATCGTATATTAATCGTTACAGGAATTCCGATATGGACCAATAGCCAAAAATAAATATAAATTAATTCCTCTTTTGAACTGAATTTTTTCTCTAATCTGTATTTTTTTGCTTTAAATTTTAAAGCTGTCCCAGTGCTACATGCTATAGAATTTGACACACTCTGTTTATCAGCCTAACGTTATCAAATCAGAGATGGTAAGGTTCAAAACCATTCAAAATCAAAATCGTTACAAGGTTCCCGTAATCAATAACCGAAATGTTAATCAGAACCAAAATGGTTATGCCAAATAATACCAACTGTGAACTGAGTTTTGTCTAGATCTCTAATTGTTCATTTTAAGCTTTAAATGGGAACGTTATGCTCAGGCTTGATAATGTTCATGCTAAACGAATTCGTGTTTAAAACCATAGCCGGTATAAATCTATAATCGAAAGGGCAACATCAAATAATACCTCTTGAACAAAATAATATTTCGAAGCGCTAATTTTTTGGATCGTTATCGTAGGGTGTTTTACAGCCGACTACTGCAATTTTTCGTAAATGCCTCGTTTTGTTGCTTGATCTGTCGCTATGCTGTCTAGAAGCGCTGATTTATGCCATACTTCTTAGAGTACAAATTTATCATAAATTGGATTTTTGTTGATTTTGCTGCTGTTTTGTTGTGATTGGCTGCTTTTCGTTGTTTATTTACGATCTTGTTGCTTTATTGTCGTATTTCCTTTTTTTTTTGTGTGTTATGTTTATTAATATTTTTGCCAAGTATATTTTTCTTGCGATATCGTTCAGTAGTAGTAGACGCATATTTACAATCTTTCGCACGCCGATCTACGCCACTCGGTATAACAGTAGATGTAGCATTCGAAGAAGAATTCTCGGCCCATGATGATGGGTCCATTATGACTCAACCAACATTAACAGTCTTTCTACCCCCACTATATCACTTGCTGTACTGCTCTAACTGCAGCCTCATCCCATTTGTTTATTTCGACAGTTCTAATACTTTTACGATCTTGACGGCCTTCGCTATTTGCGCTCAAGATTAGTTTACTGCGTCTGTTTGTTTTTCAGCTACTGCAAGTACTATGAAATTTTCTCACGTTATTATTACACAGCACTAGATACAGATGCGATAGCGCGCTCGTAGATACACAGATACATTAACGTAGATAGATAGACAGCCAGATAGATACACCCGAAAAAGGCAGCTAGTATCTAGACTAAGGAAAGTTGACTCCCAACCCTACAACTAGTCATTCATTTATTTGTGTACGTTCAATGAGCAGCATACAAGATCGGCGATCTGACACTATATCTTAGTCAATGTTTGGTGTGATGTAAGAGTAGCTAGATATTCTTGATAAAAACAAAATCATATCTCTCATTTGTCGACGCGAACATTCAGCTGTTCCAGCGACACAAAACGAGACAGTGTGGTGACATATCGCGCCGCAACACAACGTCTTGGCAACCCTACACAAGCTGCAGATACCGCTGTTACGTGAAGCTCTTATCAGCTGCACAGACTCCGGTACCGGTACCGCCACGTCCCACACGCACTTTAGGAAAGTTCCATGAAATTCATTCAATTGTCGTTTGATGGCGTCAGCAATAGTAGCAACACTGTGTGTGTGTCTCATTGTCTTCAGTACGTTGACAAATTTCGTCACTTTATTTTTGCATCTTCGGCTAAATATTTGCAAAAACTCTGACAGATTTATGATCTTTCAGAGAAGCAAAATGAAATGTGACGGATATAAAACGCGTCAGCAGTAGCAGAGGTACGACCAGAATTTCTGACAGGGGATCGAATTTTTCGAATGCTCACGAAAGGCTCGTATTACATTTACATGGTTTGGGAAAATTTATTTTATATCTATTTTTGAACGATTTTTATAAATTATCTGTTTTTCACGACATTTTTGATATTGGGAAATTCAAAACAAACATTCACCGACACTTCTCCATCTTTTCATCTTCCTATAGCCTATAATCCTTTCCTACGATCAACACTGAGGCATTCCCTATACATGTAAAAAAAAATTAGTTCTCATTATTTGTCGTGTCTATTTAAGGAAGAGACCAGATTTGGGAACTTTAATTCAATAAATAAGAGTTTTTTTTAGAACAATATGGAATTAGGAAAAATTATGGTTGAAAAATGAGGTTGAAAAACCCCCATAGCTCGAAAGCCACTGTATTAAACGACCTGACGAATTCTGACACTGTACACATACTCATCAAGTTCACAAAATAACATCCATATCGTGGAATTTGGCGTAAATCACTTGGTTGACCTATCTTAAAGAGTGACAGCTAAAGATAATATTAAAATAATCGCAGAAAAACAAGGTAAATTCCACATGAGCATCAAACAAATTTAAAGTTGTCACAAAAATGAGTCGGTCTAACCTATTATCGTCCACTTGCAGCTCTGAGCAGCTCACTGGGAATAGTTATTAATCATTCCTCAATGATTTCTTTAGGGCATATCGGAAATTGATGACTATATTTCATATAAATTATTGACGTAACATTGTATCTTGAATATATTCGCCACCTCAAAGATGATATAAAATATATAACATCTATATTTAATCTTTGTGGATAGAAAAAAATTTAAATGACCATGAAGACAATTCCAACTGGGAGTGAGAATATCAGAAAATATAGATATACCATGAATCTGCGACATGGAATTTTTCCATTTAATGCCACCAAAATTGTCAATGGACCGTTTTTAGACGCGCGCCCACTAAATTTTATGAACTCGGGTATTATTTGATAAGAGTCGTAGTGCTTTTACGGTTTTTATGTTGTTGCCCATATCTGCTGAATGTTGTTGGTGCAGATTTTCTCACAGCGATAAACAACAACGTGTTCGTTCGCGTTCAACAGATGAATTTGCTATTTCAACATTGCGCTTGTCATAAAAATAAAAAAAAGTAAACAAAAAAAAAACGAGCAACAACAAAAAGTTGCAAGTTCCAACAGCAGCAGCAAAAAGCTGCATGCGACGCTGATAAGCGGTCTCTCTCTCTCTCTCGTCTCAGTGACTCTCGTCCAACTGACGGAGAGAGTGACAGATTGACGCTAAATTTCGACTACGACTTCAAGTGCTGCAAATCTGAAAATTAGCTCTTGGTAACGATGACGGTGTCGGTGACAGTTGTCGTTGCTGCCGACGCCGCTAGAATTTCTGGGAAGGTACAAGATAAATTTATGATGGATGTTGTTGTTGCTGCTGACGATAACATTGTTTATATTAATTTATTTGAACAAATTTATTTATTTTTATATCGAGCTATCTTTTGGTGCAAATATTTTGCACATTCTGTTTTATTTTTAATCTGAACTTTAATTGTTTCACTTGTTTGCTACACTTTTTGATCAACCGATTCGGAAGTGTGGCGGCAGTCTTTACTTCCCTGATCCACCTAAGCGCCTAAAGACAGACTTTACTTTTTAAAGCTGCTGTCAAATAAGTCTTATATGGTAATGATTAAATAAATGAAGATGTCGACTATGACAACAAATGGTAAATTCAACATTTGAAAGAAGATTTATTTCTTTCTGAAAAGGAACAGAATTTCTACAAAAATTTTCTCAGAAAAAAGAAAAAGTAAAAATAAATCGAAACAGGAGAAAAATATTTCACAAAATTAGTATATATCTCGAAAAAAAATCCACGCAAAAATGTGTAAAAAAATGTGCAAACGCAAGTCGATAAAATTATTGATCGAAAAAAAAAAAACAAATTTCACAATGAAAAATAGTTTCGGAAAAAAAAATTAAAATCAAAAAATTATTTCCCAAAAAATATGTTCACCAAATAAAATTATATTCCGAAAAAGAAATAAGTATTTTTCAAAAAAAAAATGTTTTCGAAAAAAATAATTGTTTCGAAAAAAAAAATTGTTAAAAAAAAATCAGCCCAATTCTAAATAAAATGTTTATGAAGAAAACATTTTTTTAACACATTCAAAACATATCTTAAAACCCGAAACGAAAAATTAGTTAGTATGCTATGGAAAGATTGAGGAATGGATATTTCTATTTTGTTGTCCATAATATTATTAATTGTTATTCAATACAATAAATCAACGCTTCAAAAACGAACTTCAAAAGTTACATTATATGTGAACTCATATGAAAAAAATTGATAGGTAATTTAATCAATATGTCGTACTTAACCTTTAAAGACTCGCAGATGTAGAGAGTGTAGAATTCAATAGTCCAACTTTTCTTCTGACTCGAAGGAGTGTATTTTAAATTCTGTTATACCGTAAGACTTTGTATATTAAATTGCTATCCCCATGAATGATTTTTTATATGACGTTCTGTTCTCTTTACTATCGATTCTTTACAGCACAGCTCGCATCGATACGTTCCATAACAGCCAGTAATCGCACTGTCGAAAATGGAAAAGAACTGCGAATCGTTTGCAAGGTGCAAGGCAGGCCTCCACCGAAAGTGACATGGTTCAAGGATCACAAGTCGATCAATCGAAATCGCAAGCTCTACCAAATCGTACCATACAAGTAAGTTCGAGATTAGATTAACGGAAACACTTGCATTTCCTACTTTTTAAAGATGATGTCATATTTGATATGTAATTTCCAATAAATTTGCAGAAAGCGTTCCGAGTTGATCATCCGATCATTCAACAGCTCCGATGCGGGACGTTACGAGTGTCGAGCCAAAAACAAAGTTAATCACAATTTGGAGCGTCGCGCTATTGTGATCAAAGCGTTTCCAGGTCGGTAACAGTTAATGGTCTCTAGATCTAAACTATCAAATATATTTTGTAGAATTGATTTGACAAACTATTCATTTTTAGTGCCACGTTACGAACCGCCATTAACGGGAGGAACAACTGGACACGTCTGTCCACCAGATGCGGCCGAATTTTGTTTCAATGGCGGCACTTGCAAATTGTTTGTGGAAATAGGCTCCTACTCTTGCATGTAAGTTCAATTTTTAACATTTTATTCTATTTCTGCATTTTACCCCATTAAAACTTCTCAATGATTTTGAAAGCATTTCATTTAAATCTCAGAATATACCTCGCTCTATAGTCGAAACGATCAAGATTATAATAATAGGATATACATTAAAACATGACTATTAAATGCCAGAAATACAAACAATCACGACAATCAAAACCTCAAGTGATGATTTTAAAACTCAAACATTACTGAGTGAGTTTGGAAAATGAATTTAATTTCATTGAACCCCTATTAGAATGCATTTCATAAGGCAGGAAATAAAAAAATTACATTTCCAGTGCTTCGTTTTATATTCAAATATATAGCGCCATACGATAACTTATACGATAACTATTAAAAGTTATCGTATTCCGTTATACATTTGAAAAGCATTTCCCATTGCACTTTTGAGTTGAATCGAATTATGAACCTAAAAAAAGATTCTTAACCACTGTGCGTCTATATAAAGCAATTCGGTGAAATTATGGTATGGAGATTGAAAAAAAAACTGTGAAAGAGATGCCAAGGTAGGGGAGGTAGGTACTCTATTAAAAACAATTGATGCGTTCGGCCGATTTCGTAGCATTTTAATACGAACGCCAACAAAATGAAAATGCAGCTGAGATTTTTGAATAAATGGCAGTGCTGATGGACATGATTCAGATGCCCCAAAAAAATAAGCTGCAGAAGAAATAGCAGAAGTAGCTGACGCGTTTGATCGTTGAAAAAATAAAATAATAAAAACAACTAAATCAAATCAAATAATTTTTTTTATATTAAAAATGCAAATTTTTATTTAAACATTATTTGCTGCTTGTCATTATTTACGACAGTAATTAATTCCAGTAAATAATTTCAATTTTAATTCCACTCAATTTCAACAACCTCTTAAATTTGTCAACAAGTCATCCGTCGGCCCCGCCGCTTTTGTCACGCCCCATTTCTCACATATGGCGCGGGTCGAGTGCGTTCAATGCAGAACCGAAAATCAAAAAAAAAATCCATTTAATTTTTTCTTTTGGAATTTGCAACGAACGGAATCTTTGCGCCACAACTCGTGGCCACATGTTGCGTCGTCGATGAAATGCTGCGCATGCGTTATCAACAGCCTCTGACAGAAGCCTCACTTCGCGCGACGATACATACGTCAGGCATTATCGGCCGGTGCGGATTCGTTCGTACCCTTAGCAGCCTCTTGAGTTCTTGATTTATATTTAGACATACGTATCAACGTCGCTGTAAACAAAATTAAAAACGAAAATAAAAGTAGAGTAGAGAAAAACCAAAACAAAGACACCCTGATCCTAAAATCAAGACAATGTTGGGGAAGCTATCGCAATACAGCATCAATTGAGATGTAAACAGTTTAACGATCGTAGATGTTTTTAGTTTCGAATTACACAAAAAAAGAAGACAAATAGTACGACAAACTACACTGGAAATATAAAAGATGATTGGGTATTGATTTGGGTATTTTCGAAAAACATCCGAGAAAAACTGTTGATTCCAAAGAAGTGATTGTGCTGTTCTACTTCCTGTTCTATCATCGACGATTTTTAATGGGAATTGTTCCAAACCTAACTGGTTATTTAATCACCAGAAAACATTGTGGATAGTATATGTTTCTATGTTTTCGAAAATCGTCCCAGCTAAAATTTTGGTTACACTATTCTATTGCTTCCTATTCTTTTCCATTCGTTTCGATATCGTTACAAGATCAATACGAGAAGATGGAGAAATAACACGATAACACGTTTGAGTTTTTTCCATAAGAGACATTTTTCGAAATCGGAACGATATAAAATAAAAATTGAATCAAATCGATGTGATAAATGTTTGAATATCGTATCTTGTCGTATCAATATCGAATTTGAATGTACGAGAAATTTTAAAACTTAGAATCGATTCAGCAACGATATCTTCGAAGTTATTCGAAAAAGCATCGATGCTCGAAGGTCTCCGAGACATGGCAGTCTGTGGTGTGTCATTTATTTCGATATCGTTACGCGATATCGTTACGCGACATGCAGGAGAATTCACACAATATCGAATACTTTCTCATAGCGATATCGATCGTCCAATTGGACCTACGTGGTAGGTCCAACTCTGTCGGAGTTTTCTCGACATAAATCAGCTTATGAAATCGAATCACCATCTAATGGTAGAATAGATTCATTCGAAACATATTGCGATATCGACGTGATAAATGATTAAATAATGTATCTTGCCATTATAAATGTCACGATAAATGTACTAGATCGAACTTTTTGAACGAAGTTAGTTCGAGGCAAGAAGATTTCCGTGACAAACTTGGCAAACTGATATTTAGAGTTTTATGGTACGGGAATTTAAACAATTCTCGCTACGATATTTCTTCCATTTTCAGTTCTAATTCCGGTTCTGGTTCGACACATTCTTTTAATAATAGCGCCGATTCCATTCCGGTTCCAAAAATCGATTCAATGTCCAGTTTTTTTTTGGACTAAAATCCTTTGGAATATCAATTGCAAGATTAGAAAATAGCGGTTCCGATTCCATTTCCAACAAAAAAAAATTATATGAAGTTACGCACATTTTTTTAATAACGGTTCCGATTCCGGTGCCAAATATCGAAACGGTTGCGGTTCCGATTTCGGTTCTTTGCGGTCCCTGGTTTTAATATAACTTTTCATATAATATCAGTGCGAGGGAGAACTCGTTTTGATATCGGAAAAATTCTTCGGTATCTCGTAAAATGTTCATTGCAATAACTAAATGAATAGGGTCGAACTGGAATTATGCACGGTTTCCATGCTATCACTCGTCATCACTATTTCGTTTTGATAGCGAGTGATAGCAAAAGTTAAAATATTTCAACATTTGCTATCACTCGTTATCACTCAATATCATCTGGGGGTATCGCTTGTTACAAAGGGTTTTATTAACAGGGACGCTACAAAAGTAGAGCGACAGGGACAGCAAACGACGCCATATTTCTTGCCGCTCTTTAGACAGTTTGGTAGTAAATTTGGTAGTAAATTTGGTAGTAAATTTGGTAGTAAATTTGGTAGTAAATCTTAATAATTTCGACTCGTTGTTGACCCTTGAAAAAAACTTTTGTAGCCCTCTTATTGAAAAACCCTTTAAAACTAGTGACGACGAGTATGGGAGATGGACGTAATCATTGACCTCACCCTTAGCTCATATTCGCACTTAGAATTATAAATGCAGATAGTATATATTTAAATAAAATTCTAACGCATTAGGATCAGCATTTTTCAAGTTATCGTGATTACGAGCAGACATATATGGCCAAAGCGATACGAACAGTGGTGCTGATTTATAATATATATTTTTCATACTATATATGCATAAACTTAATATACCTTATCAAGCAGAGGGTATAAATATGCGTACATTTTTATATTTATTTCGAAAGTACCTGAGATTCTGATTCTGAGTACAAAAAAAATCATGTTTTTTTATAAATTTACCATCTTCATCAGTTTTCTTTTTACAGCATTTTAAAATATACCAAAATGTTAACTCATGCTTTTTACCATTTTCAGATGTCCCGAGGGATTCATTGGCGAGCGCTGCGATCGCAAGGAGATCAACAACATGCCACCCAGTACGT
Source organism: Dryomyza anilis (assembly GCA_951804985.1). Lineage (NCBI taxonomy): Eukaryota > Metazoa > Arthropoda > Insecta > Diptera > Dryomyzidae > Dryomyza > Dryomyza anilis. Next base: position 89,058,365 of record OX638134.1, read on the forward strand.
ACAGCAATGAGCAAGAATGTGGCGAAAAGAAGTATTTAGGAAGTTATTATTGCTAAAATAGGCTATTCTATAGCATCGATTGTTTTGTTGTCTCTGTCATACATGCCCACGAACACACACACATTTACTGACACATACACTGACACACCTTATTACACATACACACACCACACACCCACGTGCACTCAGTACTCACAGAATCAAACTCAATGAAGCCAAAAATTTAATTATTCTATTTTCAACAAAAACTAAAAAAAGTCAGCATAGAACAAAATACCAAAACCAAATATAGCATTAAATACAATAAAAAAAACAATTAGTTACACCATCTAACAACACACAAAAAACAACAACAGTACAAATGCAGTATACAACAAACAAAACGAACAAACAAAACACAAAACAAAACAAAAATTAAGCTCTTTACCAAATTGGCTTTTAAAGCAAAAACATATAAATACTCTTAAAAAAAAAACAAAAAAATTCGCTAGCAAAAAAGAATTAACAAACACACACAAAAAACTAGACATTCCATTAATAAAACGTGCAAAAACAAAAAAAAAAGTGAAAATTGCAAAACCTAAATTAATTAAAATATATACCCCATCGTCAAGTCAAGCTGTCGTGCCACAATCGAAAGGCCCCAAACATTTTTGAGCTGTACCATAAAGCATTTCTATCGTCGCGGTTGATCGAATGGCAAGCAATCTAATGAAAAGTTGCCCCCTAATTATACTTAAAACAAAAAAATTAAATTATACAACTAAATATACATAAAACAAAGGTGCTATAGAAAGTTTATTTTGTCTCTATATACAACATATAATTTCCATTAGCATTATTTATTAAATTATTTATTTATTTATTAATTTATTTATTTACTATTCATTATCATTACTATGTTCTTCTATAATTTGTTGTTTTTTTGTTTTTTTTTTGTTGCTCTATTTTACCTGAACTTTAAAATTATTTTATCGATTTGCCAAATTGTATGAAATTCATCGAAATATCTCGTAAATTATTGCGCTTCTGTTACCCAAAAACACAAAAATATTCTACTATATAATAATAATAATTTTAAACAATTTCATAACCCATGTGAAGATAAACATAGAGGCTCTCTCGTTCGCTCGTTATGCTACATCCAAAAGATACTCTCTCACCCACTCATCCACTCACCCATCTATCCATTCACCCCCTACTATTCTCACTCCAAATACACACAACACAGCACCTACATTGTTTACTTAAATAGTCTTGAAAATATTCCCTCCAAATATTATTAAGATATATACTCACTGACCCTAGTAGAAATTTGCCCGATGCGCCATCGGGAAATGATCGGGTTTTCGATGGGTAAGCCCTATTAGAGAAAATATGATCATTGCCTTTGCATGTAATTATCATGCTTACCATAACAGGGTGTACATTATCTAAGTAGTTAATGTTCCCGATCATAGATACATTATTTGTTCCTCATAACGAAATTAGCATCAGGCAATGATCGAGATTTAATGAGAGAAACCCTATTATGCTTGGGCTCTGACAAGGCAATTGTCGGGTAAATAATAAAATCGGGAATCGCCCGATCAGTACATGATCATGGCCTGAGGTCAGTACATGATCAGGACACTGCGTTACAAGGACATTATGGTCCTCGTCATATCCCGATCATCTCAAATAATGACATGATCACTTCATGACCATGGCCCTACCAAAATTTCTACTAAGGGAGATGTGAAGAGGCTGGTCTACCTAATAAATGGATCAATATCTTGATTGAATTCAGCATGGGTCTTTTAACTATTCTAAAACAGAATGTTTTGAATCAAAAACTAATATTTTTAGAAACATATACCTTGTATTCGATACTTCTGTAAAGTTTCATTAAATATAATAATCAATCGGAATCGTATTGAATAAAGTGTTATCCCAGCCTGCCATATCTCGGAGACCTCCGATGCCTTGAATGCTATATTTTAATGTTTAACGTATCGAAATCGCAATATTTTTCGAAGCAATCTTCAACTTTCATTATTTTATTTGTTCGATATCGTTCCGATTTCAAATAATTTCTCGTACCGTGAATACTTCGGGAGATAATACATCGATATATACCAAACGTGTAGCTCCAATTTGACACTCGATATCGTGTAAATTGTCCTTCTTCTCGCATTGATCTCGTAATGATATCAAAAAGAATGGCATACTGGGATCCTAATAAAAAATTTGATAATGCCGGTCTTCATTTTATTCCGTCATTTGCATGGCCAAGACCATATCTATCTTAATAGGATATATTTCTATTAGGGTATACTCTTTCATAATCATACATAATTTCATAATCTGACAATAATCAAAGAGTTTTCTGATTTTTTAATTCACATATATGACCTATGCATGCTGTTGAATTGAATTTGTAATGCTAATTAATATTTATTTTTATCCCACATCACCCTCACTTAATCCATTCACCAAATTCCACCCACAATGTATTTCCCGAATAGTTCAATTGCTAAATTTGCCACTATATATTCATTCTGTAGTTTACAAATATTAAAAAGTAATGTTAACAGATTGCATTTCGTAACAATAACAACGATATTTTTGTTTTTACAAATATTAACACTTTGGCTGTAGATTGTTACTATTTTTTTTTGTTTAAATACTTTTGGTGGTTCTGGTTTCAAAACTCTATATAAAATAGTCAACTTTTTTAACTTTCAATTAACCCAGAAGTAGTGGTTTTCAAAATAAATCTAAATCTAGTGTATCGCTGGGATTTTGTTGATTTGAATTTCTTATTAAAAAAAAAATTAAAAATTTAATCACATATATATTTTTTTAATTAATTCTCTCCACAGATTTTTTGTTGCAATCTACGGCCAAATATATTCCTTTATTAATAGTATAGAAAGTCACAGAATACAATAGAGAATGAATGTTTGTTGTAACTGCTTCAAAATCTCACCTCAGTTTTATGGAAATTCGTTGCACATTCTGTTTTTCCGATTACTACCAATATTTGTAAACAGAATACTACAAAAAAAATGTAAAAACTATATGGGCAGAGTATTAGCACTAACTACATTATTAAAAATATTAAAAAATGCTTATTTTTAATTTGAGTATGACGAGAAATTGTCAGGACTTAGGACCGTTGCGCATATGGGCGAAGATGTGTATTACCCTAGTAGAAATTTTCACATAATGGCAAAGACATGGTCATGACTACATCTTGTAACTGTTTGGGTTCTGTTAAGGTAAACCCATTTTCCTATCAGATCAATTTCTACAAGGGATATGGGCGAAGAGGTGTATTGGGTTTGAAAACCACTTTTTATTGATTTAAAATACGAGTATTTTATATAAAAAAAACGAATTTATTGAATTGCATAGCGGTAGAGTTAAAAATTGGCATAAACATTTGAAAAATTCTGAAATTAAATTATCAATTCGAAGTCGACGGACGACTTTCCAAAACAATAAATTTGTTTAAAATGTACTTGATAAATTTGAACTCTACATTGTTGATATATTTATCTCTTTACATCATAAAAGATCTGTTTTGGCCTAGCATAAAAATGTATAATGTTTAACTAACATGTAAAATATTCAAATTAAAGACTCGTAAAAATACTAGGGTGTATCAAAGTATCTATATAATTCATAAATTACAAAATAGAAATACATTTGCTCTCGAACGACATCTTCACTCAAGTGTGCGCGACCTTAAGAATGAAAATAGTTTCTAATTTAAAAATATTTTCCCGATTAGTTGTAGAGATAAAACATAAAAAATTGTAAAGAATGATGATGATGATGATATTCTCGCACATTCTTGGCCATTTTCCACGACACAGTATTTTTTCATTGCTAAAATAAATTTTACCTTTTTCATTTTGTGGTTGTAATTTGTCAAATCATTTTTTTTTTAATTTTTCTTTAAATAATGTTGTAAATAAATGTACATAAATAATTAAAACATTGCAAAGAACTTTATAAATAATTTAATTTAATATAGTTTTTCTTTTTTTTCTAATTTTTAAATAATCTTCTAAACATACTAAATAATGAAATTAAATTATGAATACAATTCTAATAGTAGTAAACACAATGTTTGACAATTTCTAATAATATTAATAGTAATAATAAGTATCTCTATGTAATTGAATTAAAAATGAAAGTAATAAATTTTAAATTCGACTTAACATCATTATAGAAGAATAAATAAATTCATACCAAAAATCTAAACTTAAAAGCGAAACACATAATAATTGTAAATTTGTTCACACTTAATTAGCAGCAACTACATTGTAATTTAAGACCTAGTTTTTAATTGAGAATTTAGTTAAACACGAAACTATTTATTAACAATGTTTAATGTTTAAGTGTAAACATTAATTATTTTAATTTTAACTATAATTGAATTTTTATTTTATGTTGTTCTTATGTTTGTATATTATTTGCGAATTTGTAATCTCATTATTGAACATTTTGCTAATTAAGAATTAATTGTAATTAACAAAAATACACTATTTTGTAATCTTAAGTTTAACTTATAATTTTAATAATTATTTATATAAAAAAACAACAAACACACACATTGAGTTCGCATCAACAGGAAACACAACAACAAATCAAATACATACCTAAAAATCTTAAAATATAAAAAATAAACAAATAAAATTATATATTTGAAACACTATATTGCATTTTTAATTAATATGCCTTAGGGTGTTAAGGATTCAATGAAGTTTCTGGACTACAACACAATTAGCGTATTCACAGTTTTATGGTAATTGGTACGATGTTGTATATATACTAACTATAACTATAAACTAACTGTGAGCTCCATATTTCTGTTCGAAATATGCAACTCTTATTTGTTGTTTCAACTCTGTTTTTCTCTTCAGTGATGCTTTCGGATTTAACACGTCCGTTTCATAAGAATTCAGCTTCTATTTTAGACAATTTTATAAATAATTCCTTTCAAAATTAAATATTTCCCTAAAAATTATAAATTTTCAAAAAAAAAAAATGTTCGATAAAAATTTTAAATTTCCACCTTAAATTCTAAAATTTACCAATTACAATAAATAATTTCAAATTATACAAAATTCAAAGTATCACTAAAAATTAAAACATTCAATAAAAATAAAAAATTTCAATTAAAATTTTTATAAATTTTAAAAATTTCAATTAACCCAATTACAACAAATAATTTAAAATTATACAAAATTCAAAATATCACTAAAAATTAAAACATTCAATAAAAATAAAAAATTTCAATTAAAATTTTTATAAATTTTTAAAATTTCTGTGAAATATTGAACTCGAATTTCAATTAAAAATTTTAATATTACTAAGAAAATTTCCCAAAATTCTAAGTTTTACCAAAATTCTAAATCACACCAACAATTTTTATTTCCAAACTATTACAAACAACACTTATAATTTTTTTTAAAAATGAGCCAAAGGGAACTATAGGTGGAACTAAAAAAAACCACATTTAAATAAATTTTATCAAAATAATGTCAGACACAAACCACTGTTTATTTGTTTTATCATAAACACAAACCATTAAAATTTAATGCGTAGGGTCCAAAAGGCGAATTGGTTACTTTACTTTCGTACTGTACATTTTAACGAACGATTTCATTTTGTGATTTTCTTTCTGAATTAATCATGAAATTGTAGAAATTGTAGTAGTATAGTAGTTAATAATAGTAGCTAAATGTAGTTAATAGCTAAAATTATTAAATAAGTTATGAATGAAGCATTTTTTTTTATCAGAAAGTGTATATATATTATTTCTAGACGCCACTTTTTTCAATGAAACTTGAGCGCACGGGCCCATAGGCTGCCAACGTAAATTCTGACAAAAAATCAGTTTTCTTAAAGCGGTAATTAAGATTTTCATTTAAAAAATCTACACTCTCCGAATTATATTGTTACATTTTAACAATATGAGATTGTCATTTAGTACATATGGCATCAGCATATTTGTCAATTAATTATTTTGAATTATACATTTTTAAACATCAAACAAAAAGTGAGATATATTTTTTGAATTAATATGAATTAATATTATTTTTTAAAGGCGATTTTACAACACTGAATACTTTAGTTAAATGAATTGCGTCTCCAAGAATACATCCGTCACATCATTTGACTTAGTAATATGTTGTAATCTCAGTACATTATTTAATTAATAAATAATACAATCGTATTTTGCATTTTACAATTAAATTTTTATACTAATCTATTGACATTTTCAATATTAACAATCAGAATGTCAAGCCGACAAATATTTGACAACTAAAACATTTTTGAAGTACGGTGTTCGTTAATATTACGAATGATATTTATTAAACTCGCTCATTATAATATATTTAATATATTTCATTATATATATATATTTCATATTTATAATTTATAACCTGTGTACACATGAAAACTTAAAAAGATTCCGATCAGGGTTGCCAGAAATCAATCAGGGAAAGTAGCGTAGATATTTGTAAAAGTAGCGGATTGTCTAAAATAGTAGCCCAAATAAAAATACAAAATATTATTTTTATTTAATTATTTTGGTTTACGTCTTTGTATACTTTAGTGTAAAACTACATGGGCCATTCCACACCTTTTCGATTTCAATGAAATTTGGACAACTGATAAGGAGTATTGGCATTGACCTTTTTTTTTCGACTACTACCCGAGTACAAATTTAGTTGCGACCATTGTCTGATCAGGCTGCCTGATTTTAAAATATGGTATTGATCAGGGGTTCAAATCAGTACTATTCGAAGTAGCTATCCTGACTAGGCTTCCTGATCTTACCCATATCCTGACATTATATTATTAGATGTAGATATAAATTATTCTGAAACTGCTTTTACAAATTCGATACCTTTCAAACAAAAAATAGTTTTGTGAACAAAGATGTTTCAATAACTTTACAATTACAAACATTCCACATTTATTTATTAGAATATTTTATTAGAATAAGTTTGTTAGCCAATTATATTATAAAAGGTTTATACGAACATTTCAATCATATATAAATACGATATCAAACAGTTTTTTTCATATGTGTCTCAGATCAGTTTTCAATAAGTAGGCTTTAGATTCGGATTTTTTCAGGTTGCCTTACGTAAATTTCAAATTAGTATTACGCTAGTCAATCCTGATCAGGATCATTTCAGGTGGCATTTGGTTGTGATGCCTTATCGTATTTCCAATTTCCACTCGGGTACTTTCTGAGATACAGTGGTTCAAAGTTACAAAAAATTGGCCAAAAATCTCTTTTGTGTGGTTCTTAATATTTCAATATCACTTGAAGTAGACACGCTAGAAACTTCATTTATGGCTCGTTTTAAAGCTAATAGAACAATCCTTTAGAGCAATTAAATAGTAATGTCTACAGTGGTTCAACTATATCTCTGGAAGTAGTAGAAGAAAAAAATTGGTCAATGCATATCTTGATACCCTTTATCAGTTGCCCAAATTTCACTGAAATCGAAGAAGGTGAGTTACAACCGCTGGTCGATTTGGTGCGGAATATTCCATATATTAAAATATATTCTAAAAAGAAAATTAATAAATTCTAAGAAAAAAATTATTTCTCATCTCTTGGATTTACAATTTTTCACAGTATTTTTTGTTTAAAAAAAAAATCAGCACATCGCTATTTTCTTCACGATTGTCGCTGCCTGCACGGCACATGATTGTTATGGTGGTCTTATGGTCTGTCTTTGTCAAACATGAAATTTTTTCTTTGCAGTTCGTGAAAATTGTAACGGACTTTCAATTGATTTTGTTTATTTTCCAATTTTTTCTGTCAAAATAATTATAGTTCATTTATGTTTGTCTTTTTTTAACATATATATGTTTCATTTACTTATTATAGCAATTTTTTGAAAAAATGCAACCCTAGGCGATAAAATGAAACTCACAGAAGATACAATGTAAATTGGGCATTAGTGATAAATTAAATCGCAAACAACCGTATTATGAAGACATTAAATATAAAAATATCATGCATTTAACAGAGACAAAAATGTAAAATTTTAAATGACACCTAAAATGTAATAGATTTTATTAATGAAAAATCTGTTGCTAACAACACGGCTTCAACAACAGGAACGGGTGGAATCAACATCTGCCACCAGATTCACTTCGTTCTCTTTGTAAAGAAGTGTAGTTGTGTCAGCGTTGCCACTTTTTGTGTAATTCCACGAAAACAGTGCATTTTTAATCTCATTGTGTATTTTTGTGTAATTTAATTTTTGTGTATTTTTTGTGTAACTTAGAATTAAAAAAAATTATACTACGAAAGAAAAATTTAAAGAGTTTCAAGAATATTTCCAGATATATATATATATAAAACACTATCGACTACTGCAATTCGATGGCAATCATATAAAAGTTCTGTAGCGGTACGAATCGCTACGTGATTGAAGTATTTGAGTATCCGTCGTCTTTAGACAGTATGTACACACAGAAAAAAAAGTGTGTAAATATAACTAAAATGTTAATCAATCCAATTAATTTTTAATTGAAACTCAGCCGATGTAACTTTTAGTAGCATTGAATTCCATATTCGTAATAATGAGAATATATTAATTGGAGAAACTTTAATTAATTTTTTTGTCATATTGATATTAAAGTTGTTATATATTAGGAATTTTTAAATTACTAATTAATTTATTAGTAACATCAATTAAACATATTCAACATATATGTACGAATTTATTACCTATGTATTTTGAATATTCACTAATTTTATTATATTATTTCAATCATAGAGGCCTCTCTAAATAGTTACAGGCAAAAGATAGCAACCAACAGAAAGCAAATTTCACAGAAGGAGAAAAAAGTCTCAAAATTGAGTAGATCAACTCGAAGTGTCATTTAATTGAGCTAACAATAATAATAGTGTGGCACAGTTTCCAAAATATACAATACTTGCAGAAAAATGTAGATGTCCCAATTTATTTCGAACAATTTTTCAAATCTTGAATTTTTGTAAATTTTTGATGCAAACTTCTATGTTTTAATGTATATCAAAAAACATACTTATTAAAATGTGGTTAAAAACGTTAAATTCTGAAATTTTAAAAATACAATATATGTAATACCAGCTCTAGAATACGAATTCTGGCCTAGTTTAACTTTTTTTTTTCCAAAAATGGACTAAGCCTTTTTGATTCTCAACGACACATTTTATTATACTTTTTAATGTCATAAAAAAATTGTGTAATTTTTTTTTGCAAAACTATTGTATTGTTTAGTGTTTTAGTGTTTACCAAAATTACTTCAACAATTTTTAGTCCATATAAACGCAAATGCAGAAAATGGTTTTAGGGTGTGTGCGAGTTCGACTAAATTGCTGACTAAACTAAATTGTACAGATTTTCATTCGATCGCCATTCGATTACCGGTAATGGTTCAAGTCCATAATCAATCGATTATCACACTCTCTTTCAATTTAGTTCAATTTAGTTTGCTCGAAAATTTGCTAAATTGAAAAGTCGAACACTGCATTACCGACAAAATTTAGTTTAGTCAGCAATTTAGTCGAACTCGCACACACCCTTAATATCGTAAAATCAATATAATACAAAATATCACCTGAGAATTTAATAACCGCATGGGTCGTTTTCAAGAAAACGATACAGAAGATTTGTATAAATATTCCTCCTTAATGCTTAAAAATTATTAAAAATAGTAAAAAAATAAAAATTTGATTTTTTGTACATTATGTCATAATTACGATATCGTTTGAATATCTTTCAATAACTATAGAGGATTTTTTCATTTTAAGGATTTTCACAGCAATGTGCATACAAACAAAAAGGTTTTAATTCGTTTTACAAAAGCATTAAATAATAATGAAATAATCGTGTCTTTATCGATTATTACAATGGCAAAAATCAAGATTATTAATCTGGCCACTCTGCGCACTGACGGTGGAAAGAGAACGAAGTGAAATTCAGTTCTGCCTACTTTTGGTGGCAGATGTTAATTCCACCCGTTCCTGTTGTTGAAGCCGTGTTGTTAACTTCACATACGTAAAAGTATCTGTCAATTGGAAATAAAATGTAACAGATCTACTCCGATCGGAGTGGAAAGTGAACACTGTTGCAAAACCAACCATTTTGATTTTGTCGTGGTATTATTTTCAGAAGAAAGAAAAAAATAAATCCTCGTGTTTCGCAATAAAATAAATGAATAATTTCAAGTGAAGTGAATAATAAAAAACAAAAACTAAGAACTGGAAAAAAATAAATAAAATAGACGAAAGTCAAACGTGAGCTTTATTACTAGTAATTACTGTTGTTGTTGTATTTGTACTCGAGGCAACGACGACGAGCAATCACTACAGTTGGGGTCTGTTGGGGTCTACGCTGTAAGGTGTCTGCTCTGTTGTTTGCGGGGCTATCGCACCAGTCACATTTCATTGCCGTCTGTCTCTGTAGCAGCGCAAGATTCACCAGCGTTATTCATTCATTCATAAATTCAATACATCATGGCTGATGTTAGTGATGCCGTCTTCGATCTGGAGCTACACGAGGAGGAGAATCCCCGAGACTCTGACGACGATCAAATCGAATTGGATTATGTAAGTGGAAACCAGTTTAATTTTGTTATAATTGGTATTTTGGTTTAAAAAAAAAACAGTTTTCTGCGAATTGTGGACGCCTTGTGAGCTGTACAAACAAGAGGCATTGGTCGACCATCGTAGGCGCTACAATGCGTATTTTTAGGTTATACTATTGCGAAATTTATATTAGCACACAGCGTGAACTGTTAAAACACACATTTTTCCAATTTTTCTTTGAATTGTACAGTATGACGTAGTTTGTAGGGTGTAAAAGGTCTCCAACAGCATCATCATCATATGTTTGCAATTGCGACGTCATTGGCGTAGGATTTTCCAAAACGAAACTTGTGCTGTGATTACTATTATTATTCATTGCGCATTTCGCTGAATACTTGATGCAGTTTGAATTTCATTTTTGCCATGATTAGTATTCGCAGAAAAACCTTAAGGAAGAGACTTCACCGACTGTGAGAATAACCATTTAAAACATACTGATAGACATTAATCCTTGAAGAATGCTTTTCGAAATGCGCCACAACCCAGTTGAAGGCTAACGAATCAAGTTTCACGCGATATACTTATGTAGGAAGTTTCCAAATTGTATTTATTGAAAAGTTAACAACGAAGCACACGCTGATAACAAAAATCTCTATTACAAATCTTATCAAATAGTGTATGCGCTGATAAGCCCCGCAGTGAACACACTTAAAAATAGCAACATATCATTTAAAATTATTTAATATAAATGCAACGATTCATTTTATATAATTTACAATCAAAAAATCTAATTTAAAAAACCAATTTCCAAATATTATAAAAACCAGTTGTTATGCCATTCAATAGATTAACATGTGCTCCCAACAACATTTGATGAAAATATGTGGTGTTAGAGAAGACAGTTACCAATTCACCTTTCTTTCGTAAACATATTTCCAGATAATAATAGCTGCTTCAGATAACATGTGTCCAATATCTCACCGCAAAACCCTATTCAACTTCTAGGGATTAACATGGTTTAAGAGCTTAACCGAATGTTGCTCTATTTTTTTTATTATCTACATTATTAAGTGTTGCATTGGCTTTGAAGCTGCTGCCAATAAATTACGATAACAGTGTTAATTGTTTTGTTTGTATTGGTTTTGTAATGCTTTTATTATATTTCATAAACGCCATTGATTTATATTTGATTTGGATTTTTAGAGCAGCACAATTTAGCTTTTTAAATAATCTTGAAATTTATAGAGAACAAAAAAATTGGAAAATATAACAAAAAGAAACTAAAAATAAACAAAACAAAAAACGTAGCGCACAGATCACAAATATGCAGACAGTTGAGGAGGACGACAAACGTATGAACGAACGAACAAACAGACTGGCGCACGGACGGACGGACGCATTGCGGCGTGGCTGTCTTTAATTAAATAAAGAAGAACAACGGCAGCGACCGACCGAGCGAGCGAGCGCGCAGCGTGTAAAACACGGAAAATTTTAGTCAAGGAATTGGCAATGTTCCGATTTCTATTTATATAAATACAAATGTCATTAAATGATCAAAACGAAAGGCGAGCGAACGTACGAACGAATGAACGACGGTCGCTTCGTAAACACACCAATGTTTGAGTTTATGTTTGTCACTCTGTTAAAAAAACAAAAGAAATAATGCAAAAATTATGCTTATCATTAAACTAAATACTATTTTATATTATAATCGCAAAACACGAAATTAAATATTGAAAAAACAATAGGCACCGATGGCGTAATTTGTTTACGTTAAATACCGGAAATAAAAACGTTATTCGTTTAATTTAAAAAATGTAACCGTAATACAAAAATCAGAAAGAAACTGATACAAATTATTTCGGTTTAAAATCGGTTTTAAAGTAGCATAAAACATAAAATAAAATTTTGGCAAGGCAGACCATAATTTTCGAATTCAATAAAAAAAAATAACTTTTCTATATGAAATTTAAATTTTTTTGTCAAATTAGGCTGTTTGTTGTACAAATGAATAAATAAAAATGTAATGAATAAAATTGAAAGTGACCTTTAAATTTGTTGTTACAAACAAAATTTATTGTTTTTGTTTTATAATTTTGGTTTATAAATTCAAAATACATTTTGACGTGCTCGAGGTCCAAATTATTGGGCGTTGTATAACAATAAATAAAACAAAAAAAAATGCATTAAGTTGCAGATCGTACAGCTGTTTCAAAGGCAGCCAAGCCCGTCGTTCATCATCGATTTCTCTCTGCCGATTCTACATATTCAAGCTCCTCTAGTTTTCCTTTCCCTACGTACAAAGAACGAAATATGCGCGAAAAAGAAACACCTAAGCAATAATGCAAAAACTGCATGGACTCAACACAACCAAACTTTATAAAATTTGATTATCGAAAATAAGAAATACTTCGTCGTTATTCTCAAAACTGTTCATTTTTATAAAAACCATAGAATTTTCATTTTATTATCGATTATAGAAAATAGAGATGGGCATGTGAGCATGATTCAGCGTGAATCAGGCGTGATTTTGATTGAATCCTAATTTTGCTCACGTGATTGTCAGTTAGTGTGAGTAGACCAAAAACTCAATTTTTTCGTGAGTGAGTCGAATATTTCATTAAATAAAAAAATCTCACTTTTCATTTTTTACGTTTTTTTATATGTTTGCTAAACTACTGGGCCGCCCCTTGAACTCAGAAGGCTTTGGGAAGGCGGCTGCCTACTATTCAATACTATAATAAATCAAATCCTTGATCGTCATATACCCACCCCTTTTTAAACTCAGAATAAGTTGCAAGGTTTCAGTAAACAATTGATCTAACCCCCCCTGCAAACCGGCCGTACTTAGTATGGACTAGTTAATTTTTGTGGGGTCATGTCAATAGTTTTTGCTTAGTTTCATACGATTGTTCTTGGAATTAGACATAGAACGCATTTTTATACCCTACACTAAGAGTGAAAGGGTATATTCAGTTTGGTACGCCGTTTGTAACACCCAGAAGGAAGCATCTCCGGTATGGAAAAGTATATATATTCTTGATCAGCATGATCTCCTGAGTCGATTTAGCGATGTCCGTCTGTCCGTCTGTCTGTCCGTCTGTCTGTCTGTCTGTCTGTCTGTCTGTTGAAATCCTTACTACTTTTAAAATTGAAGAGCTAGATAAATGAAACTTATAACTTAGATTACTAATATACCTACGCTGTATGTGCGAAAAAATTGGCGAGATCGGTCCATTGTGACCTATGATCCGACCACTTATGTTCAAATACCTCATATAAAATGTACATATAAAGATCAATTTTTATGTATACGTGCTTAGGTAAACTTTTTTGGTCAAATATGTATTGATATCATGCTCAAATACATGATAATAATGTTTTCCGGCGAAAAGACCATTTGTAAATATGGGTATCAAATGAATGGAAATTCTTCAGCGATTGAATGTTTGTAGTTATTTTCAGGATTCGTATACCCTGGTGATCTATATATCACTTTGAATGGTAACCACACATATGTGTAGGGTATTTATAGTCGGCTTAGACCGACTATAATTTTGATAATCCTAACTATCATAATTACACCTACTTTAAAATTTCCCATGTGATCTAACTTTCCCAACTGGTTTTTTTTTCGATATACCCATTTTTGTAAAAAGTTGAATTTTCTATTTCAACTATACATGATAACTCTGTGTTGACTTCTTTTTGTTTATTAAGTTTAGTTTGTTCCACAGGTTCTTGTGGGTGGGTTCCCTTTTTATTCGAGTTAAAATGTGGTAACCAAAAAAATCGCTTCAAAAATAGTTCCCAAAGTCAGTTCATCCCTGGTAAATTCCAACCTGGACTTTTATTGATAATTCTTTTCCAGATATAATGTTTCCAGGGACAATTTTCAAAGATTTTACACGAATTCTTCACCGGAAAATATTTACGTTTTTATATGAACAGTAACATCGAAGGTCTTTCATATTCCTAACATCATAAAATCATTATTGCGTTTTAAAGATGTTGGTGGTATTAGATATACCACGCACGGTCGACCAATCTAACATATACAAATGAAATATGTACTTTTATGCATTCTGAAAAGAATAGCAATAAACACGAGATTCAGCGTGAATCACGCGTGATTGTGATTGAATCTTAATTTTACTGACGTGATTGTGAGTGACTGTGATTAGAGCAAAAAAGGCCGTGAGTGAGTGTGAGTCAAAACTCACTCACGTGCCCTCTCTAATAGAAAACGTCAATTTGGATCTAGTTAGATTTCATTTGGTTTTGCTTGGTATGGACAAAAACTAACATAAATCCGAAAGTTGATATCAAAACTATAACTTGGAACCGGTATATCTAACGAAAAGAAAAACTGTAATTTTAAAATTTTAAATTCCTTTTTCTATTTTAAAAAAAAACGTCGTGATATTTTATTGATTCAGACATAATAAAACAACATTGGATCAATATAAATCAAAATACATTTTTTCAAAAACATTTTGTAATTTTGTCATTAATATTACAAGAAGCAATTGACAAGTTTAAAGAAGATAGAATGTAATTCGAAAAATTTATATGGTCATGTCTAGCGCTATAATTCTCGTGCACTAAAAAAATCAAAAGCGGCCCAGCATAAAATTTAAGGTGTTAAATTTTTGTCTGAAAACCCCTGCACATGCCTGATAATTCCTGCCCTTGCCTGAAAATCATCTGAACTCTTCCCTTTCAATCTTCATAAAGGGGTTTTCAATAAGAGCGCTACAATACAAAAGTTTTTTTTTTAAATAAAACAAAAACGGTTTTGGATATCAATGAAATTCTTTATTCTGGTAAAAGTACGTTCGATGCCATTATGTATGGAACTATATTTCTTTTGCATGGCACGGGCACGCTTTGCAGAAGTCCAGACGCTGAACCCAATTTTCGACGGTTTTCAAGCATAAATCGGCCGATACTGCTGCAATTTCCCGTTCGATATTCGTACGAAGTTCATCAATCGTCGCTGGATTGATGGCCCATTTCGTGACTCCGAATTTCGGTAGTAAATTTTAATAATTTCGACTCGTTGTTGGCTCGTATATCTTTCCATCATGAAATGGGAAACCTTACTGAAGAGAAATGTCAAAAGTGCGGCAAGAAATCTGGCGTCGTTTGCTGTCCCTGTCGCTCTACTTTTGTAGCGTCCCTGTTGAGAAACCCGTTACAAATGTCCGCCAATTCATGTATGAAATTTCATAATATTTTTTTAAAAATTCATCGAATTATTCAAGTCTGAAATTTCAAACGAATTGTTAAATATCGTTTTCGGTCATATACATTGACAATAATTCAGACTTGAATAATTATTAAAATTCAGCCCTGAAATCAGTTCTCACTTTCAGGACTGAATAATTTCAATACTTCAGAACTCTTTTCAGCACTAAGGAGTCATGTCTGAATAATACATATAATTTTGGCATGAATTCTGGTCTGCATTGTACAATCCTGAATATCCAGGATTGAATTCAACCATGAATTATTCAGTGCTGAGCAATTTTCTGCTGGAATCCTACAAAAAACATGAACTTAAAAAAAAAAAATAATAATAGATCATATTAATATTAATAATAATATTAATAATAATATAGTGGACGATCCGGACCGAACAGAAAACGAAAGTGGAAATTCCAAGAAGTCAGCGAATTTTACGTACAAATAATTTGTTTCCATTATCTGAAAACATTCAAGTGAAACAACCCATTAAGCCATTTAGGAGCACTCTGAAATTGGAGTCATAAAGGAGACCAATTGTTGAGTGTTTTATGAGCCCTCAGAAAAATTACTCTTAAAAGTATCTCATTTAAAACAGTTTTCGGAGCTCTCAAAAATATTACTCATAAAAGATTCATATTTAGGAGTTATTTAGGAACCCTCATTAATTAGACTCCTAAAAGCATCAAAAATAAAATTGTTTCTGACCGCTCAGAAAATAGACTCATAAAAGTTATATATTTTAGATTGTTTTAGGTACTCTCTAAAATTTGACTCATAAAAGAGTCTCAATCTTGAGCGTTTTAGGAGCCACCTCAAATCAAACTCATAAAATCATCAAATTTAAGATTATTTTAAGAGCACTCAGAAAAGGGAGTCATAAAAGTATCTTATTTATGCTGGCTTTAGGAGCCTACTGTTTAAATAAAATTGATAAACTTGTATTCGTTTTGAATTTGAAATCAAATGAAAAATAATAAAATATTAGTGTAAATTCAACAGACAAACCTACATATTTAATGGATTTTTGAAATGAATGCTTTTTCTCACGGATGTCTGGACTAAGATAAACATGAACATGTACTATGTTGGATTCATTTCAGACACATTTTATATTACTGAAGAAAGAAAAACTCAAAAAATGAAGAAATTGTCATGTCTGGAAATTCTCAAAAATGTGAATGTTTTAAGAATATTTTTAAATTATCGAAAATACGCGGATTTTTGCGCTCTTTAAAGCTCAGTTTCTGTAGCTTTTTTGGGGTCTTTTTAGAGCTCAAATATGAGTGTGTTAGGAGTAATAAAAGTGTCAGAAATATGAGGGTTTTTGGGCTCATAAAATGGGGCCCTCTCCCAGGAGTCTTTTTGGACTATTTTAAGTGATCATATATGAGGGCAACACTCATAAATGTGACACATTTAGGAGTCTTAAAAGACTCAAAATGTTTGCTGGGAAGTGATGTACGATTTGAAATTTCAGATATTTTTTAATTTTTTTACTTTTATGAGATTTATTTTGTACTCGAAAGTTCTGGACAGAACAGATTTCAATTAGCTTAGCTGTACATTATGAAATTTTATAAATCTGATCAAAAATTATTAAAATCTTTACAAAAATGTTATAAATATTAAATGTTTTCAATCCATAATGAATCGTTTACCACTTTAAAAAATTGTACAAATTACATAATCTATTCGGTTAAAAAAAACACATTTTTATGTTATTTTAAATTCATTTTTAAAAATAAAAAATCTTCTATCTATGATGTACGCTTTTGAATGTTTGTTGCAAGAAGACTTATTTTGTAATTTTTTTATTTCTTACTTCAGTAAATATAAAATTTGTTTAAAAATTGATTTTAAATTGAATTCATAAATATGCCACCTATATTGTTTCATCATGATCTAATAAACACAAAAGTCTCAAAAATATTTTTAATGTTTTTTGAATTTTTATAATAACTGCTCGGACTATATTTTTGTTTGTTAGAGGTTTTTCATAATAACTCTTCGAATTCTGTTAGATGAACGCATTTCGATAAAAGTTGTTTTCGTTGACTTACGTAGTAGACTGATTAAAAACCTGTTTTTCTATTTATTGATTCTGTTTTCATTTCATAGTTGTATTAAAAAAACCTTTTATAATTTAAAGCATACATTTATTTATTGTATTAATCATTAAAGTTTATCATGTTTGCATAAATTTACGAACTTAATCGTTTTCTTCTTCCTCTTTCAGGTTGATCTAGAACCCGAACTAAGCATTAATATACAGCAAGAGTAAGTTAAACAAACAGTAGATATTGTAGTTTATTAAAAAATATATATATCTGAATAATAATAATAAATCAAGTAGCTTTGTAACAACAAAACAAATATACCTAATACATGTGAGAACCAGTGAACGTGTTGCGCATTATCACCTTCGTAATTATGTCTGCTAGTGCGGTACATAATACGCAACTGTTTGCTTAAATATATCAACTACGATTTGTTACGAATTTTAGCTATTGGAAATGTGTTTAACGTGTTATTTTTTACAGAGCGGAGGGTCAGGAGACAATCCAACTCTCTGAGGAAAATGTCAATCCCGGCAAAATTAAGTTGGGACCCAAAGATTTTGAATTAAAAAAAGTGCTGGGCAAGGGCGGCTATGGCAAAGTGTTTCAGGTGCGTTCAGGGCAACATTAAAATTGTTTTTTGTTCGAAGTAAATAATTTTGTTGAATAGGTGCGCAAAACTGCTGGACGTGATGCCAACAAATATTTTGCCATGAAAGTGCTCAAAAAAGCCTCTATAGTCACAAATCAAAAGGATACCGCACACACCAGAGCCGAACGTAACATTTTAGAAGCTGTTAAGGTGAGTGGTCTCTCTTTGGAAAATACTTTAAGTCCTCTTATATAAATTTATTTGAATTTCAGCATCCCTTCATTGTGGAATTAGTTTATGCATTTCAAACAGACGGAAAACTATATTTAATTTTGGAATATTTAAGTGGCGGTGAACTCTTCATGCATTTAGAACGTGAGGGCATCTTTTTGGAGGACACCACATGGTATGTGTAACATCTACAATGTGAACTGTTGCAAACTTCAACTCACTTGCATCGTTACAGTTTCTATTTGAGCGAAATTATCCTAGCACTGGGTCATTTGCACACACTTGGCATAATTTATCGCGACTTGAAACCAGAGAACATTTTGCTAGATGCGCAAGGACACGTTAAATTGACCGACTTTGGCTTGTGCAAGGAACACATACAGGAGGGCATCGTAACGCACACATTTTGTGGCACCATTGAATACATGTAAGTGATTTCAACTGTGCAACGTTGAACCAAAATAAAAATATATATTTAATTTTTAAATTTGAAATAGGGCTCCGGAAATTTTAACAAGAAGTGGACATGGCAAGGCCGTCGATTGGTGGTCGCTGGGTGCACTTATGTTCGATATGTTGACGGGTGTGGTACGTATGCCGTTATGCGCTGCATACTTGTATAGCGTAAATTTAAAAACAACTTTTTCTACAGCCGCCATTCACTGCAGAGAATCGCAAGAAAACGATTGAAACCATTTTAAAAGCTAAACTTAATTTACCTGCCTACCTCACACCGGAAGCCAGAGACTTAGTGCGTCGACTAATGAAACGCCAGGAACCACAAAGACTGGGCAGTGGTCCAGAGGATGCAGTTGCAGTGCAGGCTCATCCATTCTTCAAACATGTCAATTGGGATGATGTGTTGGCCAGACGCCTGGAGCCGCCAATAAAACCAATTTTGGTAAGTGATCTAATTTCTGTTACATCCCCGTAAGAGCAGCATTTTATTTTTTTCTTTTCTTCGTAATGTTTGCAGCGAAGTGAAGACGATGTCTCACAATTTGACACAAGATTTACCAGACAAATTCCAGTGGACTCGCCGGATGAAACAACGCTCAGTGAGAGTGCCAATTTAATTTTCCAAGTAAGTGTTCTTTTGTTTACTACGAGAGAAGAACTATGGTTGGGACAAGAGAAATTTCAAGAAAATTCAAGAAATTCATTTAGCTTTCAAAGAAATACTTAAGGATTCTTACAGGACACTGCCAACATAGTAAACATTTGACAAAAATGGGTATTCAATCGGATAATACATGCAGATACTGTTTAGAAGATGAAGAAACTCCAGAACACATGTCCAGCACTTAGGCGTACATGAATGAAAGTACTTGGGGTCGCCAGAATCGAGTACTACTACTGATAGTAGAATGAAAAACCCCAACCGATAGTTGCCAGATTTGCATAGAAAATACAGCTTATGCGAAATTTCTGTCTTTGCAGACAAAATATCTCACACGAGTAGGAAAAAATGTCTGAGACGTAGATAATTTCCCACACGATCAAAATACACCGGTGGGAATTTCTGAGAATTGTGTGGGAATTTGTTACAATTTTTCTCTGTGGATATTGTGAGAATTGCACGAAGAAAAAATGTGTATCGTGTGAGAATTTCATCTGGCAATCGTAGCCCAATCAGTTTTTTGGCTGAGCATTACGTTAGCCAGTTATTCAGGGCCTGGCTGAGTATTATATGGAGATCCCTCAATTGAAAATATTATCAGCTGTGGTATCCAACGGGGAACAATAGATCTGATCAGGTGATCAGTGTATTAACCCATTGCAATAATAAAAATAATATAGTGTACATTTAATTGATTTGCGCAGCGTAAAAGAATATATGATCTAATCTTGTCACGGAACAGATCCGATTTAATATTCCATTAAACTTGAAAAATGATTGATAGATTGATAGAAATCTTTTTAATTTCATTTGTTAAAATCTTCAAAATCTTTGAATTTCCAGTTGAGGCCATTTCCCCTTTAGTAAAATGTTCGAAAATAGCATTGAAATGTGTCCGCGTTACTTATGACGCATTAATTGAATGACGCACTTTCAAAGCTATAGTTTGTTTTATTTTATATGCTAAATAAAACAATTTTCAATAAATAATTAAATACAAAGTCCAAGAGCTCAAGTACAATACATTAAATATTAATCAGTACGTTGTCGTCTTCGTCGCTGCACACTGGAAATGTGGTTCCTTCAGCGGTATTCCCGTCGGTCCATCCATGTACTCACAAAAATTCAAACCTATTCTACGAAAGGGGTGACAGTTACTCTTCGGATTACCCCATTTGCCCTTGAAAGATAACCAGTTCGGTATCAGCGAGCGACCTATTTGTAAAACAAACTAAGAAAAATGCAATTGCTAACAAAATAAATCGTATACCATAAGACTGAAGGTTTTCGTATGTTATATCAACTGCCTTCCAAGTGTTCCACGGCGTGCCAAAGCCATTTATATCGTACAAACGCGCCACCTTCACAAAGCGATGTTTGCCTGGCGCCGTCCACAGTCCATGTGAACCCTATAAGTGATACGCAGTATAATTTACCATTAGAATGTGTGTAATTTTCAATTGCGCACCTTTGCTGCAAAAAGCACCGGATGATTATTGAATGTGGTCACAGTTTTTGGAAAGTTTGGTCTTTGCAAAATGCCTTTGCGCGTCTCCTGCTTCTTAAATTCGAAAGAGCCCGTCAGCCGGTTGTAGCTGTAGTAGGCGCCCGCATCGTGTGCCGACACATACATAGCATCCGGTTCGGCAGCGCCATTGAAGTAGAGGCTCATGTGCTCCCAGTCGCCAATGTGGCTGCCAATGTCTTTGCGTCTTCCCAGGCAGAAGCCATAAACAGCGGGAAATGGTATGCGGCCCAAGGGTCCCAAACTGAGGGTGCACATTGTCTTGCCCTGGCTGTACGGGTAGAACATCCAGTAGGTGACATGAAACCCTGGCACCACTTGAGGTCTGTGCGCAAACATATGATCCGTCGCTGGTTCATTATCAGCGCCGCCGATGCTGTTATCGCTTTCGTCACCGCTCACCCCACTGAACTTTACATTGTCTGCAAGATTAGCAATGAAATTATTGACGGCATTATCTGACGTCTCGGAGCTGTCCTCGGTTGAGGAGGCTGCTGTGGCCAGTTGTTGTTGTTGCTGCTGCTGTTGTTGAAGCGACTGCGGCGATCGTGTTGCTTCGCCCATGACCAGACCAAATGTTGAAGGGGCCGGTATAATTGGCGAAATGCCAGCAGCTGATATAAAAGCAGGAGCATCTCGCTGCGTACGTTTAAAAACAGGGTAGAGCCTTGAGGAACGACGCACGGTGTTATTGCGGTCATCGTAGGGATCGAGTGAGACAGGGATGTAGGGTCCTCGAGTGCTCGGTAACATTTGAGAGGCATATTGCTGTTGCAGTTGTTGTGGTGTATAAGGTTGTTGTTGTTGTTGTTGTTGTGGTGTATAAGGTTGTTGTTGTTGTGGTGACACAGGTTCATTGGTCTGCGTTGCACCACAAAGGCTCACCACAGCATAAATAGGCACCGGACTTTCATTGGGATTTCTCCCGTAGATAAAGGAGTTGTCATTATCCAAGAGATCATCTGCAAAACATAAATTATAACTTATTTATAATAATAATTGGCATTTCTTACCTATTTCGGCATTTGTCACTAGAAATGTTTTCATGGAATTGTCCCCGATTGGCATGCCCCTAATGGCAGCCTTTTTCTTATCCGCAGGATGCACATGATTCAGGAATTCATCGACGCCTAATGGCAAAAACTTTTCCTCTGGCGCCAGCCATACGACGGGTGCCCATTGTTTGATCAGACGTTCGACTAAAATACAATAAAATGAATTATATATTTATATTATTGGGGGCACTGCAGGATTTTTGTTATTTGAACGATTCGGCACAATGTGGTGTTATCCAACAAAATGTTTATTCTAAAATAAACACATCACACACAAATTCACCAGAAATTAATAAAGTGTAACTTTAAAATGTTGCCATAGATAAAAGAGTACATTTTAAACAGATCTGCTTTCCAAATTTCTTTGATTTTACTTATTTTAATATTCCAATTGTAATTTGAATGTTTTATCAGCTGCATGAAAACGAATGTTAATTTGTTACTTAGTGTATCTTTTCGGTTGTAAGTAAAAACAACTAAAGAAGTATTGGTTCTTGACCTATTTTGCAGCAGCTGATAAGCAAGCCAACTGATTATATTAATATGTTTTAAATTTAGGCTACCTTTGCTACCAACAATCTCATATAAATTATGCTTATGTGAATCTATTTTGGTTGTTTTTACTTTTAACGACGCATTCATTGGGTGCGTAAACAACATTATTTAGTTCGATAGACATTAATACAGATAAACATATGTGGTGTAGCTGTGTGACGTGTCCATACATCGATGTACAATACAAAACATATGATGGCAGCAGAGCAGAGCACGTGCTTCTCGTCATCACCATAGTCGACTTGGTGTTGCTCGGGTTTCTCTTTCTGTTGTTCTTTTTTCATTTTCATTCGTTGTTTGTATTCATTTATTTTTCCTTTTGCGGTTTGATGCAAGTTTATTAAACAGGTTACTGTTTCCGTTGGAATGTCTTCCGTATTATATGGAAATTCTTAACTAGGTTTAGATATATTATTTTTATTTTAGTCTGCTTGGTTTTTTTTTTTTTTTCAAACTGTATCAATCAGTATCAAGCACGCAACATGAATACGAAATTTCTAAAATACATGGTTAAATTCTACGCATTCATAGCAGATCCTTCTTTATACTGAGTATATTAACTATACTCAGCATTCATGTTTTATTTAATAATGCTAGAATTTACATGGCCCGACAAAATAATTAAATATACGTTAAAGAAACAAGACAGTAATTTTTAGAAGTTCTAACTTTCTCATACAGCTCAACCCTTAAAGTGCTAAAACCAAATGCAAATTATTAAAGTGTTAAAATGTAGTAAAAAAAATAGCTTATTAGAATAGCTGTAAAACAAAACTATATAGTATTGTGCTTCCAAATCAAAATAAATTCAAAACTGAAAAAATTTGAAGTATATTTATACCCTACACCTATGAGGTACAGGGTATATTCACTTTGTGTATATATTGTAACGCCCCTTAGGAGGCGTGTCCGGTATGGAAAAGTATCTATATTCTTGATCAGCATCACTACCCGAGTCCGTTTAGCCATGTCCGTCTGTCCTTCTTGCTGTCCGAATACAGAAAAACTTGATCAGAATGCGATGAAATTTCGTCTCAATATATTTTAGCCAAAAGTAGGAACTGAGTTGGAAAATGAGCCAAATCGGTCAACGGACACGCCCACCTCCCATACAAGTCACTTTTATATAACTCTTTAGGAACTAATAACTCGAAAAGTATTCAAGATGTAGTTAAAAAATTTAAAACATATTGTTACAATTCACCTAAAAATATGTGGTCCAAAAATGGGCGTGATCCGCCCACATTTTTTTTCCTTTTTTTCCCGAGATTTCATAGTGGAAAATTGAATCGTAAATAATTAAAATCAAATCTATGAAGTATTAGCCTTACAAAATTTTAAATATAGGCGTGTTCCGCCCAATTATATTTTTCTAATTTTTTTTATTAGTTTTTTATATTTTTATATCAATTTTTTTAATTTATGGGGATATAAGACGTAAATTTCTGATATGTGAATAATATTCTGAGGGTGGGGAGGTTCAGCATAATTAAAAACTTTATAATTAAGGTATGCAATTAAATATCCCACATTAATATCCTCATCAAAGGTGTAGGGTGTTCCATAGTCGGGCCCGACTGACTATAAAAATCCGCCCCATGTGACCTAACTTTCCCAACTCGTTTTGAAGTATTTTTGTTTTTTCGACTACTTGTTGAACAAGCTGCTGTTGTATTTCAAAAATCTGCCATGAGGCAGGTATTTCAAATATAACTTTTTTTGTGACAGTCTGCCTTGCTATAGCTCCATTTTGTGTCTGCCGTCGCCTGTGTGAAGCAGGCTGCCTTGCTATTCCTAAAAGTTGCCGTGGGGCAGAAAATTCAAATATTTTTCATATAAACTGTGTAAAGCTGTCGTGAGGCAGGCAATTAAAATATTTTTCTTATAAAATTTGTGTCTGCCGTCGCCTGTGTGAAGCAGGCTGCTGTGCTATTCCTAAAGGCTGCCGTGTGGCAGCTATTCTGCAAAAATACAAAAAAAAAAATATGTCTGCCGACAACTGCCCGCTGATATTATATCGAAAACCTGCTACAAGGCAGCCTATTAGAATTCCAAAAACATTTCATATATCTGACGTGGCATGTACACATTTTTGAACATTGTCTGCGTGAAACCAGCTGTAGGAAGGCTGGCATTTTTGATGAAATACAAACTACTTGCTATGCCCTGCGTAAAATCTGCCAGTAAACTGCGCTTTTGCCAGAAATATGTCGATATTTTGTCAGTAACCTGCCGAATATTTTGTCTCGGGATAGAATCACTTTTTGGATAACAATAAAACGTAAAATGTTTGTATTAACACAAATGATGCAAGGAAGGAAACACCAACACTATCATAATAAGAAGATATTTCCTGTTATCCAAAACTTTGTAATTTTAACTTTCTATCAGTTGTAGAACGAAAATTTAAAAAGCATCGATTTTTGTCGATGACTCGAGCATCAATAAGAGATATCAATTATTGTCGTTACAAATACAAATTTATATCTAAAATCGTAAAAAATGTAAAATATAATCGTAAAATCACAAAGCTTATTCACTGAATCTCGGATGACAAATGTATTTATCATTCTCGCATTATTTGAGAATTATTAAAATCGACAATTGTCGCAAGACAAATGTCTATTTAATCCTACAAGAGTTTATGAGAACCCATCGGAGTCTTTTCGCTTTTTTCGAAGAAAAAGGCATTCCGTATCGATATTTACGTGCGAGAGTTGTCGATATTCAAAATTCTGACTTTATTAAAAATTCTCTATTTATATTTTATGCGAGAATTAGGCATGGTTTCCATACTATCTTTCGGTTCGGCATCACTATTTCGCCGTCTTATAACATGGGGGGATCACGAAAGATAGAGAAAGATGAAACATTTGAACTTTTGCTATCACTTGGAAATAGAGATGAGAAGTGCTAGCGAAAGATAGCATGGAAATCATGCCTTAGGGAATTTTCTTGATTCTTGCATTAAAATATCTGAATGCACATGATGCATGTACATTTTATTCTCCAGTTATATGAGAATATTTAAAATTGAAAATAATCGCACAAAAATGTTCCCGGGAGCCAATTTTCAATTTATGTTAAAATTATTGATTTTATTATTTTTTGTCCAACCTTGTTTCATGCGAAATAACGTTTACCAGTAAAAACAATTCCTTGCTAAATCGACATTTTCGTGTGACGAATTGTCTGTTGATTTTCAAAATTATCCCTGAACTTAAAAATATATAATTTAATTTCATTCGAGAATGAAATTTTCTTGTGACGCCTGAAAGTGACTCGAACGAAGTTGAGAACTCGATTTTTTTTTGCGTAGTATCAGAATATATATGATTTTTTCTCATGTGTGCAGCCCAAAGTTGAATTTTGTTGGACGATGTTTTACATTTTAGACGTATGATACTCTCAATGACTACCTTAATTATGTAATCGACTTTTAATTTTTGCTGTTTAGAAGTACAAGCAACTTTATAAGTAGCTCATACTTGCTACAGTTGACACAGATAAAAATGTTGTTGAAACTTACTGAACCACAAACCAAACATATTAAAACATAAAAACAGGTTATTTCAAAAACCCAAAATTGTATGTGTTATGCAATGCTTTAATCATATTTTTTATGTTTTTGTAAATTATTTCTTTTGCATAATAGTTAAAACTTGTTTAAAAAAAAACGACTCAAATAGCTGGAGGTTTGACTTTTAATTTATATGAAAGGAAATTCTATCAACGTTTGTTATTAAAATGTGTAAAATGTAACAGTTTCACTTTATATGCAGCAGTTTGTTTTTTATTTATATTTTGCTATGATTGCTTTTGCAGCGAGCAAGCAGCAACATACAAAATGAATAAAACATAAATTTCACCTTAAATTAAAATTGTGCACCAACTGATTGACTGACGAATATTAATGGTGATCCATACCTACTTCTTTATCTAATGCTGAAAATCCATTGAAGCGATGGCTGGTGCCACTGTTGCTGTTGCTACTGCTGCCTTCGGCACCGCTGCCATCAGCAATGAAAGTGGACGTGATTGTCGTTGCAGCGACGCTTGTTGTTGCTGCACTTTCAGCAGCTACGGTGGACAGTTTATTGACGACGATGACGTTGTTGACTGCACTTGCTGGTGGTGGTAGTGGTGGTGCTGGTACCGCTGCTATTTCTGCAGCAACCGCTTGCGTTTGTGGTGCGATTCCTACTGCAATTAACAAAATTGTCGCACATAAACAAATTTTCCACAGAGACAACAGCTGACAACGTTGTTGACGACGACTTTCATTCAAGCAAGTAGTTGGCATCATCGAATTGGTTTTGTTTACAATATGTAGCTGCTGCGCTTGCTCTTGTATTAATTGTTGTTGCTGGTTATGAATTATAATTGGGGAGCACCGTTGTTAGCAGCTAACAGCACAAGAAAACGTAGCTTGTGAATGGAACCTTTTTCTATTACCGGATGGATAGACACACAGTTTTCTTTACTGACGATTTTTGTTATGTTGACCTAATGTTACTGTTGTTGTTATGAGTGTTGCCCACATTTTATTGGCTCTATAATGCGCTTATGTAATCAGTTTGTTCGTACGTCTTGGCGCTTCCGAGTGTTGTTTTATATTTTCAATTATTGTTCCAAAAATTCAGGTGCTTGTTTGCTGCACATGCTGTGAATATTTTTATATTTAAAAGTGGATAAAGATGGACAATGCAGGGCTCATGTAATTCGAGTTTGTACAGTGAAATACGGTTAATACTAATGGGGCATACTGGATAGTTTAATGTTATTAAACGTACTGAGAAAAATAAACTAGGTATGAATAATAGTGTCACCATACTCTGGGTCCCGGCCACAGGGGAATAGAAGGCAATGAAGAAGCTGACAAACTTGCACGGAAAGGAGCCGCCACAAAGCTAATAGGTCCCGAACCTTTTTGTGGAATCGGTGACAGTGTTGTAAAAAAGTTATTACGAGAAGAACAATTTAACACCAGAGAAGAACTATGGTTGGGGCCTTGAGTCCTTTGACTTATGAAGATTTAAAGAATATATTAAACTATCGAAGAAAACCCAGAGAATTCTAACAGGACTTCTTACAGGTCACTGTCGGCTTGCTAAACATCTGACTAGGATGGGTATACAAACGGACAGTACATGTAGATTCTGTCTAGAAGACGATGAAGATCCAGAACACATTTTAGAAACATGTCCAGCGCTAATGCGTACAAGAATGCAAATACTTGGGAATCGACAACCAAGTCCAAACGATATTAGAAAGATGAACCCTAACCATATAATCAGGTTTTTAACTGAGATAGGCTTGACGGACATCCTATAGAACTTTTAAAACCAGAACCCCCTATAAATAGTATAGGGAAATGCCACAGCTGAGAATGGCTTCAGTCATGGTATCAAGCGGGGCACAATAGATCTATGCAGGTCGCAGTGCATTACCCCGAAGCAATAATAATAAAACGTACTTGTAAAATACTCTGAAGTTGGTGAATTTAAGGTGAATTTAAAAGTGATTCAGGATGTCTACTATGATAATTCGTAAAATATGCATTTAATAAATACGATTCAGTTAAAAAAATGCTTTTCAACTGGTTCGTACTTTAGAACTCTTGTCGTAAAAATAAAACTCAAATCGTGAATATTTCATATGCAGCACTAACTTCAAAATCGAATATCAAAGAGTTCCAAGTGCTCGTTGTCTACTGCAAATCTTGCTTTAATACCTATGATCTGCGATATTCACCAAAAACTTCATTCAGAAAGCTGTTTTCAAATAATAAAGAAAATTTAACTTGAAATAGCGCCTAGTTCAATAAACTTTATTTATATAGTAAATTTTTTTTAACTTTTTTTAATTTTAATAAATTAATGCTCTGTTTAATAAGTTAATATTGACACTTCTTCAATAAAAATTTTCCATGCTATTAAGAAACTGATTTTTAAGTCTCTTAAGCCCTGCTAAAGTCTTTCCGCCTCTTGTGCCCGCAACAAAAAACTTCTTGTTGTACAAAAACAATTAGTAATTAATTATTTTTTAAAACTGACTCACGTTTCTTTGGTCCGAACATGTTGCATGTGTTTTTTTTATTGCTTTCTTCAATCACGTGTGTAGCGGTAAATCGAACTTAGCAACAAACACTCGTCTTCTGCAAGTGCAACAACAAATGCTGCGATCCATTAACTCAGCATCAAAATTAACGATCGACTTTTTCGAAAATACAACGAACAAAATTCATGGGTTTGTTGTACAACATGAATTTTTGTTGAGGGCGGTATGGCGGGACAACCTGGTCTAAATTGTGTTAATATAATTTGTTAATCGACGCAATTTGGCTGATGTTTTTATTAAATTTTTGCTGATGCTGAAATTTCATCGATTTTAGATGCTTTCAACCAATCGTCTGATTCTTGTTTTGGTATAAAAAAATATCTAAATTATGTGAAATTGAAAATTGGGCTATATCTTAAAAACTAAAGATAATTTGAGAAAAATTTACGATATTTTCGGAATCAGCGCTATATAAATCCAACTGATAATTGCTGTTACTTTTACTGCACCAAATCAAAATTTTTAAAATTAAGTTTAATTTGAAAATGAGACTGAAAAACTGGACCTTCAATAATAAATGAAGTAAAATCTTTAAAACCAACGTAGAAATCCAAATGCTACGGATCTCAACGTATAACCATTTATCTGGTGTACGTATTTATTAAAACGTTACGTCCCGTTCCGAAGACATTTGAGCACGTTAGGTTACGTCAATTATAACTCCAGCTTTACAACGGTAAAATACCAATTCGGTATGAATTCTCAGTTCCGTACATTATATTTCTTTTTGTATTTTGGCCCACTGTGCAACACTGTTTGGCTGAAATGCATTTTGATGCAAGCGGACAGCGCTTTGTTGTGGCTGATGTTCATGCCGTGTAATGGCAACACAACACAGCCACAATATCTACATCCTACCACGGCAGAGAAATGGCATAAACGTGCTTCGCCAATTACCGTTGTCCCAATTACGATAAATCTGTCTGCATGTCTTGGGTTGCTGTTCTTTAAATCGGTTACTAAATGACGATCAATTTGGGCGCTTCCGTTAATTTTAAAACACGATCACTATTGATCATTAAAATGTAGAATTTGATATTTGTTGGTTTTTTTTTTGTATATATTAATTGAATTTGTTTACTTTTTTTTTTTTATTATGTTGGTTTAAACCCGTATGAAGTGAAATTGAAAATTTTGTTTTATTTTGCTTTCGAATACGGACGACAACGTGACGCACGCGCGTTGTTTGAATTTGATTAGCCCCCTCTTTTTCAGCTTGTTGTGGTTGGCTAAAACCTGGCTTAAACCAGGTGATTGCAAACAAACGAAAAACAACCGAACGAACTGCACGCTTTGAGTTTGCGCCGAAGACTGATCTTCTGCGAGTGGTGCGCGCCAAGTGAAAGAAGTCATCGGGATTTGCGTTATTATTATTTTTGTACCTACAGTTTTTATTTTACTCGTGGTTGTTGTAGTGCGAGAAAAGGCGTTGTAAGAATTTATGGTGCTGTTGAATGTTTGTTTTAAAAATTGTTATTTTCTGTGGAAAGTCGTTACGGTCGACTGAAGACGGTAAACATAACGTGCCATTTTTATTAAAATATTTTATTTTGATAATGCTGGGTAGTATCTATTATAAAAGCTATTATTAAGTCAAATTAAACATTTACCAGTTTTATCTATCGAGTATTATTATTCTTCGTTGGTTCCTTATTATTGTCTCAAGTAATGATTTGTGACTAATTGCCGTACATTTTAAAGTGTAGGGTGTAGCATAGACTTTGCTAATACCCACTGAAAATCGAACTTGCTTTCTTTTCAGCCGGCCATTGGCTCTTCTAGTGTTTTAATGCCATGTTGTTCGCACGCACGCAACACTAATCCGTTGTTTGCACTTGGCTTCGAGCTAATTTCTATGTGGTTTTCATTGCCCTCCAGTTAGCGTATTGGCCACTTAGTGCCAATGTTGTTTGGAGTATGGATTTCGTCAATTTATGTTTGTTTTTGCAGAAACAATTATGTAAAAACAAATTGCATGAACGACGCTCGGTCGACCGGCCTTTGCATAATTACAACATTTCGTGTTCAAGTTGAATTTACGTTTCGTAGATAGAAGTGATGATTGTCTTCAGTAGTTGGCAAATATTGCTCAAGGTTGTCAATTTCAGCGCTTATTTGGTCAAGTGTTTTCTAGAGATTCCTATTTTTACGCCTTACACTAAAATGAGGGGGTATATATACTGTGATCATTCGTTTGTAATACTCAAAAATATGTTTCCTATTGATCAGAGTCATCTCGTGAGTTTATTTGGTTGAAATTACAATTACAGTAGATAAACAAGAGTTAGATCAAAGAAACTGATAACTTTGATGACTTATATACCTCTGTTGACTTATGACTTATATAGATCTGTCCACCTGGGACCTGTCGACTTGACATCCCCCGAAATTCGTAATATCTGCAAAATGGTGAAATAAGTTTATAAATTTAAGAAAAGAATCCATACAATTCTTAACACTATTGGGTGTTTAAATAAGTTATCTCTGTTTTTCCATGAACATTAATGCTTTATTTATTAAAAAAATTAGTAAAAACATGTCACTGAAAGTATTGTCCATCGCTAGTCACTACTTTTTCCCATCTTTCTGGTAGCATTTGAATTCTACGTCTTTTGAAACTATGCTCGAGTCTACCCATTTTTTGACATCTTTATAAGAATGGAAATTCCGCTCAGCTAGGCCAAGTGGCATCGATAGAAATAAGTGAAAATCAGAAAGGGCAATTTCTGGTGAATACAACGGGTGGGGTAGGACTTCCCATATACGTGTTTATATGTGCATCGGTTTTTACCTGCTACGTGTGGCCGATCATTGTCATTCTGCAAAATCACTTGTCATGTCTCTGTTCGTATAGCAGCCATTTTTCCTTCAAAGCTCGGCTCAAACGCATCAAATGTAGTCGATAGCAGTCTCCTGTTTTGGTTTTGTTCAGTTTGGCCACTCATAACAAACTACACCCAGCTGATCCCACCAAATGCAGACGTTTGAAACTATGGATATTCGGCTTTGTCGACAATGTCGATGCATTACCGGGCTCAAAAAAAGATTTTCTACGTTTAGTGTTATCGTAGTGTACCCAATTTTCATCGCCAGTTACGATACGATGTAAAAAAACATTTCATTTTCTGCCGTTGAAGCAGCTGTTCACACATGAAAAGATGCCATTCGACGTCTCTTGGTTTCAATTTGTACGACACCCACTGTCCTTGCTTTCAAAACATTCCTAATGTTTTCAAACGTTCCGAAACGTGATCAACTCCTAATAATTCTGCAAGTTCAGCTAGTGTTTGACATGAGTTTTCATCAAGTAATGCTTCCAATTCTTCGTATTCAAACTTTTTCGGTGCTCCATCGCGTTATTTATCTTCAATATCAAAATCGTTATTTTTTAAGCTTTTAAACCAATAACCAGCTTTTTTTGATAAAGTGATATTCTCCGCAAATGCTCTTTTGTATGCTAAAAATACAAGCTTTTTTTGAACATCCATTCTTGGGTTTTCCCCGAAACCATTGACTATTCTTATACCCTACACTAAGAGTGAAAGGGTATATTCAGTTTGGTACGCCGTTTGTAACACACAGAAGGAAGCATCACCGGTATGGAAAAGTATATATATTCTTGATCAGCATGACCTCCTGAGTCGATTTAGCGATGTCCGCCTGTCTGTCTGTTGAAATCACTATTACTTAAAATTGAAGAGTTAGATGGATGAAACTGATAATTTAGATTACTTATACACCTACGCTGTATGTGTGAAAAAATTGGCTAGATCGGTCCATTGTGACCTGTGATCTGACCATTTATATTCAAATAGCTCATATAAAATTTATATCTACAGCTCAATTATACTGTATACGTGCTTAGGTAAACTTTTTTGGTAAAATATATATTGACTTCATGCACAAATACATGAAAATAATGTTTTCCCTCGAAATGACTTGTGGTTCCTAAAAAAAAATCTATATTCGGTACACCTACCCATTTGTAAATATGGGTATCAAATGAATGGAAATTCTTCAGCGATTGAAAGTTTGTAATTATTTTCAGGATTCGTATTCCCTGGTGACCTATATACCGCTTTGAATGGTAACCACACATATGTGTAGGGTATTTATAGTCGGCTTAGACCGACTATAATTTTGATAATCCTAACCATAATAACACCTTCTATAAAATGTCCCTACTTTAAAGTTTCCCATGTGATCTAACCTTACCAACTGGTTTTAGTTGAAAATACTAGAGAAGCCAATTTGTTCAATGACGCAATTGGGTTCTGGACAAATCCCAAAGGAATCAATGTCATTGACAGCGGCTGGATCCTATTCTATTGAAATCAATTCCAGAGAAACCTTCCAATTTAACCAACGCTCAGGGGATGCCCCCTATTCATGCAATGCACAGTGTTGATCGTAAGAAAGGATTATAGGTTAAGGGGAGGAGTAGTGTCGGTGGATATTTGCTTTAAATTTCCCAATATTAAAAATGTCGGGAAAAACAGACGCAGGGAGATTGTTCCACAAACGTATCATGCGGCTGAAGAACGAATTATCTCTGTAATGCGTAGTTCTGTTGAGAACCGAGTGGACTACGAAGGGGTGGGCTTGGTTCTGCGTACCGCAGAATGCCCAATTATCTCGTTCTCCCTCTATAAAAGTTATTTATTAAGATAATGAAAATGAATATTTCTATTAATTCCTAAATTTAAAAGGGATTAAAAGTCGTTTTCTTTTATTTCAAGTATTTTAAATTGTGCTATTTGAAAATGCATTCTCCGAATGAATGAGTATGAATATATTTTATTTTGGAAAATCTTTTACAAACAATGCTTTCAAAATTTTAAAAATAGTTTATATCGTCGTTGTAGAACGAAAAGTCACCAAATACATTTTCAAAATGCCAAATATTGATTTACAAAAATCTTTATATATCTGTCAATTTTTAATCGATGATCTCAATTTTTTTACCACATGATCAGAAAATGTAAATCTATCAATTGATATTTCAACTTTAAAAATGCATTAATTACTTTTTATAATATTAATCAACAAACTCGAAATTTAAGTTTTTCATAATAATGTATTTAGTGACTACAACGTTCTACAACGACGATATATTGTTTTTCTGTATTATTTTTAACCATATTTTGTATATTGTTTTGCAGGGTTTTACCTATGTTGCTCCATCCATATTAGAAGACATGCATCGTGCTAATCGCATGCCAGCCCGTTCGCCCAGACGCACGCACCGACAGCAGCACGACGGTTCCTATCGCCTGCAATTTCCAGCGCAGCGAAACATGTTCCCACGCGCAACGCCGCCGCATCTGCAGACATTTGCGCCACGTCCCTCGCCGCAGGACGAAATGATGGATGTGCAGGGTCTGCCCATAGTGTAGTCGTCGGAAGCGGCGGTCGGTGGGTCCAGCGGTCCGGTGCATGCGCCAGAACCAACAAACAACAATTCAACCAAAACTACAACCGAAACATTTGTTAGCCAAGAAAAGAAGAAGAAGAAGAAGCCACCCACCACCACTCAGGCGGATGAAGTGCGTGCGCGTGGACAAAACTAAATTGAAAAGTAACTAGAAATAATGCAGCAGTGCAGTGTAAGGACGAACGAACGAACGAACGGACGGACGTATGGACGGACGGACGGATGGACGCATCAGCAGTGGAGAGTTTAGCTAAATGTGTAGAGTTTGTGCGCGTCGTATTTAACGACTGGCGCATTTTGATAAAATCGTTGTCCTCTAGCTCTAATTAATATACACAACTAACTTTGATTTATTTTTTTTTATATAATTATTATTATTATTTTTTTGTTCTTATTACATTTATTTTTATTGCTAAAACATTTAATGAGAAGTCTATGTTAATGCAATTCTTACAAATATGCAAAATAACTATCTACCTACATAAACAAACAAACAAACAAAAAACTATGAGTAAATTATAAAAACTAAATACAACATAAACGAAACTATCTAGTGCTTAAGTTGGAAAGCGGAAACGTTATATAAAGTTATTAAAATTTAAATAATAATTAATAAAACAAAAAAGTTATTATATTCAAGCCAGAAACACTATGTAAGAGTAGGATAAAATGAGATCGGATCCGAAGATCAGCGCAGAAACACACAATTTCAATAAGACGTTTTATTGTTGTTATTATACATACATTTATTTTTTATATTATTGTAAATTCAACAACATTTATGCAAAAATCACAAATATCCAAATAAATATCAATTTATATATAAATATATTAATAATAAAAAAACAACACACACAACAAATATTGTAAAAGAAATTAATTCAGTTTGGAATTAGAAACACTTTTTGCTGTTGACACATTTCGCAATTATTTATTGCTTTATTTCTTATAATATATATTTTTTGTATGAATCTTTAACTTGGTTAAGAAAATAAGGCATTTCTTGAAACTGTTAAAAGTCGTCGAACTACTACAATAGCCTTTGATAAAAGCAAACAAAAAAATAAAATAAAAATTGTTATATTAAATGAAAATAATTAACTGAAAAGCCATATGCTGCCACAGGAAATTCCCAGTCATGAAGTTGAACGAAACTATTGTAACTTGTCTATTTATTAAAATATGTTTTTAGAGCGCAATTTCAAGGTCTAACTGCAGGCCGTCGTCCTAAACCCTAAGAGTAGTTGAAGCAAGCTATAATATTAAAGTGGCAAGAATACCTTTTTCTTTTTAAGTTCCAATAGTTTTTGCTGTATGAACGGACGGCTGTTGCTTGCACAAGATTTTTAGCTTTTGGCCACATAATATTAAAAATAAATTAGAAATGTATGCTGTAAAAGGGCATTCTTAATACCATAATTAAACTGTAGACGTAAAAGTGAATAAATATACACTTATTTTCCATTATTTTAACTTTTTTTTTAGTTACATTAATCATTTGGAAAATACCTCAAAACAATGTTTGAGATTCAAAGTTGACTATGACAAAAACATGTGATATTCCCAATGCCGAATATTGCTATTCCAGAATTAGTTTTGTCATTTGGCAAATCAAATTTCTAACATTATTTGGACGTATTTTATCAAGTTATTAAGGGTGTGTGCGAATTTGACTAAATTACTGACTAAACTAAATTTTGTCGGTAATGCAGTGTTCGACTTTTCAATTTAGCAAATTTTCGAGCAGACTAAATTGAACTAAATTGGATGACAGCAAACATACATATGATAACCAAGTGAATTTGGACTATAATAATTACTGGTTTACCGAATGGCGATCGAATGATATGCCGTTCAATTTAGTTTAGTCAGCAATTTAGTCGAATTCGCACACACTCTTAGTACCTCTTTCTGTATTTCGAAACGAAAGACTATTAGATGAAAGTGACATAATTTTAAATAAAATTCAAGGTTTAAAAATCTGAGAACATGAAATCAAAATTTTGACGTCTAATTTTCGTTTCGTCGTCCGTTTCGAAATACAGAATGTGAGTACAATACTTTTTGTTCCGTTCTTGTTTGAAATTGACCAAGTTATATTGAATATATAATTATAAAGCATTTATGTTGTAATGTTCATATTTATTACTTATTTATTGTTGAAATATATATTTTTTTTCTGGCGTTAATTTATTGCAAACATTAATTTTTGTATGTTTCAATTTTCTAACGCATAAATAACATTCAAATCAAATCAAACCGAAACTCAAAATAGCAAAATTTATTTTCAATAAAACTTAACAAAAACCAATACGAAGCTGAAAATGTTTATGTAATCAAAGGGTGCTAAAAACTTATTTTAATAGAACAAAAGAAAATGTAACAAAAAATAAATAAAAACAAAACAAAAAGACAGCAACAACAAAAACAAATAATATTTCTTACAAATAAATTTAAATACCTCAAAAAGCAATTATTTTTGTTACTAACAAAAACAAACAAACAAAAGAAAAAAATATGAAAAAAGAACAACTTGTAAACACGATAACGAAAACAACAAAAAAATAAAGCAAACAATAAATAATAAAATAAACCACAAAAACTAAAAAAAAATTAAATGTATAATATAAAATGCGGCATTATTTAGCGCAGGGTTTTGTTGCGTTCTTTGCACTGGTTTGAACGGTGCAGCGTATATTCATTTCTATGCAAAAAATAAAAAAAAAA
This sequence comes from Dryomyza anilis, assembly GCA_951804985.1. Taxonomy (NCBI): domain Eukaryota; kingdom Metazoa; phylum Arthropoda; class Insecta; order Diptera; family Dryomyzidae; genus Dryomyza; species Dryomyza anilis. Next base: position 89,095,634 of record OX638134.1, read on the forward strand.
ACAAAAATAAAACTCAAATCCATAATACATAATTAGAAATGTCTTATTTTTCCGATACGAAATAAAGCAAACATTATTTAAATGTTAAATACGCATAATGTTATTTATGTTAGTAATACGTGTATGATTTTGCAAACAAACGATGCATGTGAATACAAATAATTCTTAATTTTATAAATAAAAACTGAATAGAACAAGAACTAAATACTGCCTTTCGTTTTAAAGCAATTCACTTAATATTGAATCATTTTTTGCTGTTGGTACGGTTTTATTTAAAAATTCGAAAATGCTATAACTTTTTTCTGAACGATTTCAATTTGCTCAATATTGAGAATATTGTTTTTTGTTTTTAAAAACAGAATTCGTTTGGAGTCACCTTGTCTGAAAATTGGTATAAATTGAGCTTTACATTTCATTTCATCTGACTTTGTACCATTTGCTGAATTTTACTTTTCAGAGATATAATGCAAACAAAATCGCAAATAAAAGTAAAAATATATCGTCGAATTTGACAATTATTTCGCTCCAATTAATTAAAATAATAATAATACTTTTATTGTTCACTTCGTCCTCGTTTTTGTTTCGTTTTACGTAATCAGAGGGTAATTCAAACGTATTTAAATTTAAATTCTATTTCGAACGAAAACTGGAATATTTTCTATTTTATTTCGCTCTACGATAATATTTGAAAGTCGTTTCATTTATGGCGTATTTGACGGTAAGATTCGAGAATTATATCATCTATTTAATGGGTCCCTACACAGCGGGAAATGACATTTGCTTACAACTATTTCATGTAGTATTAAAGATCATAGATACATCAAGGACATTATGAACATCTTGTCATAATTGTTGATTTCTAAGATAAGTCATAAATAACCCATTAGATTATCAAAGTATTTCATATAAATGACAATCACATGATTAAATGCCTTGTCTATAAATGACGTGCATGACATCGTTAATGACACGACATGCATGAAGTGGTGGACATTTGTATGAACATGTCATCAATACTTTGCACTGCGAAAATGCATTCGGTCACAAATGGTCCGTCCTGACCTGACATAGATGAATCATTGATGACATTTCCCACTGTGTATCTTTGTATGTATAGTTCTTCGTATTATTTTTCCCAATATCTATGCGATCTATAATTACGGAGGTGTTTCAAAAATTCGCAATAGATTTTGAAATGCACTTTCAGTCGTAATTCAATGTTATATATCGTATATACTTTATAAATCCTATGAATATATGACATTGTAATACCGGGGCGACGCAATTCCACATTTTAATTTCTATTGCAATAACGAATTCAGGAATAACAAAAACCTAATTCGATGGAATGGAATTTTGAATACGATTTCGGACGGATGTTCGAAATACCCTAAAATTGAAATATGTTTTACCGTTAAGCAGTAGAATATAATGAGCGCTTTCCCAAATCATTTTACTACAGATTATAATAAAATATATACATCGTCGACTATAATTTATTTCATTAATTTGTTCATTTTTGAAACATGATAAGTTTGTCAGTTTTTCTTTTCAATCATTCCTTTCATGAATAATTTTTGTTGGTGAATTGAACTGAAATAAAATTATTTTTCACATATATTTTTTTTTTCGAGTAAAAATTATCCAGGGAAAAATGCACGATTGCGAAAATGAACATTTGAAATTTGTATAGAACAAATTTTCAAATATGGTGATTGGCGAATGTCATTTATATTACACGTAAAACAAAAAATAAAAACACCAAATACATTTTATAAACAACTCGTTCTAGTTTAATAATGAAATGGTATTTTTTATGAAATACATACGTATTTTTTTAATTTGAAAATTGATAGTTTCAAATAAGTTATAATTAAAAGTAAAATAGAGATTAAAAAAAACATATAAAATATGTAATCATACAATATATGACAAATGTAACTGCCAAAAGTGTTCCATACACAACAATATAATATATTTTTCTGTACCTATATTTTTATATTTTCCAACGTGAATTTGATTTTTGATATGAATGCAAAATATTTTAAAACTTAGTTTGATTTAAAATGTAAACTTTTAATTCATACCTACGGTTGAGTAATGTCCCCGGTTTATTAACAAGTTAAACTAAAAATATATTTTCAATTAATTAAAAAGCAAGCAGCGAAATACAATATAGAAAAAATACAACTAACAACATCAATATTTAAATATTATAGTTACATTTAAAACATAGTTACATTTAATATAAAAATAAATCATAATGCATTTTTATTTTGAATTTTATTCATTTGTTTATTTTGATCTCGTAATAAACAACTAAAACATATAAAAGTACCATTAATAGGTTTACAAGAATCGTAAAAAATTGACTATTTCCGATAGATGAGTTTAATATTGGTGATAATGGGCGTTTTCGTAAATTATTTCTGAGCAGAGTTCTGAGCAGAGTTCTGAGCATGATCTGAATATTCCGAATATTGTCAGAGTCGAACGCAATCTGAACTCAACCTGAAGACTCTGGTTTAAATTACAAACAACTTGAGCAGCATTTGTCGTATGAAGTCTCCTAGTGTTCGACTAGTAAAATTACGTCAAAATCAGTACTGTTCAGCCAGCTCGATAAAATGATATCGAGCACGTCGAGTCAGTTCTGAACAACCGACTTCGATAATCTGAGTCAATAAACAAACGCAGACTACTGACTCTGAAGGTTCAGAGTTTAAAAACAAACGCAGTTTTTTTACAGTTCGAGCTCAGTTCAGAACTAATAAACGAAAACGCCCAATTGATGATAACCTATGTTAATTTATTGTATATCAAATTTATAAATTTATGATTTAAAAAAAGGAATTTGATAAATTTCATTTTATTGTAAAAGTAGAAGTGACAACAAAGCAAAATCCCTATACCACCTCATAGATGTAGGGTATATATATACTTGAAGATTTTTGATAAACACTCGATAGTTCTTTTCATCGTTAAGAAATTGTCAGATTATAATGATTTTTGAAAACCAACTAGTGAAATTTATATAATGTACTCTATATAAAAATATATGTATGTTTTAAATTATTAATTTTGTATATTTCAATTATGTACATATAGTATTTAAAGGTTTCAAAAATTATATCGTTTTTCTTGTTACGTACATTTTATTTTATAAAAAATATTTGTAATATTTGTTATAAAATAATCTGTAAAAATTTGGATGTGGCACAAATTGAATATTTAAATACATCTATTGAATTTGAGCTAAACCTAGTTTAAAATTATTTGTATTGCTAACATTGAACTGTTTGAATAAAAAGTGTATAGTTAATTGTAAATGAAAACATATTTTACAGAAACAGAAGAAGAACACATATAAGCTATATTCAATCTATCAGTATAGTTAAAGTTTGTACCTCGGTATACGAACCATAATTGATTAGTACATATGTATACATGTTGAATTAAATATTATAAATACCACAATACTAAAGTACATACAATGTAATTGAATGTTTACTTAAAATAACTGAATAAGTAATTATAAGTACCTCATTATCATAATAAATGATGGTAACTTACGAATTATATAAAATAAAATTAATATACATAAATAATATATGCGCATTATATATACTTAATACGAAATATTTATGCATGTTTTTCTATGATTTCGTGCGTTTTCAGGCATTTGTTATTTTTATATGAGAACTATCGATTGTATATTATTGAGGTTGCATGTGCAGATAGATAATACACTCTGATTAAAATTTAATATTATGTGCAGAAATATTATATCGATCATATTTACTTAGAAATTTAAATTTTAATACATAGGCAATCACATCATTCGTAGCTACGAACTGATACGCCTTTTTATTTCAGCGACGAAAAGAAACATAATTTTATAATATGAAATTTTTTTTGGCGAAAATATTGAAAATGTTCTGTTCTTAACGAAAATTAATAATCATACCTGACCCAACATTCGATAGAAAATGTATTGCAATCAAATTCAATCCGTTAAATTTTTGTGAAATGAGAATATATCTCGTTTCAACAAATAACCCCCTTATTTGATTTAAAAATCGCAAAACAAATTAGTTTGAAATTAGGATTTATGGATCAAGCTCTAGATAATAATATAAAATTCAAAATATAAAAAACAGATACCATTTACAATTAAAAATTCTATTAAATCTGGTGATTCGCTTACCATTGGGATTTCCATAAACGCCGCCTAATTTTTCAGAGTGTATTTTAAGCTATTGGGTGGTTTACGTGCGAACCACTGCGTTCCCAACACAACCATGATTGTCGCATTAAGTATATTTGCTTGTAATATCCTCTTGGCAACCAAGTATTCGGGTCTCAATTGATTTAATTTTTGGCCAATTTACCGCACTTGTCTTGGAATTCGTCTGTTTAAATTTTCTTCTTGAGTCAGTCGTTTGTTTCAGCTGTCGCATAATCCGTTTCGTCAGTATCGTGCTCATTTTGAATTTATATTTTCTACGTTTGTATTCATAAAATTATCGATAAATAAAATAAGGACCACACAAAAAAAAACAAGAAACAATGTACCAACAAATGAAAAATCGCAGAGTTGCAGGTCTGCATTTGACCGGTCAGCATCTGGGACCAATTGCAAAATTACCGCCAAAGTATACCGATGATGATTGGGATTTTAATAATAAAGTTAAATTTCGCATCACTTGTGATCAGGAACGTTTGGCTGAGCGGATAGTAGAGTAAGTAACATCATATATAATAATTTACGTTAAAAATGATATATTTTTTAGAGAATCTCGTCGCGTGGTCGATGAAACCAACGATACAACTAAAAATTGGAAACGTGAAGTGGAACATCATCTGCGTGAACGTGCCAGTGAAATTCGTTTTCTTTGCGATGAGCTCAACAAACAGAAGAAAACTGCTCTTTTGGAGGACGAGGCCTTAAACACGTATCGAGATCGCGTATTGAATGCCATCGGATTTCTCAAGGAGAAATCTCTCGCCATATGTCAACGCTGTTTGATACTGCGTGAAGGTCGTATAGGTGTCGATCTGGTAGACGATGAGGTCGATCGGAATTTGCGTCGTGAACTGAAGGTGATCAAGGGGTGTCAGTGCCTAATGGATAAAGCACTTAAAGAGACTTCGGAGCAGATACGCAAACTGAGGGCAACCATGTATTTGCTGGATAAAGATCTAGCGCAAAAAGACAAATCTTTACTAATTGATGAGAAGAATTTGACACTTCGCGAGACGCAGCGTGATTTGGGTGTGGGTCAGGATTTGTCAGCACATCACTGGTAAAAAATAACTAAAGTTTAATTTGCGTAAGTTTTCTTAATCTCCTATTTTAAATAGTCAATATACGCTCAGCGAATGGGAGCATACCACGTATAAGAATCTCGAGAGCAATGCGAAGGAGTTGAATTCAGCATCGCAACTCCGGGCGTACATTGATCTGCTGTTGAAACAGGTTTGCGAGGATTTGCAAAACCAAACCGATCGAACCAATGAGGCTTTCGAGCGACGTATCTCGGACATGAAACATATTAAGCACTGCCTGGAAAACAAGCACAACGACTGCATGAACCACATCAATGATGTAAATCGCAATATACAGCATCTGGAGAAGGAAATGGCCGATAAGCAGCGTTCGATGCAACTGTGTCAGACACGCCTTAGCAACCGTGCCCGTCGTCCTGGTTTGGAGTTGACATGCGACACCGTGCAAGATGCACTCTATCATGAGCTCAATGCTCTGAAGGCATCCATGTGCAAATTAAATCAGAAGCTAAACGAGAATAAGGCTTCCATGCGGTATTTGTTGCATGTTCAAGTTATGCAGGAGGAAGAGATCAACATTAAAGCAAACAGCATTAAAATCGATGAGGTCGACTGCATGACCATACGTCAGGCATTGCACTATCAATCATTTTAAACACAAACATATAAATATTTTTTGTCTTCATCAATCATATTAATCAATAAACGCAATAAATGTTTGAATTAAACTAATTTAAAAGATTACTAAAGTTAGATACTACATAACTTAAATATTTTGAATTTTTGTTCTGAATTATTTCGTAACTTCCGGATAACGAAGCCGGGAAGTTGTTATGAAAACAGTTTCCTTTAAAGCAGGGTGTAAAACCGTTACTAAAACCGATAATCGTTTAGAAAACCTTAATCGAAACCGATATACAATACAAGATTTTTACGTTCACTTTAGTTTACTATTTTCTGGCGTATAAAGTCTGGTGAATGGAAACTGCGATAGCTTTATAACGTTCGCTTCGCCAACTACATTTGCTTCGCCAACTACATTCGCTTCGCCAGTCATGATAGGGCCCTTAATCTACAAACCTATTTTTAATAAAATTAATTTGAAGTGTTTTGTGTGTAATAATTCGGATTTTTCGGTACTTATGTAAAAATACAATAAACCGATATTGGCGACGAATCTTTGAACCGATGTATTTTTTTGTTCTTTGAATTTTAAATACAAATTAGATTTTTTTATCCGTATTTAAAAAAAAGGATAAGTTTATTGTCAACCGTGTTATTTCAAAATCTAATAAAAAGGAATAGATTACCCTATAATTCTAATAAGATTCTCATCTCAATTGATTTTTAAACTATAACTTTACTATGAATTCTAAGTTAAAATTTAATTTTGTAAATAATATAATTAAATTATTACCAAAATATCACTTCGCTTTTTAAACATTTAAAAAAATATTTTTAATTTTTATTATAAATTTTGAATAATAAATAGCTGGTTGGGAGTTCACAAAAAAATTACCGATTTAACGCTTGTCAACACTGTTTACTGATTACTTGTGCGAACACGCCCGCACATTATGGCATCTGTCAAACACAGCAAATCACATATACACACATATTTCACACACATTTCCATTTTGACACCGCTTTCAGAATTTCTGAATTGATGCGGCCCGTGTTTTTCCAATTTAATTAATTATTTTCTTAGAATATAATAAAATTAAAAACATGTAAGTATGCATTAGTAATTAAGCAATAAATATAAGCATACAATGCAATTACGCTAAAACATTTTAATGGCCTTTTTGCGATGCAAAAATTGCAGTGAAAGTAGGCCCTGGGGGAAATGTAATTAATCAATAGAATTTAATAACTTTTTATGGAAAATGTAATATTTATGCTCCCAACATTTTGTTATGCGTATGCTAGTAAAATGTCAAAACGCGCCGCCGATGAAGCGAGCGGTGGTCCGGCTGCCACGAGCACCAACATGGGGCAGCCGCCCATCAAGAAGGTGCACTTCGAGCCACACCTGATCGGGCCCGTGTCCACGCTGGAAGAGATGGACATCAAGGTGCTCGAGTTCCAGAACAAAAAACTAGCACAGCGCATAGAGCAGCGCATGCGCACAGAGGCGGAGCTGCGCCATCGCATTGAGCAGTTGGAAAAGCGACAGACCCAGGACGACGCCGTCCTCAATGTGGTCAATCGCTATTGGAATCAACTGAACGAAGACATACGTGTGCTGTTGCAGCGTTTCGATGCGGAGACTGCCGACGAGTCAGAGAACAAAAACGAAAACGAGGTCACCACCTCTTTTTTGGCGCAACTCTCCACGTGGGACAAGGAGGAGCTCGACGATAAGCTGGCCAATCGCGTGCAGGTATCGAAACGTGCGGTCGCTAAAATTGTGCAGGTTATCGACCGCATTATGCAGCGCAATGAGAAGATTACATTAGCCCTCAGAGACGGCACAGTAGGTGGCGGCACCGCAGGTGGAGCTGCGACCGAAACTGAGGACGGCGCCGACGGTATGCTGCCCATTGAGGAAACCCTCAAGCAGACGCACATCGAGATCATGACTGAAAATCGTAATTTACAGAGTTTAAACACATCGTTGCACGAAAAGTTCCACACAATGTCGCTCAAAATGAAGGAATATCAAGATGCACTCACCGCAAAGGAGACCGAGAACGCGGAGCTGAAGAATCAGATCGATGAGCTGCAATACGATCTCGAGAAAATACACTATCGCAACGACAAGCTGGAGAATCACTTGGCCGAGGCCATTGAGAAGCTTAAGGCCTACCATCAGATGCACGGCGATCCGAACAAGAGCTCCAGCGCCACGGTGAAGCCGACGCCTGCCAACATCAACAGCCAGCACTTTGAGGACTTGCAGAAGGAGCTGGAGGAGAATCGTGAGTTGGCCAATAATCGGCTGCAGGAACTGGACAAGCTGCATGCCACACATCGCGAGACACTAAAGGAGGTGGAGAAGCTGAAGATGGACGTAAGTAAATGCATTTCAAACACTTTCCTATTAATCAAGCTTGCCATGCACAGATACGCCAACTGCCCGAGTCGGTTATTGTGGAGACTACGGAGTACAAGTGCCTGCAGTCACAGTTTTCCGTGCTCTACAACGAGTCCATGCAGATCAAGACTATGCTGGACGAGACGCGCAACCAGCTGCAGACGAGCAAGAATCAGCACCTGCGCCAGATTGAGGTGATGGAAAGCGAGGAACTGATTGCGCAGAAGAAGGTGCGCAGCGAAATGATACAGATGGAAGATGTGTTGGCGCAGATACGCAAGGAATACGAGACGCTGCGCATTGAGTTCGAGCAGAATATGGCGGCCAACGAGCAGACGGCGCCGATCAACAGAGAGATGCGCCACTTGATCACGTCGCTGCAGAACCACAACGGGCAACTGAAGGGCGAGGTGTTGCGGTACAAACGCAAGTACAAGGACACGTCTGCGGACAATGTCAAGGTTGGTTGGTGTGGCGTCTTGTCTGCTATGTAGGCACGTGTAAAAGCGTTTGTTAATCTGTCCAACAGTTGCGCAAGGAGTTGGATGAGTCGTTGGCTAAACTGGAGGGCAACAGCAAGCAGCAGCCCTCGGCTGCGGAGGAGCTGAAGCCCGAAGGCGGTGCCAGTGTCAAAGATGAGACTGCAGCGGGTTGTGCAAGTGCAGGCGGCGAGGGAGCAACGACAGTAAAGGATGAATCTGCTGGTGGCTCGCATGTCAAAGGTACAAATTGTATTTATTATTTTAAAATGTTTATTTTAAAAGAAGGCACGAATCCACATTATTGGAAAGTATTCGATTACCCCCTTATTTTGTAAAACGCAAAGTGATTCGTCAGAAATTCCAGTGACATACTACACAAGTTTTTGTATCTGAGAAATTCCAATTAGAAATTTCCCAAATGGTTTTTATTATATTAACGTTACGAATTAAAAAACGGAAACAATTTCGTAGCGTTTAAAAAAGAAATGTATAGTTTTGTCTTGATTGAAAACCCTTTGCATTTAAGACGACAACCAAAGTACACCAACCAAGAAAAACCATCTGCAAATCACATGAAAACTATGTAAATAAAAATGATATGTCAGGCAGTTGATAACAGTAACATGTTTTTAATGTTATTCAATTTTTGGACTCTATATATCTGAATTTATTTCGTGTGATATGTTTTTGCATATTGGCCAATTCTATTGAAAGTTATAATCAAAAATGGACTTGGCAAAATTCGAACTATTTTAAATATTCAATGTATATCTAGTTGGACATTTTGGAATGATAAACTTAGTAATTTTTGATTTGTAAACTTTGAAGACTTCTACAAAACTCACTTTTGATATTTAACATGTTATGGAAAGTGGATGAGTTTATTAAAATGAACATCTATGCTTAAATATTGCATTTTGTCTCTCTTTTTCTTGCACGCACTATGTCAAGAATAAATTGGATGACATGACCACGTTTCGGCATTTTACATTAATAAAAATCCCTCAAATGTCACTGAATTTATTTATTTGAAACGGAGAATGTTCAACAATTAGTTTCTATCGAAATATACATCATCTTAGATTAACAACAAATAATAAATGTGCCAAAATTGACATTTTCTACTAAGTATTTTTAAGATTTCAACAAAGTCTTATTTATTAAATCTTATTTCGTATGACCGTATTAAATACTAGCAGGGACACGTGCGTTTATTTTTGAATTAGTGGTATACATTTAGTAACTAACAGAAAAATAATTCTGTTCTTTTCTCAAAGAAAATTCTGCCCCGTAGAATTCTCCCCCGTTGATTTTACCCCGTAGAATTCTTCCCCGTTCCCCGAAGAATTCTTCTCCCAAGAAGGTTTTTATTTTTAGTTTTACTGTGGTGAGTTTCAGTGTGGTGAGTTTCAATGTGGTGAGTTTTAGTGTGGTGAGTTTTAGTGTGTTGAATTTGAGTGTGGTGAATTTAATTGTGTTGTGTTTTACTCTGGTGAATTTGAGTGTGGTGAATTTTAGTATGGTGAATTTTAGTGTGGTGAATTTTAGTGTGGTGAATTTTAGTGTGATGAGTTTTAGTGTGGTGAATTTTAGTGTGGTGAATTTTAGTGTGGTTGATTTTGTTTTTGTTTTCTATCCTTTTTTATTTTTCTGTTGTTTTTGAGTTATTGCTTAAGTTTTGTGCTTTTACTTTTGTTTTTGTGTTTGATTTTTGCTTTTGTTTTTGTTTTTGTGTTTTTGCTTTTGTATTTTTTTGTATTTGTGTTTTTTGTTTCATCTTTTAGCTTGTGTATGTGCCGTGTTATGTCGTTTTGAAAGTTTAGGTTGTATGGGAGGTGCCACGCCCCTTTGTCCAATCCCGCCCATATATAGCCTTTGATACCCTCCGGATATATCCTGGTGCAAAATTTCAGTTAAATCGGTTCAGCGGTTTAGTCGTGATGCTGGAACAAACAGACCGACAGACTGACAGACGGACCAAGAGTTTTATATATATAGATTTACTACAAAAAAAATACGTGATGATTCTTCAAGTATCATCAAAATATGTGAAAAAACATTTGAACATTAATTTATTTCAAAACAATTTATTCAACATATTCTGCATTGAAACGACATTGATAAATGCGAAAATAAGAAAGGAATAAGTAAGTGGACAATTTACCATGTAGCGACGGTGGCTCGATTCGTTTGTGCGTTGAACTACGAGCCGAAAGGTCCCGTATTTGATCCCAGCAACTGTCAACATCTTCTTCATAGAAAACATTTTTTTTATAAGATGCTACCTCTCGGCAGTCAATGGCAAGGCAAACATACGAGATTAAAACATTGCCCAATAGGAAATAGCATCATTACTTAGTCGAATACTGCCTAATTATTATCGAACCCTAATGCGTCGGAATCTCAATACTGAATTCTGTTTACTTTTACACAGACATGGCCTAGGGCAAGTATGCATTCACTGTAGATTACGAAGTAATGCTATGAAGGAGCCACCACCCATTACTCAACGCATCAAAAGTAAAAAGGAATCGAATTTTACCTCATGTATATATAGATTACTATTTAGAAGTATCGTAATATGGGGTCAATCATACATCATTATTTCGTAACCAAACATTCGCAAGGGGTGCTTCCATTTCAGCAGTACTTTTCACGCAATCGTAATGAAGATTGGTCGCTTTACACATTACTTTGTAGGCAGTAGTAATGAGTGGTGGTCCATTTGTACATTACTTTGTACGCAGTGGTAATGAGGGGTGGTTCCATTTGTACATTACTTTGTACGCAATGGTAATGAGGGGTGGTTCCATATGTGGATTACTTTGTAGGCAGTAGTAATGAGGGTTGAAAAACAGCAATATGTAATACAAATTCAACAATATACAACATAATAGCCACCAAAAATGTATTTTGAATGATTTCTTCTCATTTTTATCATTAAGAAATAATAAATATAAGCGCGTACATTTCAATAGCTTTTAAATTCGTTTAATTTTTTGAATATATGTATTTTTATAATTTAAAAATCAATCGACGTCAGATAAATACAAAAAAGTAACAAGTATCTGTTCCATTTCCACATTATTTAGTAATCAGTGGGTAAGGAAGGGTAGTTTAGTTTATAGATTACTTCGTAAGTGGAACATAGAACTAGTCATGTTTGTAAATTACTGCTACATTACAAATGATCTAATACGAAGTTTGTAGAGCATGTATTGAAGAAAACATTGGTTACCGTTCGTACTAGGTAGGAATATTTCCCATTGGGTGCCTAATAAAGCTCTCACCCCGCCTCCGTTCGCATTCGGCATTAAACTGTAGGTCCAGTACAGCTTTAACTATGCCTTAAAGCGTGCCGTCATAATTCAAATATTTTTAATTTTCTAGCTGAAGACGACACGGAAGAAGACTCTAAGGAGCAAAAAGAAGGTGTTAAACAAGAAAAGTCTTCGCCGAGTGCCGTGACCGCTGCTGATAAGAAAGAGGCAGTGGCTAATGCCTGTGCGACTGCATCCACAGCGGCAGGTGGCATTACAATTAAAGTCGAAAAAGACGTCAAAGATGTGCAAAAGACTAAGGACATCAAGGTGGCAGAATCCGAAATGGTGCGCGATCTGAAGGCGCAGTTAAAGTGAGTAAACGAACTACCTAAGCAACTGAATTGAATTATAATTCTTCTATTGCAGAAAAGCTCTAAATGATCAGAAGGAAATGAAGCTGTTGCTCGACATGTACAAAGGCGTGTCGAAGGACCAACGCGACAAAGTGCAACTGATGGCCACAGAGAAGAAACTGCGCTCTGAGATTGACGAGTTACGTCAGCAATTAAAGAAACTGCAGGAGAGCAAACGCGAGGAACGCAAAAAACTTGCCGACGAAGAAGCGCTGCGCAAAATCAAACAGCTTGAAGAGCAAAAGTACGAATTGCAAAAACAGGTGGCTTCACAAAAGCCGCCCGATAATCCGTGGGGTGCGCAACAAGGTGGTGGTGGTGGTGCCAACTACGTGCGTCCATTTGTAGGCTCACACGAGGAGGAGGCGCTGCTCAATGAAATGGAAGTTACCGGGCAGGCATTCGAAGACATGCAAGAGCAGAACTCGCGACTGATACAACAGCTGCGCGAGAAGGACGACGCCAACTTCAAACTTATGTCCGAGCGCATCAAGGCGAATCAAATGCACAAATTGCTGCGCGAGGAGAAACAAATACTCGAGGATCAGATGGCCACTCGTGACACGCAAATCGAAGCGATGCACATTGTGCTGCGCAAGCTAGAGGAAAAAGAGCGCAGCCTACAAAATACTGTAGCAACGATTGAGAAGGAATTGGTGCTGCGCCAGCAGGCCATGGAAATGCACAAGCGCAAGGCCATTGAGTCGGCGCAATCGGCGGCTGACCTCAAGCTGCATCTGGAGAAGTATCACTCGCAAATGAAGGAGGCGCAGCAGGTGGTAGCAGAGAAGACCAGTTCGCTCGAGGCGGAGGCCTACAAGACGAAGCGGCTGCAGGAGGAATTGGCGCAGTTCAAACGCAAGGCTGAGCGCATGAAGAAGATCGAAATGGCTGGCACCACCATTGACGAGGTGATGCTGGAGGAGATACGCGAATACAAGGAGACGCTGACATGCCCGTCGTGCAAGGTCAAGCGCAAAGATGCCGTGCTCTCAAAATGCTTCCACGTCTTTTGTTACGATTGCTTGCGCACGCGCTACGAGACGAGGCAACGCAAGTGCCCCAAGTGCAATTGTGCATTCGGCGCCAATGATTACCACCGTCTGTTCTTGTCCTAAGTATTGAGAATTAGTTTGTTTTTTCAAATTCGAAAAAGATTAAAACTGCAAATACATTCGAAGGCGTTTTGTTGCATTTGGAAATGTTAACCTGTGGAGACAGTTAATTATTTCAACGGAAGTGAACGCGTCGGAGAAACTTATTTTATAACATAATAATTTCTTTAGGTTATAAATTTTCACTATTTTGTATTTTAAGGTACATACATTAAATAATTAACTACTCGGAACACCACGGCGGATGCCAGATGTGGAACCATAGAATATTAGTTAACTATTTTAAATTGTAACTAATCTAAGCTTCGTCTTATGGTATTCATAGCGGGCGATAAATAAATTTTAACAATAACTCGAGTGCATTTATATTTTTTAATGCAACTGAACAACACACTCAACACGACACGACGTATGCGAATTAACTGAATAGGATGGATCTGTTTGGAAGTGTATGGGATTTACTAATTGAAAAATTAAAGTACAAGAGTGGTACTCAAATAGATCGCTAAAAATAAATACTCAGTCGAAAATTTGCTCCTTCTTTTTACTTATATCTCGGAAACTATGACATGTACTTTTAAAATCGATAATGCATATTTCGGAAACTGAAATGTATGGGATTTACTAATTTCAAAATTAAAGTACAAGACGTCACTATCATGCCAAAGGGTCGAATGTGCAATTTTTGACATTTGCGTTTTTTTTACATTTTTGAATGTAGTTTATTCTCTGTGCCTGCTGTGCCAAAATCGCGTGTCATTTTGTTGGATATTTCTAGCCACAAAAGACAAAACCAAAAGGGCGAATTTGAAAAATTGAAAATCCTGTCATGCCAAAAGGGCGAATCTTTTCGTTTTTTCGCCATAACTTTTTATTAGTATAAGATAAAATAGTGGTGTAAAGGCATTTATTATTTGTTTTCAAAGCACCTATTGATTTGCATCATTAATTATTTTGCCACAACATTTTTTCCTGCAAATAATAAATGGCAAATTAATGTTCGACAAAATATTTTTAATTAATGATGCAGATCGATAGGTGCTTTAAAAACATTAAAGAGTTATAGCTAAAAAAACGAAAATATTCGCCCTTTTGGCATGACAAGATTTTCAATTTTTCCAATTTCTTCGTTTTTTTTTGCTATAATTTTTATTGGTGCAAGATATAATAGTGGTGTTGCGGTATTAATTGTTTGTTTTTAAAGCACCTATCGATTGGCATCATTATTTAAAAATATTTTGCCAAACATTTTTTTCCTGCAAATAACAAATGGCAAATTAATGTTTGACAAAATATTTTTAATTAATGATGCAGATCTCTGGGTGCTTCAAAAACAAACAATTAATGCCTCTACATTACTATTTTATCTTGCGCTAATAAAAAGTTATATCATAAAAAACAAAAATATATGCGTTTTGATCAGGATATAGCCTCACAAAATCCATATTTATAATCCAGTAGGTTGTCCAAATCTAAAAATATTTTATATACGTTATAATAATTGACGAATAAAATAACAACAAATTGAAGAAAATATAAGTTTTTCCAATTTTTAAAGCACTTCAAACTTTAATATTTGATTTCCCAACA
Organism: Dryomyza anilis; assembly: GCA_951804985.1. Taxonomy (NCBI): domain Eukaryota; kingdom Metazoa; phylum Arthropoda; class Insecta; order Diptera; family Dryomyzidae; genus Dryomyza; species Dryomyza anilis. The sequence goes on from OX638134.1 coordinate 89,110,823, forward strand.
TTTTTAAAAATGCACATTCGGCCCTTTAACAGTGATGAAGAGTGGTACTCAAATAGATCGCTAAAAACAAATAGACATTGCTTCTTTTTTAACTTATATCTCGGAAACTATGACTTGTACTTTTAAAATCGATAATGCATATTTTAGATCTAAGAAATATGAGTGTGATTTTAGAAACAAAAAAAAAACAATTTTTGTTTTTGTAAAAACAACTTCATACTAGAAATACACCTCAAAATCTGATTTTAATGATCAAAATTGGTTTTTCCCTTTTTCTCCATTTCTTTTTTTATGTATAAAAAAATGGTATTAAACGTGTTTAAAGTGGTCCAAGGTTTTACGAATCCTGAAAATAACTGCAAGCTTATAATTTACTTTCATTTTTATTATAAATAAATTAACTTTTCGATTACATAAAACTTGAGACATTTATATCACTTAACATTTATATCACTTAACATTTATATCACTTAACATTTATATCACTTAACATTTATATCACTTAACTTAACATATATTTCATTTTTTTTTTTATGATAATAAAATTTTTCAGTACTTAGTAGATTTTCTGTGTGACAAGAAACTACTGTAAAATAAGCGGCAGATCATTTCGTAGTACTTCTCCCCTTGTGCCTGCACTAGGTTTGCTGGAAGATGGACGAAAAGTGTGTATAATTTGTGTTTTTCTTAGGTTTTGCGGATGAGGTGGCCTCGTTTTTTTATGTTTTTGCAGAAGTAGTGGTCTCGCTCTTAATTAAATGCATGTCGGAAGACTGGCTTCGCCTGTGGCTGCAGTGCTTTCAGTAATTTCATTTGCTGTAAATATAAAAGCGGTTGTATAACAATAAATATTGCTGGTTTTTGTTCAAAATGTTTTTTACCTTGCGAACTCTTATCCGGTTTTTGAATCTTGTTCCTTATTACTGTCCTTATTACTGTCATAGGCTGTAGGTTGTGGCTTAGCCAAAATAATATCTCGTAAAGATTTTGGACAAGGTTTTAATCTTAGTGTAAAGGTTTCACGTATTTCAGGATCCGTAAAATACTTTGTATAAAAATCTTTCAAAGTATCGTTGAACAATTCCTGATTTTCTTGGATTTCTTTTAATTTTTGTTTATCATCTTTATAGATCTTTCTGTACATTTGGTCGACAATATCCTTACCGTGAATACATTTTTTGAATAAATCAAATGTAACAGGATATCTGCTTCTATTACTATTTATGTCTTGAATAAAAAATATAATTTAAAAAAAAAATAAAAATATTTTAGCAAATTTTTAAATTCTAATATAACATACACTAATACATTAATTTAAAACTAATAAAATGAATAAAAACTAAATAAAAGAAAAAACAAATCACCTGTTGTTTCAACTCTATCTGCAACTCTATCTGCAATTTCATGTGTGCTTGTTATTTCTAAATAAGATAAAAAAATATGAAAGAAAAAATATTTTTTAATATATTTATATTGGGTAGAGGAACAAGCTCGCTGACTTCAAACAAATCATGTGAAAAACACTTGGTTTAGTTTTTCGCCACGAAATCCCAGAAGTTCTACAGTTATGATATCGATCAAAACGACACAAGAACTGTCTACAGAATAAAATACTGGAATTGCCCTGTGAATAAAAATAAAATCAAAGGGTTTTTGTATGATCCGTGCCCTGCGTCATAATTTAGTTTTTAGTCAACGTTTAATAAAAAAAAATTGTAGGGAAGAAAAATAATTTGTCGGACTCAAGGTCTACCAAAAAATGAGTTTAAATTTTGGTGAAAAACTCCAAATATCTGTCTAAACATAGAAAATATTTTGGTAGGTACGATTGGAAAATTTTGAACAATATATAAATCATAGTAAGATCGCGAATTCATATCATTTGATGTTTTATATAATAAAGAAAATATAAATTAGTAAATTAACTTAAAAAGTACCTCTTGATTGTAAAGCTTTATCCGAAATAATCGCAGTCATTGTTTCCTCGGTGCCTTAAAAGAGTAATATAAATAATTAAATAATATAATGTTTAAATTAATAAATTGAATTTAATTTAAATTAACAAAAAGGTCACCAATTAATATAATAAAAATTAATGAAATGGTTATATATAATTATATATGATATGATCTGAAATCAGATATTATCAGATCCGTAATTTGTCTCTATCCAATTATATTTATATGACTATAAAAGAACAAGTCCTGATAGACTGACTGATTGATCGATCAATGCCCAGATCAAACCCTTAGACCTAGGAACATAAAATTTGGAGAGGGTGTTCATCTCCCGACGTAGGCGCGCACTAAGGCGGGATTTTTTGAAAAATGGGCGTGGCAAACCTGAACTTTTAACTGCAAATATCTTTGTACTTAAGATAGCCACTGTCATGAAATTTGTCCCAGTGATGTATATTGTGGTTGTATATCGTCCTCCAAAATGTGGGAGGTATTGAAAAAAGGGGCGCGGCACCTACCATATAACCAAAACATTAAAATTGCTATAACTCCTGACCTACTAAGTGCATTTAGTATATTTAACATTATAATCTTCACGTATAATCTTTCATTGTACCACAATTCCATCGAAAGTGATTATGTTAAATAATGGTGCTAGGTAAATTTCTTACACTAACCCTTAACCAGAAATGGAAAGACTTGGAGACTAACGAACTTGCAACGAAACCATCGGTCACTAGAATCGCAATCACCTCACAGAACAGCATCCAATCATATATGAACACATATTTTATATATATAAGCGCATATCTATTTAGATATGGACCAACATTTGATCATATATGGTTTCATATATGTCATATGTATATTATTATATATGGATTCATCTGATTATATGGCGTCAGATATGTTATAGATAATATCATGTAAGTTATATACAATTAGAAATGATTATATATGTTTCCATGTATCGCACGATATCCAATCATATCTGATTTCATATCTATCATATATGATTATAATAAAGATATGATTATAAATAAAATCATATAAAAATAGATATGATCATATATGGAGTCATATACATTTTATACATGATTTGATACAATTATATATAACCATTTTTTCACGGGTACTATAGTATAGTGTATACAAACTTTTCACAAAAATACAATGAATTACCTTTTTCTTTTTCAGTGATTACTGCTTTTTTAGTAGTTCTCGACGTTTTCGGGCTTTCAGCTTTAATAAAATAATGTAAGTTTAAATATGAATAACAAATATTTTAAATAAATGAATAACCTGCAGCATTTCTTAAAATTGCAGCCTTTATACGAGCCGGACAAGGCCGAAGCGTATAATGTAGTAGTTCCCGCATATTTGGCATGTAAAAAGTTTTATAAAAATGCAATTCGAATGTCTCACGGAATATTTTCGAGTTCATTTTATCAACATGTACACCTGCTGATATGACAAAATTTTCAAACTCAGCATTACTATTAACGTATTTTTTGAAAACATTGAAGGTAACAGGATACTGATCAGACGTCTTAGCCCTGTAAAAACAAATAAAAATAAAATAGATAAACTTTGAAATTTTTGAGCTGCCTCCAGAGTGATTGCATTATTGGCAGTGTTGTAATTTTAAAATGTTTCGGAATATTTCTAAATCTATTAACGATCACAGTTGGTCCTGTTACCAATTCTAATGCAGCAAGTGGTGCAGCAAAGGTGGTAGCGCAATAAGGGTTTTGTATAAAATTTGTAAGATACCATTGTACATAGCTGTGCTCTCTTGCCATTTTAATATCGTCTTAGGAAATTTAACACCAAATATAAAATAAAATTATAAAAATTGTACTATTCAACTATTGATCGAATTTGTCTGTGAGCCACATCTACTCAACAGTATGCAGTCAAAAAGGTCAAATCATTTATTTATAAAATTCAATATTGCCGAATTTTATTGTTTACTCAGTTTTTATACTCAGTTTTTATACGGCTTAGACCGACTATAATTTTGATAATCCTAACTATCATAATAACACCTACTTTAAAATTTGCCAGGTGAACTAACCTTCCCAACTGGTTATATGTAATGCTTTCAATCCTTCTTCCCCGCGAATTTTTAAACAAATTCTTATATTCTTAAACAAATGAAATTCTTAAGAAACCTACTAGGCTTTCAATTGGAATTTTTAATTTGTCTCCCTGTTCTCCAACTTCCTTCCAGCTCAACTTCCTTGCAGCTCCTACAGTAGTCATTGTGTCAATTTGCAGACTTCCGGGTGAATCAGGAATATTCAGACAGAATATTCCTAATTCTGTCCCTATTTCCATCATAGAACCGTCAGTATATACTTGATTGTGGCTTTCGCTTATTGAGGGTTAGCGTCCCATTGTACTTTGTTTGTATTATTATTATTTTGGTCGAATACTTTGGATTTATTTCCACTTGTAGTGTTATAGGAGTTGTTTTATTTATGTTGAAAAGTTCAATGATATTATTTCCATTGGAAAGTTGCTTCCATAATTGCTATTCTCTAAACCGAATTTGGTTTACCGAAGGTTTTCTTGCATGAATAGAATAGCATAGCTATTTTTTCACCCGTTCTTCAGTGTTGCGTTTCCATCGAAGCTTACTATGAAGGATATGTCAATTCGCTACACTTGATAGAGTAGAGTGAATGTACAATAGACTGATTCAAATTTGTAACAAAAATCTAGAATTTTTTTCTTTTGGTCCGCGTTGACTTTCTGAAACTAGGACCTCTAAAACTGAGAAGAAGCTTTTAAATCCCAAACAAAAAAAACTGATTCTGTGATGTTGCGCAAAGAGCTTAAAGGACATTTTTGAACTTTTCACGACTATCAACTTTTCACGCATGTTAATAAAATAAAAAAATAGAATAGATTCAATGATACAACTATAGTTGTATCAGTAGTTATTCGGACTACTGCTAGATGAAATCTCTGGAAAAGTTGATAATGAAATGATTCATATATTCACTCAGAAGAAAATGTACCATTAAGTACTTTATGGTACAACCATTGATCTTATGGTTCATGTATTAATAGTTTTTTCTTTTTAAATCAAAAGTTTTCTAATTAATTCAATAGTATTTGAAAAACACTACCATAAATTTAAATATTTCAATATTATTATTTTAAATAGAATAAATACTGTTGTTTTAATGGTTTCCGCCTATAATAATAAACGTGGTGTAAAAAAACATAAAAACGAATACAAACACGTTCGTTTTGTACGTCATCTGCGTGTTTACTCAAAATGTTCGCATGTATTTTGTAATAATCCACATTATTAAATGCGACATTGGTAAGGACTCAATATATTTAATGTAAATTTATTTATATTTTTATTTATTACAGAAAATAAATAATACATCGAACTTCTGTTCTTCTATTATGGCAACGGACTCAAAAATAACTGCAGACTCAAGTACTACAATCAATTATTGGAAACCAAAGCAAACATTAAATGTGTTATAACCTTTTGCAGCAAGAAGTGTATTTTTATGTGTGTGTTGTAAAAGTGAATATCAATTTCGACATTTAAATAAAATAATATATTCAATAAATTACCTAAAATACATTTTTGTTTTAATAAGTTATTAGGAAAATGTAATACGACTATACCATAAAATTAATAATACGTATCATTAAATTTGTATAGGTCTTTCTTATTGTAATTAAAATATCACATTATAAAATGTATGGTACAACCACACATTGTATTAACAGTTTCAATATTACTGAACTAATGGGACGCATACTATTGACCAATTTTAATGGTATAAATTATTGTATTTCTATTGAAATACTATCAATTTACCATGATTTTTTTCTGGGTGTTATATTAACCAATATAGCCAACATACTTATTAGCCAACATAGGCCTTTATGTAGATCCAAATAATTTAATGATATAAATGCTGGATGTAGTTTTCGAAACTATGAATTTAATTCAAGCCAATTCTAAGCCAATTTTTAAAGCGGTAGACTTTGATTGAATCTATTAGGTTCTGAAGAGTTTTCCTGTTATAAAGAAGACATTCAAAATAGATTTTATCAGGCACTTTCATTTTTTCATGATGACTAATTGAGTATATGCACCCAGAAAAAAATCATGGTAAATTGATAGGATTTCAATAGAAAAACAATAATTTATACCATAAAAATTGGTCAATAGGATGCGTCCCATTAGTTCAGTAATATTGAAACTGTTAATACAATGTGTGGTTGTACCATACATTTTATAATGTGATATTTTAATTACAATAAGAAAAACCTATACAAATTTAATGATACGTATTATTATTTTATGGTATAGTGGAATTACATTTTCCTAATAATTAATTAAAACAAAAATGTATTTTAGTTAATTTATTGTATATATTATTTTATTTAAATGTCGAAATTGATATTCACTTTTACAACACACACATGAAAAAACACTTCTTGCTGCAAAAGGTTATAACACATTTAATGTTTGCTTAGGTTTCCAATAATTGATTGTAGTACTTGAGGCTGCAATTATTTTTGAGTCCGTTGCCATATTAGAAGTTCGATGTATTATTTTTTTTATGTAATAAATAAAAATATAAATAAATATGTAAATATAATTTATTTACATTAAATACATTGAGTCCTAACCAATGTCGCGTTTAATAATGTGGAATATTACCAAAAAAATACATGCGACCATTTTGAGTAGACACGCAGAATGACGTACAAAACGAACATGTTTGTATTCGTTTTATGTTTTTTTTTTACACCACGTTTATTATTATAGGAGGAAACCATTAAAACAACAGTATTTATTCTATTTAAAATAATAATATTGAAATATTTAAATTTATGGTAGTGAATTTTTCAAATACTATTGAAATAATTAGAAAACTTTTGATTTAAAAAGAAAAAACTATTAATACATGAACCATAAGGTCAATGGTCGTACCATAAAGTACTTAATGGTACATTTTCTTCTGAGTGTAGAAATGATGTATGTAACGACGAAAAAATACATAAATCAAAGAGTTAATGTTATCAAAATAATTCAAACCTTTTAGTTGCGGACTTAGTTGCTTCTCTAATTGTTGTCATTGTCTCTCTTATCGGATGAAGGGTTCTCTTTTATCGGATGAAGGACTGAAGTGCTGAAAATTTTAATAAATAACTTATTATTATACAACTAAATTGGTGTTAAATTAAACTTTTCAAATTTAATGGGGAAATGTGCTTTATCTTGCAGGTTAATTATAATTTTCAATTTTTTGGAGAGTCTATTCCATAGACTGTTTCATGATCTAACTTTTTGAACTAACAGAATATCATTCATGCTTGTTAATTGATTTTTGGGCGATTTTTCAAAACAGCTCAATTTCGGATAAGGATAAGGATAAAAAGGATAAAAAATTAAGGATAAGGATAAAAAATTAAGTTATATAAAAAATGGTAATGCAAGAAAAACAAGAAATTGAATTTTTTTCGCATTTCGTCGTTGTAGGACGAAAAGTCATCAAATACATTTTCAAAATGTCAAATATTCATTTACAAAAATCTTTATAAATCTGTTAATTTTTAATTGATAATCTCAATTTTTTTACCACATGATAAGAAAATGTAAATCAATTAATTGATTTTTCAACTTTAAAAATGCATCATTTACTTTATATAATATTTTTAAACAAACTCGAAAATTAAGTTTTTCATAAAAATGTATTTGGTGGCTTTTCGTTCTACAACGACGATTTTATTTATATACTTTTAATAGCTCATATTTTAAAATTACTACAATTTAAATACAACACATAAAATATGCGTCAACTCCTTGCTCAGCTGCATCGATTACTCCGCTTTTCGAACCACTTTTCTAATAAATTTTGTTTTAAACATTTTTAATTTATCTGTTTTATCTATTTGTATGCTTATTAATTTTCAAACCTTTTAAATCCTTTAATTAGGGATATATGCGCTTAAATTCAAGTGTAATTTGAGGGTCGATTTCAAGTTCAAAATGACGTTAAACATTAAGTGAAGATCCACATTTATTTATAGTTTACAATTAATTTCAAACACGAAGGAATATTGAATGTTGATTTCAAGTTTAGGTAAAGGCTAGATTCAATTGGATAAAAAGCTACCAGTTTTGCTAGAGAACGCTATGGTTTTCAAGCTTATAAGCTGTATACAATTACAAAAATATGAACGCTTTTCCCCAGTAAAAGCTTCGATAACCATGTTCAATATACATTCCCTTAATATCCAGGTTTTTAGTGTATAAAAAGTTGGGATCCTATAAAAAAAGTTGTTATTAATTAAAAAGTTATTAAGGGCGAATAAAGGCTAATATTAAGTCAATTTGCTAATATCGATAAAACAGTGTACATTGAGCATACGCACTCGCACTGCTTTATCGACATTTGCCTGATTTTAGTCAATTAGTCATCCCTAAGGACGTGTGCGAGTTCGACTAAATTGCTGACTAAACTCAATTTTGTCCGTAATGCGGCGTTTACTTTTCAATTTAACAAATTTTCGAGCAAACTAAATTGGAAGACGGCAAACAGACAAATGATAATCAATTTATTGGGGACTTCAACAATAACCGGTTACCGAATGGCGATAGAATAAAAATCCGTACAATTTAGTTTAGTCAGCAATTTAGTCGAACTCGCACACACCCTAAATATAAATTTTTAAGTACCCTATTTTTTTGTATTTTAGCGGCGGTAGATAGAAAATCTTGATCCGGAAATTTTCGCCGCTGAGATTCTTATTTCGGGGAAAATCGAAAATGTTATAATATTGAATTTTATTTTTGGGTACTGGTTACATAAAATCGGTACAGGTAGTTGTGGTTATTCGACAATTGAATTGATCAAATTTTCGACGATTTCACTGCTTTATCGACAATTCTTTAAATTATGCAACACTGTATTACAGACGAATGAATTTAGTTGTGCAACACTGGCTGGTCGAGTGCATTGATGAAGTCGCGTAGCGGCTACAGTTTGGAATTATTTTTTTGTTTAATTTGTCGCGTATCGAGTGTTTGAAGTGAAGATGTGTTTTAATAAATGAAAATATCAATTAAAATGCACAGTGTAAAGTGAATAACTCAAGTGATTTCAATTAATTAAAACCAATGCTACCACTAAGGTCTATATGAAAAGAAGGTTTAATTGATTTTTCCAGTTTTTCTGCACGGCTCAGAAAATTCACACACACACACAAATAAACAACAATACATAAGTGAAAGGAACGAGGGAAACTCGAAGAAAATTAACAAGTTTTTGCCGAAAATTTCAATTAATTAAAATAATAAAAAAACATAAAATAAAAATAACACAAAAACTAAAATAAAAACTAATATTGAAAATAATAATAGAATAAAAATTTAGATAAAAACTACTTTTGTAAAATATAAATTTAAGCTGCGCTTTTTTAAATTGTAAGTACCTTTTGAATACTCTACACAAAATTTGTATATATTATTTTAAACTTCCGCTATTTTAAAATGCCGTTGCTGCTTTCGTTTGACCTTAACTTTTTTCTTGTGTAGTTGTTGGATTTTATTGTTCAATCTGTACTCGAAACAGGCAGCCCAGCCGCACCAGCTGTCATTCGCCCTTCTGCCCTGTGTGCGTGGTTGTGCGAATTATAAAAATCGCAACAACAAGAACAATAACTAAATCATCTTGAACTCGCAGCCATCTATCATCCGTCGTCGGCACAGCAGCCGGCTGCCGCCTGCTGTGGCTCTCGGTCCTCGACAATATTCGAGCTGCCTGAAGCGATCCTTTGCCAGTCTCCTTTGTATTTGACAGAACCACTGGCTTTGTTTGATTCGCAGCCCTCACTGTGATTGTGCTGCTGCTGCTTGTAGGGTACAAATAGGGTGCATGAGGGAAGGGAGTATCACCGAGTATATAGTCTTATGTATTACATGCTACTATGTACCTACTTACGCCGCTCCTTGTGCCAAAGTTGTTTTACTATGTAGATAACTTTTGGGGTTGTTTTCAAAATTCAACCCATGGGCGATGTGGTTTTTACGGTACCATTTCGGTAAACGGTCGTGTCAAGTCAAGTTATTAAACTTCGTGTAATAAAAGTAAATAGAAAATAATTCAGATTTTTGAGTCAAATGTACTACTCTCTTTTTCTAAATAGAGATATATAAAATTGATCATGATTTTTGATAAACCACCAAATAATGACAATGATCAACATAGTGAAAACAATTTTTTAAGTGCACAAAAAATAATATGAAAAAGTTAATAGATTGGCTCAATTATTAATTATGAAAATTAAAAAAAAGCTGTATTTTTTATGATGAATATTACAAATGTTTAGACCTCGTCGAAGATAAATTGTAAGATATATAAAGATTTTGGTAAACCCATCATTCAATTTTTAAGATGTAATTAGTGTTAAAATACACATTATACAATAACATTATGAACATAAACAATAAACGAAATAAAGTCGAGTTTCAAGAAAGTATCAGCATTTTGACAAATAAATATATGAAAAAATTGTCAATTGAAATTGATACTTTCTTTAGTGTCGACTATATTTCGTTCATTGGTTAGGCTAATTATGAAATAATCCCCAATTTTTGCAAATGAAATAACCTCAAAATGAATGAAATTTTAACCAAAATTAAATTGAAATGAAATAACACACACAATGTTATTTCATATGAAATCGGAACCGTGTGGAACCGGAATCGGAACTGCTATTAAAAAATCATGGAACCAGAACCGGAAACGGTATTCAAAAGGGTATTATTCCCTGATTATATTTTACAAATTTATTTCTCCAATGAAATAATCTCCAAGTAAACATTTGTTGGGGTTATTTTATTTCAATTATATTTTGGGTGTTTTTTTTTTCTTAGTTTTGGTGGATATTTCATATTAATTTAGGGTTATTTCATTTACAAATATACTCTATTTTTGTTTGTGTTTGGGTCTGATAAAATGGTCAAACTTAAAATTCAAATATAAACTATAAAATTTTAATTTATAGCTTTTTTCATTGTACCAGTTGAATTGCAAATTCTTAATAATTTATATGTGCCTTTTACAAATGAAACTTTCAGCACAATGTCAAATAATAATATGAAAATAAGAATATAAAATAATTCTATATTCAATAAAAAAATTCCATTTCAACGCGCTAAAAATTAAAATTTTCTACATAATGCAAATATATATAAAATATATATCAAAGTATAATTTAAAATTAACTTTCCACTGTATAGCAGATACTCGCATTTTTATTTTTGTATTTTGGCCGTTATTTATTTTCTTTTGGGGATTATTTCCTTTCATTTTGGGGATTATTTCATTTCTTCTTCCTTGGTTTTTTTGATTTATTTCATTGTGGGCTTCAATAATTCACTATAAATTTTAAATTTAATTCTCGAATATCATACAACACAAGTATATTTTTTATTTTGCCGCACTTAAATCATAAAATTTTCAAATCATATCCTGCCTTTTATCACTTTTTTGCAAATACGAACATATGTTCTTAATTTAGAACTACATTATCGTGTAGATAACCAAAGCACCACCAGTCGCAGAAAACCCCCAGATTCAAGGCTTATTAAATTCCGTTTAGCAGCATTATTCATACTTGGATAATAATATTCGCCATAAAAGAAATTCATAAATTAAATGCGTTAAACTTATCAAAAATTATATATAAAACGCATTTATTAAGTTGTCTGCGTCTATATTTAGGTTTTTTTAATCGGAAAATGACTCTTGACGAAATTGACACTTTAGTAGAACAATATCTATATTAGATAAGCTATCGCAAAAATTGCTAATATAAAAATTAAATTGTTTCAATCACTTTGGCGCTGCAATTAGACATTCTATTAAATACATATTAAACACATTCGTTTGTTTATTTGTTGTCATGGCTGATTGACGGCATGTAGGGTATAACTAAAAAGGTTTCATGTCAATGAATTTGCCGAAAATATGATAAAGTTTGCTTTAATAAAAACAAGTTTATTTTAGGTTTTTTTTTGATAGCTTTTTTGCAAACATAAAAAAAATAATGAATACAAATTAAGTGCTGACATTTAACATCCGAATTAGGTTGATTTTCTTGTTTTGATTTTATTATACAGATCAACAGATGAAAGTGAAAAATCAAGTCTGTAACGTTGTTGTAAAATTATTATTTAGATTAAAATTATACTTCATAATAAACGGACATGTGCTGAAATTGTCCTTCGATGGAATTATAAAAAATAATGATAAAAAAAATTGAATGTGTTCCACAAAATTCAAATTCTAGAATTGCAACAAAACAAATTCGATCGAAATAAAATTTGAATACGATTTTAATCGGAAGTTATGACATTTCCGGAGATGTATAAATAGGAAATTCGTCGTTAGATTAATTCTAGGTGTCTCAGAAATCGTTGGGATTTTGTAGAAATTGGTTTTAACGGATATTTTTAAAAACGAAAATGTTAATGTTTTAAATAAATCAATGTTTGTGGCTTTTAGAACTGAATTACAGTTAAATTAAGAATTAAAAATGAAAGATAAAAAGAAGTTAAAGATCTAACCAGTTGGGAAGGTTAGATCACATGGGAAATTTTAAATTTGGTGTTATTATGATTGTTAGGATTATCAAAATTATAGTCGGTCTAAGCCGACTATAAATACCCTACACATATGTGTGGTTACCATTCAAAGTGGTATATTGGTCACCAGGGTATACGAATTCTGAAAATAAATACAAACTTTCAATCGCTGAAGAATTTCCATTCATTTGATACCCATATTTACAAATGGGTAGGTGTGCCGAATTTCGATTTTTTTTTTTGGAACCACAAGTCGTACCGGCGAAAACATTTTTTTCATGCATTTGAGCATAATTTCAATATATATTTGACCAAAAAAGTTTACCTAAGCACGTATACAGTAAAATTGATCTGTAGATGTAAATTTAATATGAGGTATTTTTGAATATAAATGGTCAGAGTCACAGGTCACAATGGACCGATCTCGCAAATTTTTTCGCACATACAGCGTAGGTATATAAGTAATCAAAATTATAAGTTTCATTTATCTAACTTTTCAATTGTTTAAGTAGTAGGGATTTCAACAGACAGACAAACAGATAGACAGACGGACAGATGGACAGACAGACAGACGGACGGACAAATGGACATCGCTAAAAAGATTCAGGAGGTCATGCTGATCAAGAATATATATACTTTTCCATACCGGAGATGCTTTCTTCTGGGTGTTACAAACGGCGTACCAAACTGAACATACCCTTTCACTCTTAGTGTAGGGTATAAAAAATGATATTTGGACCTAATGGATTCGATTAAATAGAGAACAAATGAAAATGTAAGATATTGCTTCATTAACACAAAGTACAAAAATTCCTTAAACAATTTACCGATCAATTTTTAATTAGAAAAATAATATTTTTTATTTGAAACTAAACATATTTTTTGTGAACTAAAAACAATAAAAATCTGAACAATATATTATTTTTACTGAAAATGATTCAATATCATTTCATTAATTCCACATCTATAAGATCTAAATTAAATTTATTGAAAACTTTTTCATTTTGGTATAATCATTATAGAATCGTCAAGATATTTTATTTATTTTCATTATTATTATCATCATAGTTTAGAGATTATATTTAGTTAATTGAAAATTACAATCAAAAATATTAAAGTAAAAATATATCAGATCCATATACAATTTGAATATATTTCTATTATTCAAAACCCTTTAAACAAGAGCTCAATTAAAGGTTTATAAAGCACAATATGTGAAACTGTCGTGTGTGTTTTCTACCAGTACCATTTCGAAGACTTCCACTATTGTCTTATCAGTTATTCTAACATAAAAATAACAGAAATTAGAGTAAGTTTTTGTAAGACATTGTAAGAAAGACGCACATTTCTTAGAAATCTGACAAATGCACAAACGTTCAAACAGTTGCATTTGTTTATATTAAGGTTTCTTTTTGTAAACAAAATGTTTGAGTTAAGTTATAAACTGCTGCATCATAGTCAGAGAGTTTGGAAATGTGTGTCGACCAAAAACTGAAAAATACAAGAATTTCTTATTATTTACAGAACAACAGACAATGCCAACAAAAAATAAATCTTCATGGTACAATGAGTAGCTATGTAGCTATCGGCCGTCAAGATGGGACATTTTGTCCGGTACTATTTCAAGTAGCCAATAGTCTTCTTTTAGATTTTCATTATGCTGCTTCTGTGACATGTGTCGTCGTTGTGGTCATGGTCTACAATTGTTTTTGAATTTTTCAGTTATATACATTGTTTAATGTTTGTTTATATAGTTGCCGCGAAACATAATCCTGTGGAGAAATCTGATAATCTGCGTCTTGACGTCTTTTAATTGCTCTCACAACAGGGTTTCGGTCGTTCGCCGCTGAATAAATAAAATGCTGTTTTGTGTCGTTTATTTTTTTTTTTGTATGGCATTCAAAGACAATAACAGCAGAAAAAGAAAACGGCGGCTCATATTTATAAAAAAAAACACAAAAAATACTAACTGTGGGTTTCATATTTCATGCATTTCAAGTTTACCGTAGCCCAGTTTGAACAATTATTACTATTTGGTTAGCAAGGTCTCGGTGTGTCAAGGCAAACAGTTTAAAAAATCAAAATCCAGCAATAAAATTATTGGGCCATGCTTTGAAATTCACCTTAGATCGAAACTCAAATATAAAAATTCGTTGAATTCGCTCAAAACGAATTAAATTCGATTGAAATACGTTTATTTTTGTATTGAAAAATCGAGTTCTGGAACAGCAAAAAAAATGTATTTGTTTTATTTGGAAATTCCCAATTAAAATACTATGCAATTTCATAATAGTAATAATTGTAATGCATTATAAAAATCTACACATTTTTTAAAAATATTTTTATAATATAATTCTCAAATTCTAGTAATGTCTCTATCAATAGTTAGTATGCAGTGAATTACGGGAAGTTAAACAAAGTACAAAAAGTCAACAAAATCAGCAACATAAAATGCTGTTTATAGCAACAACAACAACAATAACCGCAACAACATCGAGAATGGCTACAAGAAATACGTAATCACAATAAATACAAAATTTAAATGAATTGTTTACCGACGACTAATGTGCCAACAGTCAAACGCAACACGAAAAACGTACAGCGGCTTTTATTTGTTCGATGGTTGGATACCGGTGCAAAGGGGTTGTATTGGGAGGTCAGTCAGTGGTGTCGAGTGCCAGTTAGCCGGGCGGGCAGTCGGCTAGCCAGACGCAGTGTCTGGCAGTCGAGGCAAAAGTAACGATGAATGGACTGTTGAAACTAAATGAAAGCATGAACTATTCTTCCGTCCAAATCTGTCTGTCTGGCCAATGATTTGGACTGCCTGCTAGTATCGCACTGCGTTCGTTGAATGCAGGAATTAACATTCACAAAACAGAAAATTTCCAATTCCTCGAACAGTAAACACTCGATAATCCCAAGAAATATTTGCTTACAGAGAAAAATTGTGTGCTAATCGCTTATACTAGAACTTAAATCGTTTTAATCTTTTTTAGGTACGAAGAGATTTAATAGACAATTTATGCAGATCAGATATATGGATTTGCATTCTAAATGTTTTGGATTCGAACTCCAGTTCGGTGAGAGAGAATTGGTCGAACAAAATTTTTGTCATATTCATATTTAGTGTCTTTGATTATATAAATAGAGGATTCACAATTTACACAGTTCTTAATACATATTTTAATTGTGTTTTAAAAACACTTTTTAATACTAAATTTTTAAGTTTTGTTTTTATTTATTAAAAATATAATATGATTATAACTGAGCAAACCAAGCGATATCAAATAGGTTGCAGAGAATATTTAAAATAAAATGGACATGGCATACTGAAGAACAAAATTTGTGTTTCTTTTACCGAATCTAATATTTTCCCATGTCTCTTTTTTTACACGACATTCTCTGGAACGAAAAACAGGAATTAGGTTTAATTTAAAATTACACCCATTTCTTTTAAAAATTAAATATTTTAAGTTTCATATCGTAAAGTCAAAATGATTGTATCGAATCGAAAAATTACCCTCAAATGGTTTGTGGGGAAATAAAAGTTTTAAAAATCTGCACTTGTAAATACTATTTGTAGATAAATATTATCTAAAGTTTACTGTAAGCAGCACTGGTTATGCAGCGTTCGTACGGCACAAATGCTGTGAAATGCGGGAAAGTGCAGCAGCAACAACAACAACCGCAACTATTGCAATCACTGCCGCAAAGACAACAACCTCAACGGCAACATACGTAGTAGCTACAACATGCAGCACGATCGACGTGCACTTGTTTCACAATCTGCTCACAGTTGCCGTATTGCCGACTATTTACCGTCATCGAACAGACACACACACACTACGTAATACATTCAACAATTCTATACTCCCCCCATTCGCACAATCTGCGTCACCACCAAAAGAGCCTGCCGTGCATTGTAATGCCTAACTGGAGGCGCTCAATCCGCTGAATGCAACACCAGCCACATGTCTTCAAATTAAATTCAATTAAAGTAGATTTAGTAGTTCAGAACACATTTTGTTGACCTCCAACGGTTCAAACGGCTAGAATCGGATTCTGGTTGTAAGTTGAACCAGCATCCGGTAGGCGCAGCATTTGCCAAAACTTTTATTTTTATGAATTTGAAATTAATGCTTCATTTGTTGGCTACATAATCATTACCGGAACCTTTGATTCTATTTGGGCTTTTAAGAGCTTTTTCCATATAAAGCATTGACACATTTTCAAAAACCCAAACTCTGATTTCACCTATAGTCAAAAAAGTGCGGTATATTGCGGGAAAAGTAGAAATCGTAATTGTGCATTAAGCTCATTATTATTCAGCTGCAGTTCTTTAGCAGCATATAATGTCTTTGCTTTTGTAATTTAACAATTTATGCACCCAGACAATATACTGCCTAATTCCGTAATAATGAAGAATGTTTTAATTTCTAAAAATATATTAATAAAAATACACAAAATTAAATCCTTGCGTGCAAAATAACGTGATGAGGAAATTTTCGAGTTGGTTTGAATTTTTGAGGTATGAAGAAATTAATTTATGGAATGCAATTGCTTTAGATAACAGCAGGCAGGCAGCAAGTACAGTGGTGTAAACTAAAGAGGGAAAGGGGGTTGTGTTGTTTACTGCTTGGATAGTTTAATATGGAATGTAATTAGTTTAGTTCTAGAAAATATAAAAAAAAATACATTTTCTGAATTTAAGCTTTTGCAACTATCACAATTATTAGTTAGTTAAGTTAAACTGCAATAAATTAAGTTAATTCGAATAGCAGAAATGCGCATCCCACGCCACTGTTTCAGGCACTAACTATGCACATTTGAAACACTGGCGACGAAGACAACGACCATGACGAATGATCGCTAAAACGAACACATTCCATGCATTTTGGGGCGTGAAATTACTTCGGCATAACGCCTTTTGCACGTCTTTCTTTTCAGTTTCAGAGTTATCTATCCCAGTTTTGGTTTTGCCAAAATCTTACGTATGCCTGTCAAGCAAATTATGTAGGTGCTATACTAAATGTCTTCAGTTAGTTCTTGTTGCTTTAGTTGTGTTTGAGACTTGTTTTCAACTATGACTGCTATGTGCATATCTTTTATTCGATATCACTCAAACCATTCGCCACATGATATGTATTCATTGATGATGGCATCTTTCACTCTTTTATAACCTTTTTCTGGTTTTCTTTTGAATGTAATTGAACTCATTACTTCTTTTTGCATCAATACAGCTATTTGTGTTTATGTCTTTTACTGTTATTGTTCGTCTGTTGTATTATTCCATTGCATGTGATTTTATTACCTGGTTTACAAACAATTAAAATATGTAGACATATGTTTTTTTTGTGGGTACCACGTTTAATATGTAGCATTGAATTAAATATTTTCGACGAATATCAATATGCGATACCCATATCCGTTTCTTCTCAGAGTCAAGTCGTACTGAATTTTTTCCCGTTGGGTATCATCTAAATATTATCGACGAATATCAATATGCGATACCCATATCCGTTTCTTCTCAGAGTCAAGTCGTACTGAATTTTTTCCCGTTGGGTATCATCTAAGTACGCTCATTTATAACTGCGTGCATGTGTACATGCAGTTACAGAGGGTTTTATTGCTATTCCACAGCTATTTTTTGTTTTGTCTGTCATTGTCTTGCTTGTTGTCTCTTTCTATTTAGGTCGTTACCAGCTTTTTAAAACTTTCAATAGTCGTCGGCTACAAATGATTCACTTTTCTTCTTCGTTTCAGTTGTAATTAATTTGAAAATTGTTACTTAATTAGGAAAGTTTTAAATTGGATCGTTGCCCACGCCAAATTGTCATTTAAGCGTAGATTATTTTGACAAAAATACGTCTTAATTTATTGGCACTCTTTACATGGAGCTGCTTCTTCATTCATTTACAGGTGGTTTTTAAATTGATTTGTAATAGTTTAATAATTTTGAACCCATTTTTTGTGTGTAAAATATTTTTAGGGTATACTTCAGTGCTAGTTGAACTTTGTTTGTGGTTTAAACTTCGTTTAAAATAAAAATCGATTTTTTCAGTGAACTTCAACCGTCGTTTAAACTTAGTTTAAACGACAGATGCTGATGGTTTAAACTACTTTCAAAGTTTTTGACATGAATTTTTTTCACAACACTTTTGACTATTTTCTGTCGTTGTGCTGTTTCACAAATTATTATTAATTTTTGTATTTTTGTACACTATGCTTTAAAAAAAAGTCTCACATGCACTTTAGTTGCTCGATCTCGTGTTTAAATTTAAAAATTACATTAATTTTATTTTTCTGAAATTTTTTTTATTTAATTTTGAATGACATTTATCAGAAGTCAAAAATCGAGAGAATTATTTTGCCTGTGGTGCCATATGTATTGTCTTGGTCTGTGTTCATTTTAAACTATCACTGAAAAACTGCTAACAAAATTAAACGACGTTTAATTAAAAGAGAAGATTAATTAAACGGAGTTTAAACTACGTTTAAACGAGCACTGAAAAACTGGCCCTGTCGCTTCTGTCGGTCGATCATTTGTATCACAAAACACAAATTTTCCGTAACATTTCGGATCACTTTCGAATATTGATCACATTTAAAAAATTTGTTCATTTTGGTATACAAGTTTTAAGAGGCCAACACATAAATTGTTCAAATTTAAAATACGCTCTTTCGAAAAATATAAATAATGTTCGTTTGTGTTATAAACCTAAATTTCTTTAAATTTCTTACAATATTTAATAAAGTCATGTAAAAATAAATCTGTCGTCGACTGCAGCAGATGTGCGCCAAAAATGTCAACAGCAACTAATGCTTCTGCGGTTTTTGTCACAATGGGAACAGCACAAATATTTCGCACTCATCTAACTTGACCGCAAAAGTTGTTCAAAAATACGTTCAATGCAAATTTTATTTAGTACAAATCTTTGATATTTTGCTTTATATCGGGATATTTAAGAAGTTTTGCCATTGCCGAAAACGCTTGTGTTGCAGACTCTGGGTTGTTGACTGGGCAACACAAATGATTGAAGTCAAAAATAAAATTTGTGTTTACTATTCAAACAAAACAAAAAAGATGAACGAGTTTGAAACACTCAGATCTAAGAATAAAATGCGAATAGATGCGTAAACGCGTAGCGTAGCATTCATCAGATGCATTTATTACCGCTGGCTGTGTACAGGCCAGACCAATCATGGCTGGCAAATGCATCGTAACGATATCATGTTAGAACTGTGTGTGCATTTGCTGCCTGTCGGTTTCTTCATTACTCATTTCATGGTGCAAATCGGTATTTGCCAATTCCTACTTTATACAATATAAGTTCATTGAAAGAACTAATAAAAAGGGCAAAATAATCAAAAGGGGTTGTGGACTGTGAACTTGAATTGTGGAAAAAGGCATGAGAATGGTTATTCAAGAAAATATAAAGAAATAATTTAAAAAATTGTTTAGAGAATTAAGAAAAAAATATTTTATTGGTTTATTCTCAAAGTTGTTGCAGACTTAGTTTTGTTGCATATTGAGAAGTTTAGTTGGCTTCATAATAATAACAAATGTCCAAAAATTGAAGTGATCATTTTCTTTATGAGCATTTTTTTTAAAGTTTCTCATAAGTTATGAAGTTTCTCATAATGACCAACATGCGCCGCTGATATTTTTTAGTTTTCCATAAGTTTATTTCCATCTCCAACATTAAAATCCATTCAAATATGTAACTCTCTAATTCTTATGGATAGAAAATAATAAGTATTAAAAATATCCTCATTTTTTATTTGCAGTTGCAATGTGTTGAGAAGTCACAAAATATATTTGTACAACACCACAACGCATAGTGATCGTTGAGCTCTTTTAAAAATGACCTCAGAGTCAGAGCATTCGCGCAGTTCATTCGAAGAGAACTCTTCGTTTCCGGGTGACCAACTGGAGGAGCACGACGTGTGTGAGGAGTTGCTGGGCAGTAAAATGAGCGCTCTGGAATTAAACGATGTCTGCATGAAACGCCAACAGCAACAACATCAGTCCCAATTCTGCGACGGCAGCGATAGTGGCGTAGACATCGCGACAACCATGAGTATCTCACTGCAGCGCGCACTGAGCAACAACAGCGGCGGTTACGCCAGCAGCACATGTGGTGGTCTGGACGAAACAACCTCTGTCTGTTACCTAAATGGCGGCAATATGTCCTGCGACTCCAGCATGATCAGCTACAGCTCCGATTTGTGTGAACTGAAGGCAGCGGCGGCAGTTGCAGCTGCGGTTGCGGCAAACACAGAGCTCGGACATACGCACAACGGCAACAGCAATTACGAGTGCTGCAGCGAGAACGGCAGCGAAAGTTCCTCCGTGGCAGGTGGTGCCTCGCAAGTGGGTGGACGCGGCAAACTGATGAATAGCATTAAGAAGAAGGTGGCCATGTTTGAGCCACATGTGACGCCGCCTGGTCGAATGACCAGAGATAAAGGTTGGTATAAATGCAAACTAACGTTTACTTTACCTACTTATTTTGTATTTTTTAATTCGCAGAACCTAATGCGCCTGCTAACGCCAACAGCACAACAATTGCCGGTCAGTTGAATGGCAGTGGCAGCCGCATGCGTTCGCGCCTCAGCGGCATCACGCGTACTGCATCCTTAACGCGTCACGCTGCCGCAGCGCCTATGCTGCAGACGCGTGAACGCGCCAGATCACGCGAAAAGTCCGTCATGCCCCCGAATCAAAAGCCCACAGCAACTGCCTTTCGCGCCACACAAACTCGTGTTAAGCCACAGAAACCCGATTCGCTACCAGCTACGCTAAACTCACACGTGACGCCCAACATACAGCAGCAGCGTATCATGCAACGCACGCCATCTCTATCGAGAGCGCGCACTCCCGGCACGCCGTCCGATGATGGTCGCTGGCCTTCTTTGGGCATTCGCTCCACTGGCATGACGAAGCCGCAGCAACGCGGTCTCTCCGCCACACCAGATCTTGCCTCCATGAAGCTGCGCGCCAACATGCTTTTGGAAGTCAAAGCTGGCGTTTGTAGTCCATACGGTACAATGCCGCGTCGCCGGAAACAAAAATCCGTCGAAGATTTAACCGGGCGCAGTTCTCGCAGCAGCTCCACATCACGCGATCCATTTGCAAACCCACGCATGGTCTCCTCGGTTGTATTGAGCTCACGCAAGAGCTTAGCCAGCACCTACGGCACGCCCACGTCAACCAGAATGCTGCCCGGCGGCAACCTGACGTCGCTGTCCGCTTCGAAGACCTCGCTGGCGACGCGTAAGTGCGCACAGCCCAAGACCAAAATCTATCATGAGACCAGCGTCCAGACAGCCATCACAAACCAAGATCTCGAGAAGATATTGACGGGTGCTGCGCCGCTGGCAGTGGCCATCGATGCGGCGGAGTTTCGCGACAGTCAGACGCAGTGCGACATACGTGACAAACAGCTCGAGCGGCTTCGCGATGAGTTGCGCCAGTTGTCGGAGCGCGAAAACGAGCTTACGAACGCCTTGGCTGAGCGAACGCAGCGCAGTGCACAGCTGGAGCAACAGTTGAAGAAGGAGCGTGAAGAGAAGCTGGCCATACAGCGTGAACTACATCTGAACACGGAGCGTGTGATAGGCATGCTGGAGCTGGCGCGAGTCTCTGGAACCCCCACTGATGACGATGAACAGTGCGACAGTCTTTTGATGCTGGAGTCTCAGATTCAAATGTCCGGCCACGAGCTGCACGAAAAGCAACAGGAGATCGGCAAACTGCGCCAGCTCTGTCGCACGCTGCAGACGGAGATGGAGCGTTCGATGCTGACGCAGGTGAGTCTGCTGCAGGAGAAGGTGGCCATAGAGCAGGAATCGAACGAGCTGCATGACTTTCTGCAGCACGAAAAGGCGGCCATGTGCGATGCGTTAAAGGAAATGGAACTGGAGCATGAGACATACAAGCGGCAGCTGGAAAACAAAGAGGAGGAGATAAAAGTGCTGCGCGATGAATGTCGCCATCTGGTGCGTCTCAATGAGCAGCGCAGGTAAGTCGGCGGTTGTGCCAATGCAGTGCGCACAAAACGGTAATTTTTGTACTTTGCAGACAGGAGAACCGGCTGATGCAAACGAAGTATTCGGCGCTGGAGAGCAAAAGCAAGGAGCTTATTGTGCAGCAAAATGCCTCAGTTTCGGGAGCCTCGATGTCGTTGACGGGTTTGCAATCGCGCTTGGACAGCCTGGTGGAACAGTTGGTCTCTTCATACAGCATTTCTGAGCAGGATTTAGAGGTAAGCCGCGCAGACCAGAGAGACTAAAGTAGCGTCTGCTTGTCTCATGGGTTTCAAAGTCACAGACATTTCAAGTCACAAAAGAACCTCATTACTGCCATACCCTGCAAAAGTAGTTGACATTTTCCGTGCCATGTGTTTCGTTGTAATTTTTGTTGTATGCTTTTAAAGGACACTCGCAGCAACGACGACGTCATCCTTGACTGATGGTCGCTGTGCTGCAATGCTGTGCAGTTCAATGCCCTGTACTTGGCTGTAACCGGGGTGGGTGTGTTGCCGTCTTGCCATAGCCAACTAGTATCTGCTATTTGCATGAGTTGAATAGTTTTAAGGTGCTGCTGCATAATCGCTTGATTTTCAACGCTTCTATAGACTTTAATCGAACCTGTTTAGGAGACGAATTGCGTATCTGTCTGGAGCACAATTGAACTATGTTCAACTATGTTCAAATGTTCAATTAAAATTCAAAAATGTCTGTTGTAATTCAAAAGACATCAATTGTAATTCAGAAAACTCATTGAAATTTAAAAGACAATTTCATTTAATTTTCAAAATACATCAATTGGTATTCATAACTTTCCATTTGGAATTCAAAATATTTTCAGTTGATATTTTCTGCATTACAAATGGAAAATTATGAATATCAATTGTGATGTATTCTGAAAATCAAATGGAATTTCTGAATTATAATAGATGTATTTTGAATTTTAATTCATCTTTTAAGAATTACCTTCCTGCCGACACTGCACATTTCAGTCGCTTCGCAAAAAATACGTCTGTATGATTTTTAGTTAATGCGGGTCACATCAAATTTTATACATTTGACAAAAATCATATTTTTTGCTCCACAATATTGGATATATTTGTGGAGCTGATTCCAAAATGGCATCAATTAAATCTAGTTTTTGAGATATAGCACATTTTTCAATTCCCCATTATTTTGGTCTTCTTTTCTTTTTAAAATTTCAACAAAAGAAAATAATGAAATTATCTTTTATATATTAGACGCAGAAAACATTACGCTACAATACAAAATTTGTGTTTTATGCATAAACAAATATGTTTACGAGATATAAGCTATAAGATATAAAATTTGTCAAAACTCAATTTAAACATTTCTCGAGTTATGCTGTTAATTCAAATTGCCACCAGATTTGATTTAGGGCGATGTTTCGGCATTCGATAGAATTCCATATATAATAGGCAGGCAAATGTTTTTGAATTCAAATTTCAATACATCCATTTAATTTTCAAATGTATTAATTCATTTTGAATTATATTTGAACGATTTGAATTCATTTGGAGAACGATTTTTTATATTGTGACATTGAATTCAAAACCGTTACAAAAGTTGCAAATTTAATATGAAATTCGATCGGAAATAGCTCGAAATCCCGAATATGGCCCTATAATTCTTATTAGGTACTAAATACAAATGTTTTTGTACACTTTTAAATTATTATAAATTGTATTCTCTATGTTTTCTAAGCAACCATAATTTTTAGGTTTTGGTACATTTTTTTGTTTGGGTTAGGACCTCGGTTGTGATATCTTTCGAATTGCTCAAGGCCAAATAAAAAAATCAAGCAATATTTCGGTTCAGATTCTACGTTTTATTCTTACGATTCTTTTTCGAACGAACATAATGAAAATTTTGTTTGTAGAAGAATTCACAATGAAAATATATAAAATGTATATAGAATGTATTGGAAATATAGTTACTGTTATTAAATGTATGCATCATATGATCAGTCAGTGTAAGAACTAAGAATTGAGGCCAATATTTGTTTCCACACTTTTCAGATAAACAGTGAGAAAATGATGGGGGTTTACAATACATAGGTACATTTTTAATAATATTTTTAAATTTTTATGAAATATTTTTAAGTTCATTCGTCACAAAATTTTGCGCAAATCCTAAATATTCGAGTGCGTTGTACTCTCCCTTGACTTATGCAGGTTCGATAATAGAATTGCCACAATGATTCAATGCTGATTCATTTTAATTTTATTAATTTAAGTTAATTTAATTGTTTTGTTTTTTGTTTTCTTCTTAATTTCCAGGACATTGTTTTCCAAAATGAACTTTCAACCAATGGCAGCAACAGTCTGCACGATAATGAAAATTCGCAAAATGTCACCAACACCATGGTGCACAGTGGCGTGGACAGCAGTTATCAACCAACCAGTGATGGCTCCCTGTCACCACAGAGAAATCAGTCTTTTATCGCAGCCGTGATCAGTGCCATCCGACATGCAACGACACCGTCCGGAAAGAAATTGCTGTCGCGCTGCAAGAAACCAGGAACACAGGAACATACAACGAATGGTGGTGGTAAGGCCTTGAAATTATTGAAAGTATTTTGAATATTTCAAAATTTCAAATTTTATGTGTAGAAGAATCCGATTCTACCACCGAAATGCTAGACTCCGAAACAGAACCATGTCTCATGATGGACAATGTGCTTGAGGACGTCACCATGCCCGACTCCCACTCACACAACATGGTATCTTCCACCTGCACTGGCGCTGCTGTGTTGTCACAGATAGAGCCGCCCTCAGAGTTGGTCAATGCCGCGGGAGACGAGTCGTTGCAGAATCTGTCGCAGGCCATAACCAATCGACAACAAATGGAGCTGCAGATAAATACAAAGCTGCCGCTACAGTTCAGGTGAAAGAAAAGAAAATTTAAAAAAGTATTGTACATCATGCTAATGAAATTTAACAACAGCAAACAACGTGAAAATAGCCTGTCCGAGGACGTGAGCTGTCATGATTCCGTCGCTGAGATGCCTTCTCTGGTCGACTATTGCGGCTCTGGCCAAAGCATTGTGGATGAGGTCATCGAGGTGGAGAATATTGTTACCAAACTGCTGAAGGTGTTGCGCTTGATACAGATGGACAATGACAGCTGCATCCAGCAGCTAATTTTGGACAAGTGAGCTCAAAATGCGGCGCATATTTGCAAATGATTTTTAATAAATAAAAATGTTTTTTTGTCTAGAAATAAATTGCAACAGAACAAGGAGGATATGCTGGAGAAGTTGAAGGATCTGCAGGACGTCAATGTGCAGCTGAAGGATGAGTTGATGGATGCAACACAGGAGCTGATGCTCAAGAGCAACGATCTGTCGAGCACCAAAGCTGAGATGCAGCGACATCGCAATGAGATCGATGTAAGATTTTAACATGTTATTGGCTTAGTTTAATGCACAGCGTTGCCAACTGAATACGACCCCTTTAAATATAGCTAAAACATTATTGTCTCAATTATTTCTATAATGCAGTTAGATTTATAAAATGGTAGATAATAAAAAAATATTATTGCAATGTAGGCTACAAGGTGGCAACGCTGTAATACACACACACACATACACATGCACATTCTTAGCGCGTAGCACACTCTTATTTTAATTATTTAGTTAGTGATTTATTCGACATATTGCATACAAATTTTACATATTTAATTTTATTCTATCGCAATTTTTAGAGGTTTTTTATTTGTATATTTACGTTTTAGGTTTTAAAGTATGTTTGCGCCATTCATAATTGTATCTCTGTTTTAAGCTCAAAATATTTATAAATTTATATTTCTTTTTTTTTGTTTGCTTGTAAGTACCTCTACTTGTTGTTGGTTCCAAATATAATTTTGTAAATTTAATAAAGTATTAATTTGTAAAAGTATTTTTTTGTTTTGTTTTTTTTTAATTTAATTTTATTTATTTTTTTATCATTAGTATTTAATTCAACTATTTATGCATTTTCAAGCTATTTCAATTGAAAAGAAGTTATATGAAATATTGAATTCAATTTAAAATCAGTCAGTTATTTTTCAGAATAACCAAATACAATTCTGAAATCCTTAAAATGACTGTAGTCAATGCTAATTTTGACCACCATATCAATGACATAGGACAAAAATATTAACATAGTTCGATAGATTGATTCATTAGCTAAAAATTGTCCATAAGCTGTAAAGATCTACAATATTTAGTTTCCACGAAACAAATGCAAATGAGACACAACCTCAAATCTACCCACTTTTCCCGCGAATGCACATTTTTGCTGATATCTTTCAATTTGATTGAATTATATATACCAAGATAAAACTATTCGTGCTGTTTTATTCCGGTCCCGTGAAATTGATTGACCATTATTCATATTATTCAACATTTTATCTATTTTTTGCAATAACTTCTTAAATCATGGTCAACTGATTGACAAGTCTCATTTATTGTAAGAATGGACTATTTTGTAAAACCCATAGAACAAAAAGTTTCATAAATTATATTTTCGCGGAATCTACTTTGACCAAATGCTTATGTGTCGACTTTACTCCACGAGACTTAGTCTAATATTATTGGCATAAAAATGCGAGTTGAATGGAAAAATAAAATAAAAATCAACACGAGATGATAAGTGAACCCCTTACTAAATAAAACTCACAACAAAATATATAAATATCTAACTTTTGGAGTCAAAAAACACATTTTATTACATAAAAACTGAAGTTCAAGCACAAAATGGATTTCTCTTCTTTGGTAACAGTGGCACCTAGTGTTACGTGACCAGTATCAATTTTAAGGTGATCTGACATGCCATTCGCATTTTCAGGTCTCCCCTAGCAATAAATTTATTTCAAATTGATTTCACAATTGATCAAAATAATGAACAAAACAGCCAAAATATATTTTAAATGCTGCATATTACTTCTTGTAGAGCTAGCTGATCTAATTATTGTGTATTCAAAAACACCATGAAAAATCTTATTTTGAGGTCTCAAAAACGTTGAAAAAAATAATTTTTAGTTGTACATTTTCAGAATTACGTACAAATCGTTAAAATGAAGAACAGTCTCCTTTTTTGATATACTCAAGATTTTATTTAGTAAAAGCTACCATATCTTTTTAATTAGTTTTCCATGGTGTATTCCAAATTTAGAGTTTTTATTTAAGAGGGCTTTTAAAAAATGATATACCAAGTAACATCTTTTGGTCTTTAAAATCAGGGTGTATTTAAAATTTTGATTTTATAAGACCTAAATTTAAAATTTTTATATTGCTGGCCGCCTTTATAGTAGAGCTAAACGTTGATATATAGATCCTGCTACCAGAGAACAACTTTTGTACTTTAAAATCAGGTTTCGTATTTAAAATTTCAAGTTTTTATTTAGTAGGGTTTTTAATTTCGATTTTTTATTTAGTAAGACTTTTAATTGCGGGGATAAAGGTAGATAGAGATAGAGAGAGACATCTACCAAAAAAAAAAAAAAAAAAACAACTTTGGTCATTTCAACAGATTTCTAGGGTATTTTCAAAATTTAGTAGGGCTTTCAATGGTAGAGCTATTTCGTGTTTTTATTTAGTAGGGTGTATTTTTTATAGCTGTAAATTCAGATTGGAATTTTCCAGTTTATCTTTAGTAGCGGTTTTAATGGCAGAATTCAAAGTTGGTCTATAGAAGAGGCTCCTTCCAGAAAACCACTGTTGGTCTTTAAACTCAGGTTTTATATTCAAAGTTATATTGGGTTTTAATATGGTCGAGCTAAATGTCGACATTTTAATTGAAAGTCTAAAAGTTGATATATATGAAGGGTTCCTACCATAAAACAACTTTTGGTGTTTAAAATCAGATTTAGTGGATGTATTCACAATTTTGATTAGCTCAACTAGCTGTAAAAGAAACCATATATCTCGTTTGAAATATATTTTTTTTCGGCACTAAGTTAACTATTAAATGAAATAATAACCCCACCCAAATGTAATTGGACTTGGTTGTAGTTGTAGTCATTACATTTAAATACTTTTTAAGTATTTTTATAAAATGTTCATGTTTAATACGTTTTAGTCGTGTGCTTCAAATTGTGCTCTTCATAATTATGTTTAAGGGCAACCAGAACAAACATTACTAGAATGCATTCAAAAGCTTAATGTTTTTTTTTTATTATGTTGAATTTTTGACTGGCTTATGGTTTCTCAATACACATTTTCAACAATATGATTTATTTATCGTTTGGTTTATCATTGTAATTTAAAATTTTCACTGCTGGTCCAAGCGTTTTATCCTAGCGATTCGTTGTATTCTCCGTTTTGTTCTCCATGCAGCTGCAGTTGCTTAAAAGCTTTTTAACGCAGTAATAAGCAAAATAAACCAGCAAAAGAAACATAAACAAATTACCATCACCATATCAATATTTCTAAATCATTGTCACTTTCAACAACATCGCATCAATCATTCTCAATCATTATCAACATCACCATCATCATAATGTCATTCATCGTATCATGAAATTCATTCACTAATTCATAATAATAAAGTAACTAAGCCCACAACATGGCTCCCATCAAAACCTACGTGGCTTTCATCACAAACTTAATTCCCTCTACAAACCCAAAAAACCACAACAGCGACTCACACAGGACATTTGCAACCTGAGCACACTCTGCAGCAACTACAAGAAGTTATCACCGACTACGGAGTCGCCGGCCCAGTTGCCGTCTGATCTTGTGGACGATCGTTGCGAGGTGAGCATCCTAAATCTGCTGAAGATGTGGCAACAGGAGGGGCAGTTTGCAGCACCAGAGGTGCGCGATTATTTGCAGGATGTGATGCAGTGCGATTTGAATCCAACAGAGGTTGGTTTGATTTAATGAATTCATTGCTTTTAAACAAAACTTGATTTCTTTCTACCTTGCAGGAATGCAATGCCAACCGTTTGACACCGAGCAACAGCAGCGACTGCTTGCGTCTGTACGCGCAGCAAATGGAGAGTGTGCTGCAGAATCTGCAGGACTTGCAAAGCACGCAGTTGCAGCAACAGCCGGCGCTGCAGGCACTTCACAAGGACATGGAGGATGTGAGACTGCGACTGCGTTGGCTGAGTGCCAGCAACAGTGCAGCAGATGCGGCGGACAACCTTAACGCCAACGACGTTGTGCGCAAAAACACGGATACGTTGTCGACGGACGCAGCACTTTGCAAATAATTCGAGCACAGAGGCACACTCCAGCCAGAATCATTTGTGGGAGGCAGCAAAGGCGTCTACTACCGAATACGAAAAATGGCGGATATTAGAAACTCTTGCGGTAGTACATACTGCTACACACAAGAAATAAAAATGATCGGATATCCGCCCATAGACAGATTGTGCTGTTTACATCTGAGACATTTTCCAGTCCAATTTGATAATGAAATTTTAACTTAATGAAAATCGCATGCATTTCGTTCGTCCATTAGTGTAATTTTACATCTAGGTTTTGCTGACTAAAACATGTTGCTCATTGCTTTACGATATCTTCTGAATTCGGCGATTATTTGCTTGCCAAATTAGACATTATTAAAAAAAAAAAAACAAAAATACTTTACTAAATACATACGTTGCACTTTTGTCATTTATTAAAAATAGTAATTATATTAAGTGGCTCACGAAATTATTTAGCAATCTATAAAGCAACATACTACTTTATAACAATATATAAGTTTTTTTTTAATTTAGATTAAAACTACCCAAGACCAAAGGAATTCGAGAAAAAGTTTTAAGAAACTTGCACAGTTTCCTAATATTAAAATTGACTTGATAAGCGAAAAATTTAATTTTCCTTGATTTTAATAAAAAAAAATAAACATTTTTTCCGAAACTGTTTTCCGAGTGTCTGTTTTATTTGTTTATAACGTCTTACGGACATTTTGGTCTTTATCTAGCTTTTGATTTATCGAAATTTTTATATTTATCATGCCATTTTAAGTTTTATTTATAAATAAATTTTACAATTTACCGTCCTGATAATTTCGTGGGCCATTGAATTTTACATCTCCTTTTGTGGACAAACGTTGTTATGAATCCTAGTTATAATTAATGAAAAAGTTGTTTTTATTAAAAAAAAAAATAAAACTAAAATTGCATGAAATCATATGGTGTTGTTTACTTATATCTACACTGAGGGGAAAAAGTAATAAAATTAAATAAAAAAGTAATAAATTTAAATATTTTTCGACACGTTTTTCACCCGTAGTCTTTTGTATTTAAATTAAATACTTTTTATTTAAACTTGATGTAAATACTTTTTATTAAAATTTATTACGTACGTAATAAAATTTGAAGTAAATATTTTTTATTTAAATGTATTTACAACGGTTTTAGCGGCATGATAAAAATGGCAGGTTTTTATTTTAAGAATTTTGGTTTTAGGATACGAAAAACCCAAATCCGAGGTCCAGTTGTCGATTTTTTTTTTTCGCCGGGTGCAAAAGCTAAAAGACCGTCATGCCGTATGTAAGATTTTTTTATTCAAATAAAGCAATAAAAAATAAATGAAATAAAAAAAAATTCTAAAGAAGAGGTCCACTAAACGATATATTTCATTAATTGCTATTTTTTAATTATAACAAATTGTAAAAATATATGTTGTAACTATTTTTAAAGAAATGTCTTGGTTTCACACTTACTTTGCCGCTGCTGACTTTTCACAGAAAAAAAGCAGCAGCAGCAAACAACTTGTATTTATAACATTGTAATTTACCGATATGTACATTTTTGTTTGCCGCATATACAATATGTTTTACATATACTAACAAGAAATTCAAAAATAAATACAACAATTGTATATAGTTGATAGATAATTGTTGTCATCTGTCAATCGTACTCACCTCTTTACCATCATTGTGGTGCTGAAGCATCGACACCATTTGATGCATACACGCATCAATGGGCTCTCTCAAACATAATTTTGCAGGCATTAACATGTATGGTTAGAATTTCATTTAAACATAATATATAATTGACTGATAAATCATTTGTAAACAGGGTATTGAGACTTGAACAGTGTTGTAATTTGCTCTGACATACATTATAATACCCCGGAAACATTTTAATGTTGCCCCTTAAAATGGAGTATGTTCTAATGGAAACATAAAAATTACTACATCCAAATAAAATAAATATTTGAACCGAAACATAAATATGTTCAAAATAAAACATGATTTTGAACGACCTGAATATTAATATCTTTCCAGTGAAACATATCAGTTGTTTCAGTTCAAAAAGTAGTATGTTTGCATAGAAACATATTTAAATATTTTTGGAAAGAAATCCTGAAAATAAAATATAAATAAAATGTTGTTTTTTTATTAATTTTTATTAAAAATCTTTAAACATGCACAGTGGGAATTTATAATAATGAATTCATATACAAAATTTTAAATGCATAAATAAATATTTCGTTTAAAACTGCAAGTACAAGTGACAGCATCAATGAATGCACAATTGCACCAGCAGACGCTAAACCAGACGATCTAGACTCGCTTTATATTTGGTACAGTTACAGTTGGTCTCAGTACAGCACATAGCGTAGGCAAGAAATCACGGAGGCTTTTGTAAAAAAACATGCCAAATTCTGTTGGAAAATCGAAACACAGATTTTTATTTGTGGTTTTTTCACATTAGTTTCAGAAATTATATACTGCACTATATTATACTCTGTTACTATTTGTACTTTTTGTAACACAAATTATAATTTACAAATAATAAAATTATTATCGACGCGAACACGTTTTCTCAACGAACAACAAAAGGCACGTACGCAGAAAATGCCGATCACCGAGTGTCAACTTTGTATACAAGAAGAGAGCTTCAAGAATACCTTTATTTACATTTAAATTCAGTTTTTTGTTTGTTTTCAAACATCAGTATGTTTAAAATTACCCTAAACATACTTCAAACGACGACAAAAGAGACGTAGATAGAAAATTCTGCTCAACGAGTGCCAACTTCGTATACAAGAAGAATGTTGCAAGAATACACTTATTTAAATCCAATTTCTTTTTTGTTTGTTTTTAAACATCAATATGTTCAAACGATGGCAAAAGATGGCGTAGGTAGAAAATGCTGCACAACGTTGGCAACTTCGTCAGTCGATAAATTATCGAATTAAGACGAGCGTTGCGAATATACGTTGTATTTAGATTTGATTAGCATTTTCTGTGTGTTCGAAACATAGTTTTAACCAAGTAAATTGCAAAGAAACAGTATATTCAAATGCAATTAAAATTTTATGTTGGTATTGTAACATATTTATGGTAAATTTGACAGATTCAGCTGGAAAATATAATAATGTTTACACGTGAACAAAAATAAATTCAATTTCGATTATAATTTAATTACACTTCATTCCTAATACATGTATGGTAATTTCGTATTACTTTTTAATTACATTCAAATATATTCAAACAAATCTTTTCTATCCGTGTACGTTTAATACGAACAACACATTTGGTTCTATGAATTTGATAAATTATTATGTTAGAGTAAGATTTTCTATAGATCGATAGATCCGATGAGTATTTAATCGACAGACCGATTAAATTCTCATCGGATCTCGAAATTCATTTTTTTTTATTATTGAAATTTTTATACCCTACACTAAGAGTGAAAGGGTATATTCAGTTTGGTACGCCGTTTCTAACACTCAGAAGGAAGCATCCCCGGTATGGGAAAGTATATATTCTTGATCAGCATAACCTCCTGAGTCGATTTAGCGATGTCCGTCTGTCTGCCCCTTTGTCTCTTGAAATCACGATTACAGAAAAATTATAAGAGCTAGATCAATGAAACTTCTAATTTAGATTATTTATATATCTACGCTGTACCAACAAGAAAATTGGCATGATCGGAACTTTGTGACCTGCGAACCGACCACATATGTTCATATACCTCATAAAATTTACATCTACAGATGAATTTTACTTTATACGAGCTTAAGTGAACTTCTTTTGCCAAATATATATTGCCTTATGCCTAAATATATGAAAATAATGTTTTCTCGGGAACTGACATGTGGTTCTCGAAAAAAAAAATGAAATTCGGTATACCTACCCATTTGTACATATGGGTATCAAATGAAAGGAAATCCTACAGCGATTTCAAGTTTATAGGTATTTTTTGAGGATTTGTAAACCCTGGTGACCTATGCACCTTTTTAAGTGGTCACTGCACACATTATCACATTGTGTAGGGTATTTATAGTCGGCTTAGACCAACTATAACTTACATAATTTTAACTAACTTAATCACTACAATTATTAAAATATCCCTACTTCATAATTTCCCATGTGATCTAACCTTCCCAACTGGTTGATACTTAAGCCTGAATCATACGATTGAATAAACGTCCAACTTTTGAATCAATTTTGAAAACAATTTTAATATCAATGGTGTGGTTTTCCGTACAAAAATTGAAAATGGAATCAAAATCTGATCGTTTGTTCAATCGTGTGATTCAGGCTATATTTTTCAGTCTCATTTTCAAACTAAACGTAGTTTAAAATAGTTCTAATTTCGTTTATAGTCAATATATCACAAATATTCAAAATGCCGTATTTACTGATTACTAATTGTCTATCTGTCTGTAATTTTAAACACATTTGCACATTTGATTAGGAATTATAGACGTTTTAAAAATGTGTAAAAGTTTAAACTAAGTTTAAATTTTCATTAATGTGATTAAAGAGAAACTTTTATCTCGTTCAAAGATTTTCGTGATTGATAACTTATTCAACGCAGACACATTTACTAAAAGAAAACTACTCAACTAATTGCCGTTGAATTAATTGTCTATATTTAAAATATATAGATATCGACATTAAGGATTAACACTTGAGTTTTTCATTTGAATGAAGATTAGTAATTAAATT
The DNA here is from genome assembly GCA_951804985.1 of Dryomyza anilis. Classification (NCBI taxonomy): domain Eukaryota; kingdom Metazoa; phylum Arthropoda; class Insecta; order Diptera; family Dryomyzidae; genus Dryomyza; species Dryomyza anilis. The sequence continues at coordinate 89,145,376 of OX638134.1, forward strand.
TATATAAAATTATTTTGTTATGTCATGGAATGGATATAATTACATTTGTTTGGATTTTCTAGTTTTAAATGTTGAAATAAATAAATTGAAAAAATAAAAAGTTCCCTAAGGATAAACCATACATCAACACCATATAATACGCAGATGCTGTCTGTGACAATTAAAAGAAAAATTGAGTTTATGTTTTTTGGACTATATATTATTTATTTGTAAGTCCACTAACTTTTAAAAGATTTTTTTTTGATACTATATTTTATTCTGTAATTTTTTGTAAATGTTAGGAAAGTACACGCTGCAAAAAAAAGAGCTCTCCCAAACATAATTTCGCAGGCATTGTATATATCTTTGGAGCTTTATACAAACAAAAGAATTATTTCATTGCCAAACATTATTATAATAAAAGCCAAACATACTTTTGTTTTCGTTCAAACATATTTATATTTAGAATGAATAATTTTTGGAGTTCTTGCAAACATATATATGTTTGAATGTGAAAAACATTTTATTTACATGGAAACATATTTATGTTTACATTTAATTTTAATATAAAAAAAGTAAATTTAATCCTAATTAATATCTTCTTTACACAATATTCATTTTTCCCTTTTTTAAAATTACATTTTTTTTTTATTTATATTATATAATTAAAAACTTAAACTTTTATTATTACACATCTTTTATTTATATTTAATAATTTTATTTCCATCTATTGTTCCTATTTTGAGTTCTGTAAATTACGGATGAATGGGATATTTCACAAGCATCCACTATCTGGTATTAACAGTAATTGGCGGTACTTAAACAAATTCTTCCACCAAAATGAATTTTTGAACTATATGAAAAGTATTAATGTGAGTGTTACTGAGTGCTAAAAGTATGCAGCGTTGTTCTTTAATTGTGACTTCGTAATACCAAACATGCATATAATCAAAATAATGCTATTATTTTTAAATTCGTTGTCACCCAGTAATAATCACGAATAACCAAATACATATAATTCAAGGAACTTTTTATTAACGTTGGGTGTGTTAAATAGCGGAAATATCAAACATACATATATTAATATCTGATAAAAAATATTTATTTCAGTAACATAAATATAGTCAATTCATGTAAATCCGCGATTAAAGCAATTTATGTTTAAATATCGTATAATAATATTTCAATCTGAACAAAATATTTATGCAATTCAATTATAATGTAATTAGATTTTACTCCTAATATTTATATATTTGAATTTTAATTACGATATAATTACATTCAAACAAATCTTTTCTATGCAGTTGAAATCAGCGCCCGCGAATTAAAAAAGAAATGCTGTGTGGAATAGTGTAATTAGATAAATGAATAAAATAATAAAATTGCTACACAAAACAAACCTTCTAAAAAACGGGTTTGGATGATAAACATATATTTTAGGTAGATCCCTATTACGTTTGTCTATACGCCTACGTCTGTATTTACTATCTTTAAATTTTGTAAAAATTCAATCAATGACATTTTTACCTGTGCATCAAATAGCATCTAATGTTATGCCAAGCTACCTGAAGAAGGTAATATTGGGTTGAATGTGTGCGAGTAAAACCATAGTTTACGCATTTCTCACAAAACATTGAATTGGTTTAGTAAAAAGGAACAAAAGGTTTAACGTCTAGTATGATTTGAATTTTATTAACATATGCGATATTTCAATATGTATAAATGAGAAAACATCATTTACACTAAGAAAACAAAATGTTTATGTTGCAACTATCAATTTAAATGTATGCCTTGTAGCGAATATTCAAAGATGCCATAAGTATAAATAAACTTACAGCTAAACTTAGTTATACTCATGTGATGTTTGAATGTTTGCTACAAGGCATAATTGAAGCTGATAGTTGCAGAAAAAACATTATGTTTTCTTAGTGTAGTTGAGAGCGCATTTAGGCGAGAGATTAAAGATGCAGAGCATAACAGGAAGAGAGAAAAATCATAAACAATTCTAATGTTTCAAATATTTTTGTATTAAGTACGCTTTATTATTTTTTTTTGTGAATTTATACAATAATATTTAAAGATAATGCGTTGATTAAATTAATCGGTTCCACCAAATTTTCCTTGATCTTACGCACCGTTTTCCAGACATATTTTTGAGCGAATACACAAACTCTTCAGGCACTCCTTGAATTATATAATAATTGAACAGGTTTGTGCTCTGTTCTATATGAAGGTAAAAGGTACCCTTTGCACGTAGAGAATCCATGATTATAAAATGTCTTTTGCAACGGATAATTGTATCTTCTACCAGATAAAATGGATTAATTGAGTGCGCTCTTGCAAAGGGCACAAACAAGGAACACTGGTTGCACAGCATAGGAACCAACGCAAACGCAGCAAGCGATCAGGTTTCTTGAACCTGCAAATCTTGTGCAAGCGCGCGCTCAACGGGGTCTGAGCTCTGAGAGTAGTTTTGAATGAAATCTCTCTCTCTCCATCATCCGTCTTCCTTCCACCAACGTTTATGTTGTTGCTATCTCTCTGGAACGCACTAAGGAGCCTAGAGCGAGCCTACCAACGAAGCGTCTACCTAAATCTCAAGAGAGGCTCAAAACGTGAATCAGTCTCGTTTAAAGTGGGCAAACGTTGAGTTGCTGTTCGGCTCGGTTCGCAAGCAACGTTTTATTCGAAAATTCTATACTTAGTTTCATTAATTATTGCATTTTTGCAAAGATACGGAAGCATTATAAACTCTTTTTAGTGCGCGTTACATACAAGAGTTGCGTGTGCTGCAAGAATTCATTAAATAAAATTGCTGCGGAAGCACTCAGGAAGGCAGCTCGTAGTTTTGAAAGGGTCAAAAACCGGTTTGAGAGAAATAAAAAAAACAACACACACCAGAGACATGTAAAATACAAAAAAAATATATATTGTTGCTTGCTTGTGCAGTGACGACGGTGCGACGTACTTCAAGGATGCCGCAGGCCCAAAACTACAAATATCAGTGGTAGAAAATGAACAGTAAAAGCAATAACAAACGTAAAATAGCAAAATTGGGACTTGGTTCTGTAACGTGCTCCGATGAATTGATGGCGGCATCTGCAACGACAATGACAACAACCACTAAGAATGCAACGGCCGAGCCGCAGCAGCCCATGACGCAGCAACAACAACAACGCTCGCAAAACATGCGCCAGTCTGCCAATAGCCTGATCGAGGGCTCTGCCGCCTGCCCCCTCACGCACCAATACCATTACATTCAGTATCCTGCGTACTACCAATTGATGCACGATCGGCAGATGCAGGCACAACAGACGCAGCCACCACCCACCACTTGCCGCTGCCCATGCTCGTGCGGTACACAAAATTCAGCCACAACAATGCAAATGGCAGCGTCAAATGACGAACGTCAAATGCATCCTCATCAGCAGCAGCACCGCCATCAGCACAGCGACGACAGTCAAATGGCGGTCGCAGTCACGGTGCATCGTCAAGCGGGTGGTGCTGGTAGCAGTAGCGGCGAAGGAGGCAGCGCTGGCGGAGCACAGGGCCAACAAGTGACCAAAACGAAATCGCAACAGTCGTTGCTGAATCATTCGTACCAAATGCTACAACAGCCGGACATGATCAGCGATCTGGATCATGAGGAAAAGCAACTGAATGTGGCGGAGAGCACAAGTTGCGACTGCGATTTGGAGTGCAGCTGCGCGCTGGCGCTTCCGCGGAAGACTAAAGTTGTCGGCGGTGCCGGTGGTGGTGATGCTGTAGCTGGCATGAGTGCGCTCATGATCGGTGTTGATGAAATCACTGTCAGTGAATCTGACAACAACAGCACGATCATTAAGCGCAAGAGTCGTGGTGACATTGTTGGCGGCAGCAAGAAAAAAATGTTTGTAACCCGCATGGACATAATTTCCGACATTATTTCAACTAAATTTAATTTTTTAAAATTTTGTAGCAATACTTGGTGTGGCCATCCAGACAATGTGCGACTAACGTCTCAATTGGGACGCGCACGCAAGTCCTCGGACCCTAATTACAACTCCAGTCAGATCGATATATATAGCGATGGTGATGGTGATGGCACCGATTCGTGTCAGAAAATAAACAACGGCATGTCTGACGATGAGCAGCGACCGCCGCTGCCACCAAGACCGCCGCCGAGACCGCGAAATGTTATGGTCAACATGAATGGTAAGCATTTATTGTTAGCAAGAATCACAATTTACAAACTATTGAAAAGATTTAAAATTAGACCCCCATGTACTGGAATTTTCTGTAACCTGAGGAAGATTATAAAAAATATCCCCACATATTTTAGCATGTTACTCAGTTTTTTATAAGTTTACATTCAAAAAGTCCATCGAAAAATCAGCCTTTTTGACAAGACCTCAAGTTTTGATTATTGGTAAGACCATCTTACCATTTGAGGGATATAAAATAAAATCGCAAATCTCGTAATGCCCAATGATTACTATTACTCTATAAAAGTTATATATTCTAATTTTTATTTTATATTTCTTATATTTGAAGAAAACCCGTTGTCTTTTCTTTTTATTTAATCGTGAAAATATTGAAATCATTTTTTCTCGGTTGAGAATATTCCCAAATGAATTCATGATTTGAAAATACATAATCCGAATGAATGAACATATAAAGAATTTATTTTTTATTCGCGAATGCATTTTTGCGAACTCTGCCTTCAAAATTTATATATTTTTATTTTAAATTTCTTTGAACACGTTGACATCATTTTTAAATTAAGTATTTATATATATTTTGTTTTTTTTTTTAATTAAACTCATTTGGAATTGGTATTATCATAAAAAATAAAATTATATTGACTATTTCTGAAATTTAACGAACATTTAATTCTTTAACCTTTTTTCGTAATATTTCTTATTAATGTGTTTTATTTATTTTTTAAATAATACGCTTTTCTAATAATTTTGAGGAAACAGTTTCTATTTACATTTGAACATAATCATTACTTCTTTTCAATATTATTTTATTTAATTTGTTGTACCTATATAAATGACCCATCCATACAAATCATGCACATCTCTTAGAAATAATTCCTGCGCAGAAACACCGCGTTTTTTTTACCCCCAATGAAAATTCCTTGACAGATGCCGCCTGCAATCCTTGCGGAAGGAATTACATCTCATTACAGATAGTTCAGATGTGTTTACGGCGCACAGCTACTGTGTCATCTAAAAAAATCCAGCGGGATGTGAGAGCAAAGTGTTTGGCAGAAATGTGTTTATGTCAGGATTCGTGTTGACACCGAAATAAAAGAAATGTCGATAGATATACAGATACCTACTAATCAAATGAAAAATAAAAAGAAGTGAAAACTGTGCATATTTGACTGAAGAGAATTTATAGTGATTGCAAATAAGTCATGAAACGAAATCTCTAAAATGTTTGAATACTTTTAAAACAACCTTAAATGTTATGGTTCGAAAAAATAAATAAATCACTGAGCATTGATTGGTTTACATCTGTAATATTTTTATCGATTGCCGTACATAATTTTGTGAACAATCATGCATGGTTATCCTGTTATGCAGTTTGTACAATACAGTGTACCACCACCCTGCACCTGGGTACCGCAAGCTGAACCGCATCGTCCAACTGCACCATCGGCGGGAGGACTGGGTTAGTCCTTGGAACTATTTAGCATGATTATTTTTTAAATATTTCTTTTTACTTTAGTGTGTTTGAGAACACTATGTTGTTTCATTTAATTAGAATTCTTTTTCTTTTTGTTTATTTCCAGCCCATCGCAATGGAAATGGCATCAAGAAGTATGTTGTATGGTGCCTCGTTTGTGGTGGTTTTTCCTGCTTGCTGGGCGTGCTCTTCCTGGGCGTCTACTTCCTATTGCATTCGTATACGATAACAGTGGGGAATTTCGAAACGGTACCAACATTTGTGCCCGCAACATTGGTAAGTTTTAAAATTTACTAACAGTACAATTAGTTTAATTGTTGATGTTATTTGATTTTAGTTAATACTGACGGGTTTGTGTATCATGAGTTTGGCCAGAAGAAGAAACCGCTACAGCTACTTGGTATGTTCATGTTTTCAAAGTCTTTATTTTTGTACAAAATCGGACGAAGTTTTTGTATATAGAAATAGTTAATATAAACCAGGTGCTATGGGAGGTAGACGGTCTCTTTGACCAATCACACTCACATTCTAGTGGCGATAACAAATAACTCTTGGAAGATCAGGCGTTCTAGCATTTTTAAAGCTTCGGTTATATGGAAGGTGCCATGATCCTTTGTCCCGCTTATATACTACATGGCGATTATAATTATAAGCATCAACCTTTATTTTGATTTTTATAACTCTTGGAAGACCAGACGTTCTAACATTTTTAAGTTTTAGTTACATGGAAGGTGCCATCCTTTGTCCAATCCCGTCCAGAGAAAAACTATCACAATCTATATCACTGAGCTCAATTTCATGACTGTTAAGTACTCAGATATTTTGAATTAAAAATTCAGTTTTTCCACACCCATTTTTATACGTTAGTGGCGAATATCAAAAATCCTTTTTTAGTACGCTCCTACGTCGGGAGATGAACACCTAAGGGTTTGGGCGTTGATCGATCAGCACTTCACTCTCCCTTTTTGATAATAATTCAAATAAATTAGGAATATAATACATATGTTTTCCAAACCTAATATCTAGATCAAACTATCTGGTGCATGCGGCCTTATATCGGCCCTAACCTGTGCTCTGGTCACGGTCACCACAACCGTGCTACACATGAGCCGTCTACAGGCACTTCGCGAATGCGAATACGCTCAGAAAACACGCACCTGTACCTGCTACTCGGATATGCTTGAATCGCAGGTTGAACGCGTCGACAAAGGTAGGATTCGATCACTTCCCAGTAAACGCGCTCACTTAATACATGTACTACCTTTTCTTTCTCAGAAGGCGTTCGCCTGGTGTTCGATTCCTTGTCCGACTGTGGCGTTGTACACGGCTCGCTCTACTCCTGCTTGCGTGCGATATTCGGTCTGTCCGTTGCCGGTGTCCTTATAGCAGTCTTCAGTTGTATGCTCGTCTATCAGTTGCTGAGGTAAGTTTTCCACTTGAAGATATTTTCTAGCTGCACTGCTAACGTCCGCATTTTGTAGCCACGAACGCAAGAAAATGTACTGGGAACAACTGGAACTGCGCTGCCGCTCATTATACACCAGCCAACAGGGTCCACCGCCACCGAACATGGCTGCCATGGCGGCGGCGGGCGGACGCGCCAACGTCTGTCGCTGCTGCGAACAGTGTCATGCACACCGTCAGGTGCCGCTACAACCTTCCGCCTATCCGTGGGATGATGGTGGCGAACCGCGCTTTTGGACAGGCCAACCGCCGGGCAATTTTTACTCACCCAATCCCGGCGGTGATGATCTACACAATAGCTCCGCCAATGCGTCCACCTGTCGCGGTCACGGTCTGTCGAATTCACGCGGACGTGTGACTGGTTGGAGCTGGCCACGCATGCCGTGGCAACGTAGTTCGCCGGTGCCTAACAATCGCTTCCGTCAAACACCCTCTAGCCCAGACTCGCAGTATGGCTTCTCGAATAGCGGTGTTCAGCCAGCCCTCAATGATGCCACTCTCGTCGATTCAGATGTACATCACGCACAAGCTTTCAATATGGCTCCTGGTAGTTTGCCGTACGGTGTCTGGGGGCCGCCACCGCCATACAGCGACCCCAATAGTCCGGCCCGTCGTGGTTACTATCACTACGTGCATCCAAATGGGGGCAGCACATGTGTGAATGCTCCCGGTGAACGTCAGACATGTCCTACCGCCACGGAACAGCAGCAGCAACAGCACATGACGCGCAGCGGTGAGTGTCGGTCTCATCACAACGGGTGCCTTGATACAACGACCGATGCAAATGCATTTTGTGTGCAGACTCCAAGTGTGCGTAATGCGAACAAGCGCGGGAGTACTACGCCCGCGCACATGGCCTTCAAGTCGAAGGGCGACTATGAAAATACGCCCTCCGACAGCGACGGCGGTGCACGCGATCGTTGCTCAAACACGTTACCCACGCGCAAGGTGAAGAAGCGCGTCGTAGTGGAGACGGGCGCTAAAAGCATCGGACCCAATTCACAGATGACACAGCGCGTCAATGTGCAGCAAGTTTTTGCACATGCAAATGGCGCGAGCGAAGACAATGAAAATGTGCACGAGGAGGATCACGATTACCATGAGCCCATGAATACGGGAGGAGTAGGTAGCAACACAAACGACAACAATCTAAATGTGTCCGGCGGCATAATTGCAGCACGCTATAATGGAGCAGCGCAGGCGCAGCGCCATAAAATCGGCGTCGAGAACAGCGGCTTTCAGAACAACGCCGAGTGTAGCGCAAAGACGGGCGCTGGAACTCAAGACCATGATACATGTGACCCAGCCGAGTCCGAGGTTTACTTCGCAGACGTCAGCAGCTGCTGCAACATGTCGGTGAAAAATGACAACTACTACGAGGATGCCAACCAGACACAAGTCAAACATTGTCATAGCAATCAACACCATCCGCATCATCATCATCACCAGCAACATCAGCTACAGGAACATGGCTTAAATGCAGCGCACAGTAGCCACTCTGGTAATGGGGCGCCAAGCGACGAGGATTATTTGGCACAGCGATTCGGAAAGCGGGAGAATTCCGTGCGCAGTCGGCTTCCTTTTCCGCAGACTTGCAACGACGATTACGAACGAAATTGTAATCAGAACGCAGCTGCTGCGGCGGCGTCGTCTTCGACAGATGACAACCACATGAAGAAGGACAGCTCTCGCCAGAGCATGTGCTCCGTCGAATCGGAGGCAAAGACTGAGTTCACCGATCTTTCGCCGGCGACGCCTTGTGGCAATAAATTTGCACAGCTTCAATTTACAAACAGTGTCGCAACTGCGAATTCGGGCTACTGCAATACAGCGGTCGCACCGACCTCAACTGAGCCAACTCCAACACGTTTGACACCGAATACTTTTGTGGCTTCCTTTCCCTACTCCTCGGAATCGCAAAGTCTTGAGGCACATCGACGTTCGACCAGAAACATCAACGAATTAATGCATACAATCGATGCTCAGTATGAGGTCATCAACGATGTAACACCATCAAAAAGCATTAGTTTCCCCAAAGCAAATTCGCGTCCAACCACGCTGTCAACGGCGAAGACAATTATGTCATCCAAGGAACTTTTGGAGAATGGTGCAACTTACCCATCGGATATTGAATGGTCAGATAGCAGCAGCTGCGCCAATGATCGACAGCATATGTGAGATGAAGTTTTTGTTTAACCTGTCGAATGGTTTGAGAATGTATGGTAGATACATAGAAAGATCAAATATACTTCGTATTGAGTCCATTTTAAGCAGTAAACGGTAACATCTGCATTCAATAAGTTCTTCTATATTATTTCAATACCTATAATAAGATTCCATTTGGTATAGTACTGAATCTCGACCTATTATATATTCCAGATATACTTGATTTTACATTTAAACAGATCTGTATTTAATGCATTTATTTAGTGTAATTTATTTATAATTATTTTTAATTGGTTCCGCTTATATGTATTATAATCAAATTCATATTATGTGTTTAAAGGGATATATTGAGGTGCTCAAAAGACACCTCACTTATTATAAATATGTGCTATTTTGATGTACTGTTTATTTTAGGGGAAAACAACTGCCTATCTTAATATCGTTGTTGTCAAAGAAACCCCCACTTTTGTAGTCTATGTTTTAATAGTGTAAATGCAATTTATATATTTGAACAATTGAACATTATATCAATAGTGGCATCATTGATCAGAAAACAATATTAAAAATGGGTTTCTTACAAAGACTATATGATGTTCATTATTAACAGTAAAAACTATTACTCATCCCTATTTTAAAGCCCGTCGAAACGGAGTCGTCGAATCGGAGTTTCCGCTTCTAAGAGGAATGAGAAAATATTCTAGGATCCGTTCAGAACGGAAATATTGCATTAAAATCAGGTGTGTTATGTCAAATCTGTACATAAATTCATAAATCTGTCAAAAATACATTTCGTACGAAATGGCATATTTTCCAAATTTCAAATTCGATTCGGATCATAGAATACCTAAATCCGAATGAAAATATCCGCTACGATGGGCTTCAGAATAGTGGTGAATATCTGAATTAATATTGAATATTCCCATTACATTCACATTACAAAAATGTACCCTATAATTGTCTATTAAAAATTTATTTGATTAACATTTTTTTGTTGAATGTTATAAAAATTGTTAAAGAATGTTTTCTAAAAGCTATTATATAATTTGTATTACTCGTAGATTATTATTAAAGATAAATCCAAATAATTTGGTTCTTGTATCTATAAAGTCACAAGGAGCATGAACGGGTTAACAACGTTACAGCAACGTTACCATATGAACGATACATGTTTAAGACCACTATTTCTATATTATGCTATTTATTTAAATGGTTGCTCAATTAGTAAAAATATTTAGCTTATGTGAAAATATTAGATATACTGTAATTGTTGCATTTTTAGTCCATATTGTGGGCTTACATTAAGTGGTCAACTAGTTACCACAACGTCTATAAGTAGTCGAATATTATGTATTTATGTGTCTATGTTAACAGTTAGTACAATATCCATACTTTAAGTATATTATAATAAAAATTTGTATATAGCTACAAATAAACTAACTACATACGAAATACGAAAAGTTATTTTGGGGGAGATCCGCTTCGAGGGAACACAGAGGGTTTTTGATACCTTAGATACCTCAGAAAGAGGTGTCTTTTGGTAATTAGTAGTGTGGACTAAAAGCTATATATTGTCGATTGTCCGATTGCCTTTTTTTTTGGTTTCCTTAAATATATTTTATCTTTTCGAGAGCTAAAAATCACGTACTTTGAGATACCTTTTGGCGCACTTTTCTGATGGCATTCCGATATCGTCAACTTTTAAAAGTTAGACTAAAGGATATCTTTTGTTTGGTTGTGTAAGACAGTAAGGTACAAAAAATCACAGAGATTACTTAATTAAAGCGCTTTATTGGAAATTTACAAAAAAAAACATGCACTTTTGCCTATAACTACGTAAACTAGCAAATATACTAGTTCTTAAAATACTACCTGAGATAATAACAATATTACTACCACATTGGTCAACATAAATGCACCCTGCGCTAAATGAGCCGTAACCGCTGCATTATGATCACCCTTGTGGTCCTCCAGAGTGCCATGCGGTATCTCGTTGTCATCGATGTCAGGCAACTCGGTTCTCGCATGCTCAATTTCATCAATGGCCAAGAGCGTCGCCTCGTTTATGGTGCGCAATAGCGGGTAATTAGAGATTGAGCGTTTCGGCACGGTCACGTGACCGCCGTTGTGTTGCATTATCTTGAAGTCGGCATAAGTGTCCGTAGCGGGCTCACATTCTCCCATAAAATCGTCAGTGTCGATGGACCAGATCATCAGACCAGCCAATGAGCGATCCATGGCGAACTTTACTTTGTTCGCTATCGAACGTGCGCTATCAAAGGTCACAACACGACGCATTCCAGTCGCACTGTCGGGTTCAGAACGCGCCAGCATCTGATCGGTCTGCGCATCCCAAGTGGTTGTCCAACCGGCAGTTTTGTTACTCAACATGGCGCAGATTTCGTTGTAGCCCAGAAAGCCGTCTTCTCGTGTGAAAGGTCCTTGAAAGCCAATACCATCAGAATCATCATCGACATCACCGTTCAAAGGGGTCTGGAAGGTGCGACCGTAAAACGGCAAGCCCAGCACAAGCTTCGAGGGTGGAGCGCCCAATTTAATTAAGTAGTCTATGGTAAATTGCTGTTGGAAGGAAACCCGTTTAATATACCGATAATTTAGATATTTTCAATAACCATACCACACTCAAGATATCGTCCTCTGGCGCCATGAGCGGTGCATTAAATCCCACTTTCTTATCCCAACTGCCATGGTAATCATAGCACATGATGTGTAAAAAGTCCAGAAAACGCGAAATCTGACGAACATCGTATGCCTCATCGATAACATTCTTGGCTGCACCAATGGCTGAGGTTAACAAGAGATTGTGCTTGTCGAACTCCTCGCGCAACTCCTTGGTGAGAATCACAAAGTTGTTACGGTCCTTTGGGTCGCCGCCTCGCTGTGTTGGATACTCCCAGTCCAGATCGAGGCCATCAAAATCATATTTACGTATAAAACTGGACACCTGCTGAACAAAGCGACCGCGTTGGAAAGGATCAGCGACCAGAATAGAGTAGTTCTTGGAGCCTTCATTCCAGCCACCGATGGCCAAGCTCACTTTCAGATGAGGATGCGTGCGTTTGAGACCCGTAAGGCGCTCAAATCCGCCTTTACCATAATTATCCTTCAAGTCTTGCCATGGATCTGTACGAAATGATTAAAAACACCATGCGCTATGCGTTGTTATATATAACGTACCCAGCGATTTTATGGCCGACTGCGTTATGTCCAGACCAGCAAAGGCGTAGACTACATGCGTACATAAATTTGGATCAAAGTTCTCAATCGAGTAGACTCCATGTCCAGGTCGATATACGGCCCATGTCGATATGTAACATACCACGATTTTGTTATGTGTTGGACCTGAATAATGAAAAAAATGCTCATTTTGTTATGGTATTCATGCGAAAGTTACCCTTATGTTATGATTACTGTTTGAATTTAATACCTGTTTTTGCGGAAGCCAACAATATGAGTGGGAAAACCGCAGCCAGTGTAAGTAAGACACGACTTCCTTTGCACAGTGAAAGGTCATACATCTGAAAATAAGCAAAAATAAATAACACTTTATTAAAATAACTAAAACACAAATTTTAAGCAACGAGTTTGCTGACTGTACTGATTGGTACTACCGGATAATAATTAAATGCACCCGAGTGAAGCTCTGGATATTCAGAGTGCTCAGAGTAAAAGACTCTGCCAAGTGCATATAATGACTTCGTGCAACGGATTCGTCATCTGGTAGATACAATTATTGTAGATCGTCCACTAATTCAATGGCGTCTTGAAATTAATTAAAGTGCGCACATAAATACGCCCCAATTAAGTATAAATGGCAGCAGACGGCGATGTGCAATAATGGGATTTTTAGAATTGCTGGCAAATATTAGCAAAGAACTCTTTCTTTCCTCTTTTGATATGAGACTGGTAGAAGGGAAATGTTAGTTGTGGCAACCAAATGCATTCGATTAATGCGAAATTTATACAATTGGCTGCGGTTATATCACAGATACCCACTAAATTTGTGTCTATAAATCGTTATAAATTTTATTCTATAAATCAAGCCGGCAGTATTTAACAATTGAATAATGTAAACCTTATAAGAATTATAAATTCATAAATGGGTAAATGGAGAATAAAATGCATTTTAAATTTGATGTTCAAGAAAATTATATTGGGAAAGAAAAATAAGGATTGAAATCTACCATATGATGGAAATGGCAAATTGTGTTGTTTAATATGGATTTAACTTGGAATTTTATCGTTTAATGGTTTAACCCCACTTTGAGTTGTATTGTTGTCTTGTCTACTCTGTAATCAAACTGATATAGAATAGCACGCGATTCTAGAACTCTGTACAATTATTCTATATAAATACTATCGCGATAATATCGCGAGTTACCCTTTACATGTAAGTTAATAATGTAATGTGTAGAAAAATAATTGCAATGTTTGCAATCACTTGTCACTCCTGTTTGACCACAAAAATGTGAAAAGTCAGATACCTTTATTGGTTTTGTTAAGAAATAAAACACATTCACTTTCAAAGCACCAATACACTGAAAATATTGTCAATATTGCAGGTTATTTGTTTCCATACTATGTAAGGTATTAATCGATGCATCGCATTCTGAAATGAATTTTAATACTTCAACTTGTGACCAGTTTACAAAGTAATATTTGCAAAATATTGTAATGTGTAGCGTATTTATGAACCGGATATGCAGCTTAAAAACCACTTTTTCTTGTTTTCACTTCTTTATATCATTTTTTCTTTGTCATCATCATCATCGTCGTCGACAAAGATGGAAACAGCGCCAGAAACAATGTTAAAGTCAGACACAGAAATCAGCGACAGTTTAATGTTAACACATTGCAACGAAAAAGTAAAAAAATTAACGTTAAAATTAAAGCTACAAACGTACGCGGAAGCTTTAAGCTACATGATCTGCTTCTTGAGCATGGCGACTGACGACGCCCTCAACCACGAAGTAATGGCCAGGCCAGCGCCATTGAAAAAATGAAAATTTTCCACGTTTTCAAAACTATACAATATATGTAGATATAGTCAGTCCACTGACTTACTTCTAACCGACCATATATCGCGCATGCGCAACGTAACTCGATGTTTAATATTTTTTCGACTTATTCATTTTCAATTCATATTGCATATCACTTATACTTGTACAGCGTATCATTTCGTTGTTGTATTTTTACATAGAGTTATGTTAAACTTACTATACAACGTATGGTCACAATTTACGGCACAACAATAAAAAATACAAAAATAAAATCGTTTCAACAGACGCCACCACCAGCGCCGAACTGCTTCAGTGGCTCTTCTACCAATAACTAAACCAACATGACTCCGTGCACCACCGCTAAGCTTACTCATTTACTCGCGAGCAGCTGCCAAGTAACGAGCGAACGACACCGAACGTCGTCCAGTTCGGCGGTTCCTCTTTAACTGTCAATCGCATGCGATCGGATCGCACGATATTAGTCATGCCATGCACCGACTAACCAACTCCGTCTGTCCGTCGGCCAGTTTATTATGTTCTTCGTCTTTGTAGCTGGTCTTGGTGGTTGCACATAACAGTCACCGTTGGTCATAAACAGACCGTACTTAGGTGCGACGTGAGACATCAGAAATGCATTACAAATGCTTAACTTCTTCTGAAACGAACTCTTAGTAACTCTTTAGTAACTCTTCATTGTATCGAGTTTATTTCATTACTTGCTGTTCCATTCTGGATCCTGAAATTATCGAAACACGTTATAAATAACAAACCAACCAGTATTTTAAAAATTGCAATCCCAGTTCATGACATTTTTTTCTACACTTAACTAGAACATTTTACGAAAGATTTTTTCGTAATATTTATTTTTATAAAATACATAAATAATTCGTAGAATACACGAAATGTTCGTAATATCTTTAATGTTTACAAATTATTCGTATTTTTATCAATATTCGTAGGATTAAAATAAGAATTATATTACAAATATTTTGTATAAATTACAGCAAAATAAAAATATTTTGCATTATTTACAAAAGACGATCGTAGACAAAACCTCTAACCTCTCTTCTAAAATATACAAATAATATTTATACATTTTTCAGTAATTAACCAAACTTCGTTCGTGTATTTTACGAAATATTTCGAAGGTAAATTCTCAATTGATTTTTTAAGCCTATTCGAAAGTAACATTATAATTGATTTCAATAAATTAAAATTTAATCTTTCATTACAATTTTTAATTATTTTTATTATAATTAATTAGATATGTTTATTAAAAATTACTTTTATAATTAGAAATTTATATTTATAATGTGGCCACACTAAACACTACGTGTCATCGCTGACACTGAAAAGTCAAAACCACCTATCAAAATGCAAAAAAAATATTAAAAAAAAAATCAGTCATAGATAATATTAATACCAACCATTTAATATATACACATTTTCAGTTATTTAATATACCACATAGATACAATTTTTTTCATATTAGAACTATAGGTCCAAATACGTTTGCAACCGCATGCATTATCAAAATTATCCAGCTATTTCCAACATTAAATTAAAATCGTTTTCAAATTTTAAATCGTTTTTCTAAATTAAATTTTACAAATCCAAAATAAATGTAGCTTATATATTTCATTCTTTTTTCTGAGTCTGAGCGC
The DNA here is from genome assembly GCA_951804985.1 of Dryomyza anilis. Lineage (NCBI taxonomy): Eukaryota > Metazoa > Arthropoda > Insecta > Diptera > Dryomyzidae > Dryomyza > Dryomyza anilis. Next base: position 89,161,343 of record OX638134.1, read on the forward strand.
TCAAGTTTTCGTTCAAAAATGAGTCTAAAAATATTAGCGTTTCGAGCAAACTGTATCATTTAAGTGAGATCATATATATTTAGAATCTCAAATTTGAACCTAAAAACATCTTCAGCATGAGACTAAAAACAATCTCAAAAACGTCTCGATGACGCATTTTCGAAGATCATGAGCATAAATAACCTCTGAAATGTGTTTTAACCGAATCATCAATTCAAATTGACATTTTAAATAAACCAACAGATATATTAATAATTTTGAAATAAATTACAGTTTAATTATTGAAACGAAATGAATGCACTTCGTTGTAGACGCATACTGCAGCGTAGTGGTTGCCTGATTTATCCATATTTCTTTATAATTTTTGGGGTACTGTAAAAGATGAGTGTGGGGAAATCTTTAAACTTTTTTGCAAATAATTTAACTCACATTTTAATATATATATATATATATATATATATATATATATATATATATATATATATATATATATATATATATATATATATATATATATATATATATATATATATATATATGTATATATATATATTTGCCCATTAGAGGAAACGAGCAGCGCCGTGTGACAAATCTCCAAACATTTTTGACGGTACATATATCGTAATTACCTTTTAAATCGTGGTATCTCAGTGTATATACTTCAGATACGGATGCTTCTGGTACCAAACGATGCGAAATATGAAAAGCTATCATATGTTATCAAAAATTCAATTTCAAAAAATATGGACTTGACCCTTTTTTGCACCAAACCCTTCAATTGTTCTAAAACATTTGTCAACTCAAAATCAAAACCTTCAAGATTCTATGTACATGTTCCTGAGTGGTAACTTGAACTCTAGCGTTAGTTGGGTAAGCTGCATTTCAATAGTGAAACTGAATCCATTAAAGTTCTGTGAAGCATATTTCGATTGAATATTAAATTTTTTATCGAAAGTGAATTTTTAAACATGCTACTATTAAAATTTTAGAAATGTATCACTATTTGCAAAGAGATGAGTCAACTTTTTCAGTTAAGCGGTACTGTTGTAATATCAACGATGTGTATACTATACCTAATTACAGAAAGGTATGCATTATATGAATGTGTTAATTTGACATGTTCAGAGAGTAGTGCCAACACATTGCATTTATTAGTTATTGCACATTTCGATAAATATTACAAAAATGTTAAATTACAAATCTCTTTATACACACAAAAAAAAATATAGGTAAATCTAACCGAAAAAGACGATTAAAATTGCAGTGACCGATAAACGTGGTAAATCGAACCGACTAAAAATTGTTATAATTATAGTACGTGAAAATACTTCGTTTACCATGAAATATTGTTAGGCTACCATGAATAATAAGTAGTTCGTGTACCATGAAAAATATATTTTTTTTTACCATGAGAAATAGTTTATTTACCATTAAAAATTGTTCCTGTACCATATTTATGGTTACTTTACTAAATCAAAAAAATTTGAATTTTTAAGAAATATATTATTTATTATTATTCTTTTATATACACACATTTATATACACATGGCAAAACTTCGTTTCTTTTGGATCAGGTTTATTCAGATCGTTTCGAATTGAGCAAAAACGTATTCCTATTCACATAACTCATTTTAACTTTATTTATTAATTAAAAATCACTTAAATCAACGCTTATGGCTTACGCACTGCACCGGTCCACGATAAGTTTGCAACTGAATATCAACGAACGAGTTGTGTCATCGCAAAGCGAGATGAAAGAGATGAGATAATTGTATCGGGAACAATCTTTTCGGTTAGATAACCAACCAAAATAGTAAAGTTACCATTTTATTTGGTTACTTTTACTATGTTGGTGGTAGAAAATAGTAACTTTACCATTTTAGAGTTTAGTCATACGATTTGTGTGGTTAAATTTATATGTTACATGTCTTACGACTAGTTTAACTTTATTCATGGTTAAAAATTTCTAAATTTATTTTAACAATTTTTGTCGATTAGATTAACCACCTGAATCGTACTTGTTGTTTGTGTTTTCAATGCAAAATAGAAAAATGGTTTATTAACAACTTTTTTCGGTAAGATTAACCTATCTTTTTTTTCTGTGTACCAGTTTATAGCGCAGCAGCAAATACAAGATTTATATATACTAAACTCACTCTATTTAAATTTTCGGTTATTGAAAAATGTCCGTGTTATTACTTGGTATTTTATTATGTGAACCAGGGGCTAAATGCGTTAAAACCTGTTTGATATAAAAAAATAAAAACACTCAGAAAAAAATTCCATAAAAATCCATTAAAATTGGTCAGGTGCAAAAAAAAGGTCAAGTCCACATTTTTCAAAATTGTGTTTTTGACATATGATAGATTTTAATATTTCGCGATTTAAGAGATACCACGATTTAAATGGTAAATTACCTTTTACAAAATTATACCATATGTTGAATTTCATAAATTTATCATGCCAATCAATAAAAATAAAGTTGAAAATGTTTTACCGTTGAAAAGAAATATTTGCCTATAATGAATATGTGATTTTACCACTTACTAAAACACGAAGATATTATTGGTATGAAAATAGCATCGACAGGTGGTAATACATTTGAAGGTTAAAATTATGAATTTTAATATACAGTTAATTTTCCGAGTATGAAGCAATATTTTGTTTTAATTTTTAGGGGCAAAAAAGGGTCAATTACGTTTTTAAATGATATTCAATATTAGAAAATAGTTTTCAGAGTGTGTATAAAATCAGTAAATTCAAAAATAAATAATAAAAAAGGAAAATGTTATAATTAGAGTTTTATTGTTTCAAACCACGACAATATTGCATTAATGTTAGGTTTTGTTCCTATTTTCAATATCTGTACCAAATAATTAATTATTTTATTCAAACATGGAACTATAAACCAATTACATAAAATTCAAAAGAAATACAAATGGAGAAATTCTAAAACCTTCTTTCCTCATATATAATTTTGTCAAGCTATTTTAAATATCTTTTTAATATCGTTAGGTTGTGGATATCGAAATATCTCTAGATTTATTATTGAATACTAAACTTTCTAATGTCATTGATAGTATTTGAAAAATACAGTTCCATTAAATTAATAATTCAACTTTAAAGGTACACAGAGAAAAATCCTCTTTTGGCATGAGGATAATTGTACCAACGTTTCAGCGTTGCAACCGAAATACATTTGTTGTAACCTCATGTCATTAAAATAAACGTGTCTTATTTTTCTACAACCGAAATGTTAGTCCGCGCAACTGCACGTTCGGTTGCCGTAACCTCATGATTGTTTTTTTCATTCTGCCAAAATTGACATTCGTGCATTTGTTATGGCGTTTGAGTAAGTTGTAAATTGAGTAAATTGACAAACGACAACCTCATGTCTATCAGCAGTTCGGTTGCCAGTTTTTTGCCAACAATTATGGATACATGCAGAAATAAATAAACTTCAAAAATTTTCACATGTCGAAAACAATAGGAATTAATTAATTAAGTTACATTATTGTGAAGTAAATATACAAATATTTATTAATACAATAATATAATTATTCAATACAAATTGCTCATTAGCTATAGCTATATATATAGCTATATAATATAAATAAAATATATGTAACCATATGTGCCAAGAGAAATAGTTATATTATTTATTGGTTATGAGGAAATAATAAATAAGTGCTTGCAGATACATGTATCATTTCATAGTGTTTTTTTCAGGGAGCAACATATGTACGCAACAATAATACATATACGTGTCGATCATGTATTTCCCGGTGACAACGATATCGGCTACAATTCGTTTGAATGTCGGTTGAATATCGTGTGACTACAACTTTTGATTCATGTATCAAACGAAACGTTGAGTACGCTCGTTTTGAGAGTTTTTTTTGTTACCAGCATATAAATCATACGACAAAGTAAAAAAAAAAACTTTAATTTTGTTTATGAAAAATAGTTGGCAAAACAAAAATTTTGAACAAACGTTCGATTCAAAGAGCGAAACGAACGAAACGTTTGAAATACGTTATACAAATTTTAGACGAAGGGGACTGGAAACGAATCGTAGTCACACGAAAATAAAAAAATACATGATTTGGGGGATAGAATACATAAGTTTTATATACATAAATAACTTTGTTATAATAAAATTTCAATTGGAGGTTTAGAAAACCTCATACTCACTGACTACGAGGTTGCGACAACCTCATGCTCACCAATTTGGAGATTGTCACAACCTCATGATTACCGTTTTGGAGGTTACCACAACCTCATGTTCAATGATTAGGAGGTTGTCACAATCTCATGATCACCTACTTGGAGATTGCCACAACCTCATGTTCACCGATTTGGAGGTTGCCCCAACCGAATTAGGAGGTTGTTGCAACTACCATATCAGCTGTTGCCACAACCGAATGATTCAGTACGGTAATTTAGTTGGTTGTCGCAACAAATCAGTTTTCTGTGTGTATAAATACTATTATTTTAGTGTGTTTTTTTGGTGTTAATGGAATGACCTATTTTAATAGTAAAAATAATTGTTTAATTGACTATTAAAATAACACCTCATATTCTTAATAGAAACATTGTTGTAGTATCAAAAAAATTATATATTTCTTAAAATGTTGTAAAATATAAAAATATGTAAATTAATCAGTCGTTTGGCATATTAACGCTGCACTACGTTTAACCCAATGTGAAGCCTTTAATTTTGTATTTAACAACAAAGGAATCACATAGTTCGTTGAGTGTCCTGTTGTCGAAAGGATACCTTTTCGCTCAGCTGTCTTGTATAGTGGACATTTATACCGCGTACCTTCAACTAAAACAACAATTTCCACTGGCTAAAAGAAAAAAATATATATTTTAAAAAGCTATAAATATTTCAATGGTTTTCTTACTTTAAGAAAAATCGCTGGCATTGGATATATAAGCACTTTGGGCAATTGTTCATCAATAATATTTTCGTCCCAGTTCCAACGAGCACCTTCGAGGAACAGCCCATTCACATAAACGCCATCCGCTGGTGGTTGTTTTAGGCTAATCAAAAAAACGAATATTAATCGCAAATAATTAAGCTATATCTTTCAATCAAGTTTAAGTACCTATCCACTTTTAACACCTCGTAATCAAATGTCAGCGTATCAATAGGTATTTTATATTTTCTTGCAAAATTCTGCATGGCACCCGTGAGAAAGGCCTGTGTGAAGAAGAATCCGGATAACCAGAAGGTGGGCGGCTTGCCATGTGCATACCAGTCGTTCAACCAATTCAAGCGCCGATATAGATCGGCAATGTATGAGCCTAAAATTTTGAGACTAGGATAGGATTTACCCATCCATTTAGTGGGTATGCGATTTAGTTTTATTGCATTGATAATGTTTTCCAATTCTGGAGTCATTACGACAACGCCGCTTATGGCCATTTCCAGTTGTTTACAGGAGGCACGTATTTCCTTTTGCAGTTTCAAAAATCTTTCCATTTCTTGCACTATCACGGTATTCATCGATTCATTATAATCGACTGGATACTTTGCTTTGGCAGCTTCAATGTCCATGTCGGGTGGCATAGTTTTCGCTATGTGACCAATGGATTCCAGTAGCATTTCATCGACACTATGTGTGCCAGCACCCGTGGAAGTAACTTCACTGCCAAATATCGATATCATTGAATCGAGTAGCGTTTTTGTAGTTTGCAGATCGCGCGTTATTCCGGAATTCGCATGTAAACCATAAACCTCTGGTTGTGCCAAAGAGGGCATATTTTCCTCGACGTATTTCAATATTTCGCGGTGTTCAGATTTACGTGGCAAAATAAAACGGTCGTCCGTTGCAAACGTATAACGATTATCCAGTACGACACCGCTATTAACGTAATCCGCTAAAATCGTTACGATGGCGCGTCGATCCCACGTGTCTGTGACCCTGCCACCATAGTTACACTCTGCAGTTAGATACGAAATGGCATCGTAAGGCACGTGCTCGTATTGATTTAAGAACATCTAAATAAAATATGAATAAAAATGAATGACTATTATAAATACCTACGAAATAATTACGTTCAATTGTAGAACCGATATTTGCAAATCAGACTCATTAAATCCATAGGATATGTTCCAGCCAAGTGGTCCGTATTTGCGTCGCTCTTGGACAACAGCATGGAAAAAACATATGCCAAAGAGCAGTCGTGTAAATGCGCGATCTTGTTTGGCACAGCCTGATTTAAAAATTGAAGTATGTTATGAACTGATTTAACTTTCATTAAAATAAATACATAACCTGTATAAAACGCATTGTCATTGATTGGTTCCGAATTGTAGGACCGCATAATGTTCTCTTTCAAACCGGTAGGCGGTTCATTTGTCATTTTGACGCCATTTTGTAAGAGAGCTACTGGAAATTGCGGTGTTGGGTAGCTGGTCAGCCACAAACGGAAGGACGCTGTATTTTGTAGATTCGATATAGTAATTCAGATTTATAAAAATATATGATTTTTTTTTTGTCTTACGCGACGTATTGAATGTGTCCATATTTTCCCAGACATATTCCAGAGTTGGCATCCATGAGGCAGCTAAATGACAGTTTTGCAAGCAAACCCAAGTGCCTATTTCTTGTGCTTCTTTGATCATATTCAAAGCTATTGGCCCTTGGCCTTGACCCAATGAGATGCTTTGGAATGACTCCTCAAAACCCATCTTCTCTGCATATGCCAACAGTGAACCCAGTGGATCAGCGCCGGGCGACAGAATAAATATTAATGGAGTTAAAGCATTCGACTCTATGAATGATTTGCCAATATCAAACTCTGGTGGTGTCACAAATTGTACACCCATCTCGGCGGCAATGAAATTGCGTATGGCAAGAAATACTTTGTCTGGACGCAGTGCTTTCAAAATGATAATCTTTTCAAAACGCGTTGTATTTGTTTGCCATGGTGCTGGAAAATCTTGCATTTCAGGTTCGGTGTGATCGTATATATGTTTCCATGCTTTTAGATTTTGTTTGAATGATGAAACGAATCTACGCAGTTCGGGCATTTCCTCTAATCGCAAAATGTTCATCCAGACAACTTCTGTAATCCATGAAGGATCTGGATTGGCTGGTGCATTCGGTGAGTCGCTACTGCCACCGGCTGTCGTCAATAGATGCGATAAATCGCTTATATTTATTTGATTGGATCCAAGCAGTATGCGTGAAGTCAATACAAATGAAAATAGAAGTTTGTCCTTTTCGAAGATGGACCGACAAACGTTGTTGTACAAATTCCTTGTGATGCCTTCTACAAGAAACTTAATGCGACGTGGCAGGTCTTTAGATTTATTCGCATTCTCAATGGAGTACATGTATAGGTTAATGTACCAATTAAGAGAAAATTGGTACATGGGATCAACGTTTGGTAAATCGGTTATTGAATAATAGAGTATTGACGAGTGTATTGCCACCGGCTTGTAGTTCAGCCGAAAAGCTTCAATTTTCATTTCCGTCTCGAGTGATGCTTCCTGCTTCGCCACAATATCTAAGGAGAGCTCCTTTGACTCGGCAAGTATTTGAATTGCACTTTCATTCTCAAGAATATCACCTTCAGAGGATGACAACGTTTTCAGAATCATATTCTCAGCATCACGTAAAGCGGCTTTATTCTTGGCTGCTTCGAATGTAAGATTCATACGTAGTTCCTGGAGATCGGGTCGTTCTTTTGCTACGACAATACTCAATAGCTGGTCTTCCAAGGCATTCTGTGTTAATGCGAAATTTATTATGGTTACCTTGTTAAATGTTTCTGGCAAAAAATGTGGATTACGTAAATTGCAAGTCATGTACAATCGAAAATTTTCTGAAATTGGCACAATATTATCACCCAAACTGATATATTTATGGCCGCCTTGCATGAATGTTGTGCGCATAAGTATAGGATCGAGTGGCACCTCCAGTTCCTCGAGCACATTTTCAATGATAACAGGAGCACCATATTCCATTGCCTCGCATATTATTTTCATATAATTACTTTGATTAAATTTGACCATGCTGAGACGGTTTTTGCGTTCCATATTCTTAATCCAATTGTTTGCCTGAGCCTGTGGATCAATAAACAAGCTATAACGACTGGAGTTATCTTGAATTATAGCGTTTTCTGTTGAGAAGACATCATTCGGAAGACCATTTAAGTTCCAGCTTTGTATGGTGATGTCCAGTCCCAGCGCATTTGTGATGTTGTATTCCTTAGAACATGGAATTCCGGCTTTGACACACTTATGAAACCAGTCATCCACGCAGTCAGTACGAAATTTGAGGTTTACCGCTGACAGATATGCAATGATTCCACAAGATATGAGTATGTCACCTGGAAGATTATCATAGATACTCTGTAGCGACTCTGCGGCGTTAGTCCACCGAGACTTTTCTCCACCTAAACCACCGATCAAGGCTTCTGCACGTACCAATTTGTTTTGACATAAATCTCTCTCATCTTGTGTGCGCTTTAACTTAGCATTTGCCTTTTCTAATTCTTCATTCAAAAGAGCAACTTTCCTTTCCAACGAAAGAGCCAGCTCTCGTTTCTCTGCGAGGATTTTCATGGTGTCCGAGTACTCCTTTTCGGCTGCAGCTAATTTCGCCTTTTTAGGAGCCACAACCTTGGCCACGTTATCGTACAAATCCATAGCTATGATCCACTTACACAGACCCTCCGCGGCACTAGAAGCCTTAGCCACAATACGCGGCTGAAAGTCTTTGTGTGGTATAAATTCCTTACGAATTTTCTTCATTATTTCCGGATTTATATTATCCTTGTCGAAATCTTTTAAGGCTTGTAAGAAATTCATTTCTCCCAGAATTCGTTTACTGGGACCCCAATAGTCGTTCACCATTTTACCAGTACTTGGATCGGCAATACGGTCCGGTTGCAATCCCTTCATTACACAGACAGCAGCCATGACAAGTTTAATAACAGGCGGTGGATTCTTCATTGACTTGACCAATGTAATATCTGCGGGTTTCAAAGTGTTCAAGGCTTGTATGGCCTCCTCCAAGACGGGTATGGCTTGTGCTAAATCCTTTTCGCATTCACCCTTTAGTTCTTGAGCCGCTTCCGCCTGTAGTCCGGCTACCACTTCATCCTTTTTTACCTGTTCTGCGGCAGCGCTGGCCGCTATTGTTTCAATGTTGATTTCAACCATCATTTTGCGCGAATTCTCTGCCATTTGAATAAGCTGCGGTTGCAAGGCATTCAGTTCTGTCTGCATTATAGAAATAGCCGCAGCAGCACTGGCCAACGTATCCAAGCCACCAACGTAACGCATTTTGGCCTGCATAATTTGCTTTTGCTTTCGCCCAATCACCGACTGAAATGATTTAATCAACTCAAGAAACGAAGCATTAGTCAAATAAATATGACGGCCTGTAATGTGACAAAAGTTTGAGGTCACTTGACTGGCTGTCGTATGAAAGTATTGGCAAGACTCCACAATCGCTTTTTTTATATTCTCGGAGGGCACGTTGACGTCCTCCAGCGATATACGCGCAATCATTTGCAGCGCCTCCTCAGGCCAACTCTGGTACCAGTCAATGGTGCAGCAGTTGACCAACGAAGGATATAAACGGATGCGCGTGCGCAACGCATCTCCAATAGGAGAGAGACAGAGCACAATATGCAGCTTTTGCTTGCATTGATTTACAAAAAAGGAGAACACCTGCAGTGGCGATATGTCGATATTTCGGTTTCCACCCTGCGCGGCAAGGCGCACCATTTCCAGAATCTCCTGCTTTTCATCGATGGCATATATGTTAGGCACTTCGCCCTGATTCAAAAGACAATCGATGTCTTGCAAAAACAGCTCCATTTTGATTTGATTCTCCGTCATTAGGAAAACTGTATGCTTATTACAACCGCCGGCTTCTTTCAACACACTCTTCAGATCATCGTGCCAATCATTTGGTCCATAGTTTTTCGTAATTTCAGGCTGAAAGAATGCGGTCTGCACAAGATTCGTTGCCAGCTTCGTTAGTGACTGCCGTCCCGAGCCACCCATTCCAATGAGCAGAGCGCTGGCACCTTGTATCGATATAATGCGACATATTCGATTGAGATGTTGCAAGGCGAATGTAAACAGTGTGATATCCATTTTGTTGCGTCGCGTAGAATTGTAATCTTCCAAGCTTTGCGTGGCCAGCTTAAAGAATATCTCCATGGTGCTGACTTCTTCATAACGACGTTCATCGGGCGTGTTGTCCTCGTCAAAGTAAACGCCAAATAGTATCTGACTGGCACCATCCAACGTAAACGTTGCATCTGCATCGCCTGGTGCTAAGTAATCTTCAAATACGGTCTCCAGCTTCTCTCTGAAGTTCGTTTTAATGCAATCGTTTAATTTCTGAAAGATCAGCTTTCGATCCTCGTCTTCAATCAAGCGATCGCAAAATACACGCATGGCCTCGTGGTACCAAAGTCTGGCGAATATCTTCTTATCAACCACGGACTCCTTCCGCATAAGTGCACATCCTATAACCACACGTGAAATATCTCGCAAATTAAATATGTAGTGTGATTTTGCAGGAGTTGCTCTCAGTTCGGTCTGCACACTTTTAAAAATCTGTTGAGTCGCCTGAACTATCTGGTTGGTTGTCATGAAGACATCATTGCCGTGGCCGCCATGCTTAAACTTATTCAGGAGCACATTTACAAATATGCGATTCATTGTTTCATCGCCGAAAGTGTTGATGGAAAATATATTGAAATGATTAAGAAAACGCGGATAAACGTCTTGTCTGCTACCACCTGGTAATCCGCAAGAACTTATCATTAACAAATCATTAATGTAGATTTTAGTGCTATCCTTCAAATCGTACATGTGATCATAATCGAAGTACTGTCGGAGCAACTCCAATGGTGGCTGCGCCCCGTATACTTCTTTCACTGGCATACTCATGTCATCCACAAAAAGTATGGTATATTTGCCTTTTGGTGGACCGTAAATGCCACGTTTTCTTTTGACCAACTAAAAATATAATGTTTAGTCGGTTCATGATATGTGAGAGCCGGACAATTCTTCCCGGGAAAATGCTTCACCGAGACAATTCTTTCCCGAGATAATTTTTCCCCGGACAATGTTTCCCTTGAGAATTATAGAGCGAAATACTTCTCGGGGAAGAATTATCTTGAGAAGAATTGTCAGTAACTCAACCGTAATTTAACTATTCTATTAATTTTATATCCGTGAATACAAACCTTTGATATTAATAGATCTTGTGTTTGATTTGCCGTTATCATTACGGTAAAGGTCATAAATGCTGATTCATAGATTTCGGTACTCAGTTTATTCATAAGGTAATTTTGTATATATGCGCTTTTTCCAGTACCAGTTGGACCCACCAGCAGCAACTTTTTACGGTGCTAAAAATATAAATTATTTCTCCATAACATGATTGATATTAAAATCATTCAAATTTTGAACATACTTTGATATGCATTTCTAGCAGATGCATGTAACGCGCAGTATCTATGGTTGGCACCTGAACGCCCATCGACGTCTCTTCAATATCCATTCTTCTCACCAATTCAGGCCAAGACTTCCACAGTCCCTTTTGTTTGAAAACATAAACGTAGTCAACTAAATGCCCCTCAATGGGAATTGCCACTTCAAGTTTTCCAAGTACTTCGGGAACATCTGCTTCGTCGCAACCCCATAACTTATAACAACTTACTGAACATATGAAACTTAACATAAATAAAATTTAAACTTACATTTCTTAAAAATGCATCAAATTTTTCTCTGGATTTAGTATCGAGTATACCCGCAACGCCCCACACAATTGAGAATAGTATCGCAACTTGAAAATATATAATGAGGTATTTTTCATAATCTTCTGGATTCTCTTCGATAGCCTCGCATAACAGCATTTCAAATATGTCAAAAGTTGTGGTCAGGCAATTAAATTCTCCAGGGCTTAAATGCTGTTTGCAGGATTTTCTAACAAATTCTTGACTCTGGGATAATAACAGATTTTAATAATAGTTAAAAAAATAATATGGATAATTTACCGGTTCCAAGACCCATTCAAAAAGATGCATAACATATGCAACATTCTCTTCGTCGGCCCAACGTGGATCGCATTTTTTCAGCCAAGAATTGGCAAACGAACGCCAACCCAATGTTGCGGTTTCCATGTAAATCATGCCACAACGAGACACCGTTGCTGGTGAAGCTTGAGCCAAATCCATAACTTCAAATATCATGGACATTTCATTGGTCATGGTAATAACTTCACCAGATGTCAAACATAGTTTTTTGTTATCATCCAAGACTGTATTCATATTTTCAATCCAAACAGCATCTACGGGACCATCAAAAATAACCTTCAAATAGTTAACTAATGATTAAATGTAAAAATATTCAATGATTTCACACAAACCCATTTTCTGTCGGGTGTTGGAGTCATTGCAAAGTCACGAAATATTCTGGCAATTAAACCATCAGTCCATTCATATGAAACCGGATCAAACGATCCATATAGCTGATTCATAGTTATGGATTTAGGATTCATAATGCCCATGCTGACTTTTTGAAAATATGGACTCTTTTCTGGCGCTTTTATATTTAACGCGCGTAGTATTTCCGCCAAAACCTGCAAAGTTTTTGACTTTCCAGCCAATGGATCACCAACCAACATGAAACCATGTCGTACTATCATCATCTCATATGTTTGTATGACTTTCAACAAGAAACTGCTGGTAGGTTGCAATATCATATCCTCGCAAATACGCACAAATTCAGTCTCGACGAGACTGTAGTCAATCGTTGGCAATACCACTCCAGGAAAAATATCTGTGATAATACCTTCGAATAAAGGTACGTCGAAGGACATAAACTTAGGCAGATTGACATCAATCAATGAGCGCAGCAACAAAATATCCTCGTCTTCAAAGGGGAACTGTTTCTTTATATTGCCACATGCCGATAGCACTGTCTTAACAGCGCGCATTCCGTAATCGTAGTGATTTTGCATTGACAATTGCTCGGAACACAGACGATAAGTGGTCACTATTTTCACTGCTAATTTGCGCGCATTAACAAACCCATAGGAGTACAAAGAGATCTCACCAATCATCGCATAATCTGGCACCATCATTGCCACCGATCGAAATAGCACTTTGAGATTATCCGGTAGCTCCGAGCGTCCAGCATAACCGGGGTTCATTGTAATGCAAACATAGCATGCCGGATTTAGCGTTAGTTCCGTACTTTCGAAAATAAACTTAACTGCCTTCGCACGCACTGCCTGAATAATGAGCAAAATCTGTTGTGCCACCACAGAAAGTACTTCCAACTCAATTCGATTGAATTCGTCAAAGCAAGCCCAGGCACCGCATGATGCAAGCCCCTTGAAGAACTTGCCCATGGCTTTGTAGTCCAAGCCATCGGAGCAATTGAATACCTTACATTGCACAGCCAAAGCTTTGGCCAAATCTTTGGTTGTTTCAGTTTTACCAGTGCCTGCGGGACCTTCTGGCGCACCGTTTAAATGTAGCTGATAGGCACCAATGAGTGTGCGATAACAACGATCTGTGAGCGGCGTGATCACCAAGCGATCCGAATTTCCGAGATATTCATTCGCGTATGGTACCGTGGCATTTATAATGCGTACCCAGCTGTCGCCGTTCTCCCAATAGTAACGCAGCTGGGACATCCATTGGAAATCTAATTCGCTGTTGATCTTTAAACGTATAAGATCCTCAACAACATCTTTCGCATGCACATCGATCACAATGAGAGATTTTATGGAGATGCGATTCAAATTCGAAATTTCCGTAGATCGTATCAATGCCACGATATCATTGAGATCATTTGTTATGTCCTTAAAGAAATCCTTAATGACCAACTGGTTCACTTGCGATCTACGCAAACTGCTATGCACATTGGAGGCCCAGTAGATCTGTGATACACAGAGAATAACCATCTGGGGCCAATGTAGTACCCAATCACAGCGCTTGACCGTCGGATAGTGACTATACGAAAGTTCCATCTGATAACGCACAGCCTTAAGCATTTCCGTTTCAACTCCAGACAACCATTTCTCCACGCTTCCACCCGCCGCTACGGTAGAGACTTCCTCCACAAACTTTATTTGCTCCTTGTCGCTGCTTATCATGGAGAGAACACACATAGTCGGATTAAATTCCAAACTATTAATGCCCTCGAAGCATTTACTCAAATGCGGCAATACGCGTAGAGGATCTTTTGTCTCCGAGAGTATTTCAAGCATTTCGTCATTAGACAAGAAAAAGAAACGTGGAAAATACAAACGTTTCTTCTCCAAATAGCTATTTACACCGTTTGTAATATCTTCCAGCAGTTCGACTGCTTTGACAAGTGACTCCAGTAGACCTGCCTGCGGTGCCGTTTCCATTACTAATGGTTGCCTCAGAACCATGCTCATATTACGTGTGTAAATTTGCTCAACAGTGACAAAAAGACGTCCCTCTTCAGGCATCTGTGCCACAATATCCTTCGATGAAAAGATGGGCAGTAAATATAAAAAGTTAGCTTGCACTTTGCCCCACTGATCGAGTGTCTCGTTGACCCGCATTATCTTTTCATACCAAGCCAGTACCTCGGTCTCGTATGGTTTCATAAATGCCGAACCACGCATCGATAGAGTCTTCAGAATATGATCGTCGAGCAGCGCTTGAATATCATCGAGATTTGAGAGAATTTGCACACCTGTCTCTTTGTAAGGACCTGTGGGGAAAAAGCGCGTTTCCCACTCTTTAATCATACCATACAGGCTCATTTGGAGTTGCAACTCTTTGTTGGCGCCTATGCTAATGATCTCGAATTGATCTAGTCTGTCATCCAAGTCATAGTTGATAATTTTACGCAGAGTAGTGCCAGCATTCGGCGTGACATCGAATCCTGCAACCTCGGACATTTCCTTCCAGTGACGCTTTCTTAATGCCGGATTGCACATTATGTTGACGATAAATACGCCCGTAGTGAAATCTTTAATAGAATTTATCATTTTGGTGCATAGGCGCAGAGGAACGGGATGTTTATCTGGATCAGGATCCTCTGTTTGTCCCTTAATATGTTAAGTATTTTATAAATGTATTTTTGATATCTTGCATCACTTACTTTAAATTTGCACACTGGATTCTCTATTAAATCCTGTTTGATTTTATTGCGGTAGTACTTTTGATTTTTTTGAAATTCTTTGAGAAAGTTATCCGTCGTGTTTTCCACAAATTTCGGTTCCAAGTACTCAAACGGACCATCCATCCAAACGTTGTAATAACGTAGCCAATGTATACATAATCTATAATGCAACACATATTTAATGAACATTAATAAAAAATTGCTTAAATATACAAACTTCATAAGATCAGCAAAGGGGAAAACAAACTCCTTAAGAATTTCCAATGTAGGATACAGAGTTTGTGCTATTTTAAATAGTTTCTCTTCCTTATTTATCCAAGTTACATAATCATCGAATGTTTTGAGTTGATCCATGAAATTCTGAAGTAAAATGTAACTATCACGGAACTTGGTTGGTTCACTCATATCATCGATTATGCTCATTTTCGGTATCAGTTCCACAATGTCCGCATTCAGCTTCTGCACCACCTCCTGCAAATGCTCCTCGAACATAAATTTGTACTGTTCTTGTTGCGATGCATTATAATCGCATATTTCACTGATCTCCTGTAGCCAGTTAATCGTCTGTATGGTTAGATCAAAATGATATGGTAACATCTCGGTCAGTTCCACCAAATTTGTGCCGACTTGTAGGCAGTATTGTATGCGGTCGCGTAGTTCGAATATTATGTCCTTCTTCACAAGTATCATATACTCAGCGCTCTCTAAAAGTTCCTCAGTTGTTTTTGGAATTTCCAGAGCCTTCTCTTTAATACTTTCAAATGCATGACAAATGTCCTCCTCGGCCTTGATGTGTTCCCGGACAATCTCGTCAGTAATCCGGGATATCAGCGCATTCGCTATCCGGCGCAGCTTTTTTATAGCCGGCTTATTGTGAATAACAGCCATTTCGAAAAAGTCCCACCTCGGCTCACTACGCAGCTTATTGATGTACTCATAGTAGACGTCGATCTTGGAGAAATATTCCTCGAATTCGCGGGGCTCGCTTAAGAACTCCTTAAGCTCATCTAGCATGTCCTGCCCGTAGAGGTAGTAATACCTCTGCTTAAAGGAATCCACGTACTCAGTTATAGGAGTATATGTACGCGTGAGCGCATATCTCAAACCATGTAAATATTCCGTTATGAAGTTTTCATTTAGTTCAATTTTCAAATATTCAGCGGCATAATTTGCAATACTTGGATCGATTTGTGGCGGAATAGGCTCTACTTTCGCACCCACTGCGGCTATTTGGTAAACCACTTTCTCATATATTTCTAGAATTGATTCAAAGCTTGGATCGATATCAATACCATCGCCTAGTTCACTAAACTCCATGTTCAGTTTTAACATGGGCACCTTGCGTGGATCACTACACACTTTTAGCAACTGATTTAGCGTACGCTGTTTCATATTATTGATCTGTCGATTAATAAGACCCTCGATGCACTGAAAACATTTTGGCCAGAGTGATAGCGGCATTAAGCGTTTGCGGAAGTGTCGCCGCAGAATGGATACTAGTTTCGGCAGCCACGTCCAACGCACAAATGAGTGCGTTTCATCCATTTTATTGCGCACGCCCTTCAGGAATGTCTTGTACGAGATGGCATTGCGCCCACCAATACCCTGTACAATTTGTGCAGAAAGATGATTGTCAAGAAAGGTATCCATAAACTCTGGAAAGTCTAATTCTGACAATTTAAGAGTTGTGCGCACCGGTATGTATGTCAGCAGCAACTTGCGACTGAGCCTCTCTCTGTTCTCCAAGAATTTGTTATAGTTCTTGGTTTTTCCCGGCAGCACAAAACGAAAATCTTTGCGCGGCAATTCGAATTCCTTAGGGTCCTCGTCGGAATACTCTGGATGTATCAATATATTCTTCATGCTGTATATTTTCATCAGTCTGTCGAAGTTTTCGTGTACCTCCTTCATGTAGCTCTGCACAATATCAGGATATTTGCGCTTCAATCTATCGGGAGCATAGCTTAAAATTTTCGCTTCCGTGCGACGCAGCATTTTAGGCACCACAATTTTTCGCACCTCTCGCCGCAGATTGTCCACATAGTGCTCTTCCGGCAGCAAACGTACCTCGGGACATTCCGGTAATCGTTTCCGACACAGTTTCACCTTTTCGATGGCTGCCTTTTGCTTGAGAAAAGTGAAATGACGTCGTTCGTGCACATCCGCCAAACGGAATTTCAACAATGGATTCTTCATGTATTCCTCATTGTCGTACTTTGATAAATCGGACGGTGGCTTGTACATGCGGTCAAGTTTTTTACGAAACATTTTTTATAATCTTTTTAGTATTAATTTTAAAATATATATACAAATTGTTCTCTTGAAAATATATGACAAATGATAAATATAAATTTGACGAGTTTGTTTATTATTTCTCACAAGGGGGTGAGTTTCATTATTGGAGCAGGGTGTTTCCATAGGTTACGCATCAAAACGAATAAAAAAAATCAACAAATTTCGTTTGTATACGTTACAAACATCTATTATAACAATGCCCTATCCCAATAAAATAAATATTTTTTATATTTTGATTTGTGTTCAAATAAAAGTAAATCACTACAATTAAGATTTGACCCCAAAATAAATACTATCCGGTGAAATTGTACCGTCCATGTGATATAGACATGTGTCTTTTAATTAGGGTACATTAATTTCTATCGTTATTTTCAAATACCATAATTTACAACTATGACCTTACTATATATTGACCGTATATTTCATCTATTTCGTACATCCGCACCTACAACAGTCTCCAGAACAAAAATGTCATAGAAATATTTAATATTTTCTTTATTTTCATTTAAAAAAAAATATCATTCACATTAATGGAAATGCATATATGTATCTCAAAAAGCAGAAGGACTGAAAAAAATGGTTAATCTTTCTAGTATTCCCAATGATTTTAAATATAAAACATAAATTGATTGTTGGCGTGCCCGTGCATCCAAAATCAGACACGCGTCCATTTTTTGTTTTTTTTAATTTTTTTAAGCATATGGACATTTCCTGGAGTTCCGGACGGGACATTCGTACGCTTAAAATTTGAATAACGAAGGAAAATTAATGAATTTATTTGATTGATTTTGAGCAAGTATTTGAATAGGACAGAACATGTGCAAAAAATTAGAGAATTCTATATGGTAGATCCAAAGATATAAATTAAATAGTTGTCGGTACGGACGGCACAAAAACGGAACTAAATGCTGAGGTTCATATGGAAATTCCAAAACATCAGCGAATTTTGCGTACAAATTATTTTTTTTTATTATTTTAGAAAATATCTGAAATCATGTGTTTTATTTGTATATTTTACACATTATTTCCAAAGTTTAGTTTTTCTCAAAACAAATCACAGAAAAATTCCGGGCTTGACATTCCGGACAGAAATTTGTACCTTTTTCTAAAATTACTTTTTACATAAAAATTATTTTTTTGGATAATTTAGAAAGATAACTGAAATGTACTTTATTTGTATGTTGCTTTTGTGTTTTTGATTTTGTTTTTGTGTTTTTTATTTTCTTTTGTTTGCTTTTTTTGTTGCTTTTACCTTTGTTTTTTTTTAATTTCATTCTTGTTTTTGCTTTTGTTTGTTGCTGTTGCTTTTGAATTTGTGTTTTTGTTTTTTTATGTTTTTTTTTTATTTGAGTTTTTTGTTAAATGTTTGTAGCTGTTGTAAGTCCGAGTTAGGTTGTATGGGAGATGCCACGCCTTATTGTCCAATAGCGACCATATATAGCCTATGTCACCTTACGAACTCTATAAGATCCACATGTAAAATTTCAGTCAAATCGGTTCAGAAGTTTAGACGTGATGCTGGAACAAACAGATTGACAGACGGGCCCAGAGTTGATAGATAATCTGAATAAAGACTAGTGCTATAAATATGCCCTATCCCAATAAAAAGAATATTTCGTATATTTTAGTTTGTTTAATTTACGAAAAGATAACAGTTCAAATAAAAATAAATCCCTATGTAATAATACATTTGTTCATAGTTATGTATAGCAATAGACTGGACATAAATACATTAATATATTTATATATATGTATAAGAATATACAAATAAATGTACATTTATAATATTAATATCATTTGTTAAGAATAATCGACATTCAACAGTTCAACACGCATAAAAATGACCCTTAGACAACTACAATCCAGACACAACAACAACAGAATATCGAGTATAACAAACAGTTTATAAAAACATGTTTTATAATAAATTCATTTCGAATGGATTACCAAAATATGACAATTAGAAACAGTAACATACTTAGTAATGTGATTGCAATTTCAGTTAGTTTTAGGTAAACATAGTACTCGTCGTCGTTTGAAGCATTGCATTTTACTATGCGTCAAAGTGCATCACGTAGTCCTTCAGTGGACCCGGCAGATTGAGACGATTTACATTCTGCGCCAATTTCCTATCGACTGCCTCGTAAATGGCAATGCGTGCCAACTGTTTGAGGCTTCGGGTCTTGCGATACAACGAAGAGATCAGCGATATCAGCTGCTCCGTTTTCTTGCTCGGCACTTGAGCCACATAGAAATTGTGCAACGACTTGAGGCAATTGTAGAGCGGCTCGTGTTGCATTGTGAGAAAGAATAAATGTATAATGCGTGTAAATGTAAGGTCTGGATCATTGAGAATGAACTCTTTTTTGGTTATTAAAAATATGTAATAGAAGAGAATATATCTAGAGTTTGTACGAAACGAATTGCGAAATGTGCTCTCGCCTAGTGCTGCCTGTCTCGAACAGGCGGCGCCTTCTACTGCGCCAGCACCACTGCCTCCGCTGCCGCCATTGGTGTCGTCCGGCGAGCCACCATTGGCGCCGCTATGACACAGCCCCTCGCCGTAGTTGGCAATTTCATTGGAGAAAATTGTGCTGCCCGGGGTAGACTTATTCTTGAGCACAATGTGCGGATCGGCGCCGTATTGTATGAGCGCCAGTGTAAGCTCATAAATGCATTGCATGTCTGGGCAGGTGCGCACATTTGGCACCATATCCATGACCGCCTGTAAAATGTCCTGATATGTTTGATTGCAGTCGAGACCATGCTGCAGCAGCAGTAGCAAAATGTTTTTAATAAAATCGAAGTTTGTGCGTTTTTGTGCGTCACAATTAAGCGTAAAGTTTTCACAAACTGTAAATACGAGTACGTGCAATGGCGTCAAATTGGCGCGGTACGAACAGTTCGGATTGGCGCCATGCTGCAGCAGAATACGTATGCAGTTCAAATAGCAGACCTGAAAGCAAAAGAGTTTGAAAAACAATGCTGAGAGTTTGTTCATGTTTTTGTTGTCACTACAAAATAGACCCTAATGATATAAACCCCAAAATAAATTCATACTCAAAATTCATCTTAAAAACGTTTTTTTTTTTTTTTTTTTTTTTTTTTTTGGATTATTAAAAAAAAATGGCAGGGTTGAAAATAACACATATAGCCAGGGTGTATCAAATTAGAAAAACAACAAGACTTCCAGCAGTATACTACTGCTTAGAGGAAGTTAGTAGTGATTAAAAAAAGTCATAATCATGACACCATAAAATTAAAAATCCATTTTTGCTTATTTAATAAAACTTAAAAGCGAGAAAATTACTTGTTCGTTCTTAGATTTTAAAATTGAAGTTAAACTGTTAAAATTATGTAAAATTTTAAATTTAGAAAAGATGTTTTTGTAAAGAGGACATTGAAAAAGCTGATGTTGAAAAGTGTCAGGAATGTCACAAGACAAACATAAATTTGAATTTTGGACACCAATTTGAGCAAAATACATTTTGTCATATAAGTGACCAGCAAAAAGTCGGTTGATAATTTTAGTTTCCCAAGGTGGAAGTCCCAAACCCCAGTGCCACATACTTTTTGGAAGAGAATCAAAAATACTACCAAAAAATCTACCTTTCTGTAAAGATAAATTTTGAAATTTTATATTCCATTCTGAGAAAAGTTCATTATATATACATTTTAACGCATCTTTAATAGTAAATTTATAAATAATCGGAGCACCAACAGTAGATGCCTGCTTAGCCATAAAATCGACTGTTTCATTGAAGTGGATTCCAACATGACTTGGAGTCCATACAAAAACAACTTCAATGAAAGGAGAATCATTAATAAGATTTAAAATGTCAGCAACTAAATAATTAGTAGTTACATGTTTTTTAAGCAGTAAACAGGCACCATAGCTGTCAGTAAAAATCACCACTTTCGAGTCACAATCCTCAGCTGCAATCAAAAGTGCTCTTTTAATTGCAACTAATTCAGCAGAAAGAGATGAAATAGGAATGCAAATCTTGAAAAGAAAATGTTCATTACGAGAAACATTAAAAACACCACATCCAGAAGAGTTTTCAGAAATAGATGCATCTGTAGCAAAGATTGTAAAATTATTTAATTTGTACTTGTTAAATAGTGCAGTATAAATAGAGACTAAAATTTCTTGAGCATAATTAGATTTTTTGGAATTTAGCGTATTCAGAACAAAATTAGTTTTATTACAAATATTAAAACTTGTATTGCAATTGATATTATCAAAAATGTGTTTAAATTTATGGTAAACAAAACATAAGCTGGTATTAAGAACAGGAGCATTTTTAATAGCCGTGAAAAATTTATTGTTTGTAAAAATAAGTTTAATTATTTCTTTTGCAGTGAGATATATGGCTCTTTCCTTAGGAGGTAACTCAGAAGCCATAGCATATAAAATATGGACAGGGGTAGAAGGACAAAGACCTAGACACCGCCTAAGAGTAGAATTTTGAAAAGAACGAATTTTGACATCAGTCGTAGTAGGGGAATGTGCCATTGTGGTTCGTGCAAACTCTATTTTCGATCTGACAAAACTTTTATATAAATTTAAACTAACTTTTGGAAGTAATCCATTTTTAATGGAGGACAATTTTTTAATAAGATTAACATTACTCTGAGACTCACTAATTACTCTTGAATAGTGATCTGCAACTGACAAACTGTTTTTGATGGTACAACCAAGAAATTTGAAATTATTGACCTGTTGAATAGATCTGCCATTAATAATTAAATTAATTTGTTTCCGTCCACCTTTTGCAAAATAAAGAGATTTAGTTTTATCTAAATTGAACGTTAAATTTAGATCTTTACAACTGTTTAAAAAGCACCATAATTTATTTTGAAGATTTACATTAGCTTCATAAAAACTATTATGAATGGATAATAAAATAAAATCATCTGCATATTGTAAGATAATTGTATGAGTATCTTCGAAATCATGGAGTCTTGCAGTGTATAAATTGAAAAGCAAAGGACTTAAACAGCTACCCTGAGGCAAACCATCAAATACATCAACACTGTCCTTTCCCATAGAGAGAGTTCTTGAAGATAGAAAATTAATAATCCAATCACCTAAATCTGCTGGAATATTATAATGTATTAAAATATCTCTTAAGGTTTTAATGCAACAACAATCATACGCTTTGTTAATATCTAGAACAGCCATCAAAGCAAACATACCCCTGTGTTTCGCGAGAGATACATGGTGAAAAAGCTCATTTAAACACATGGAGACTGATTTATTTTTGCGATAAGCAAAGGATCTATCTGGGAGAAGAGAATAATCATCAATAAAATTTGATAATCTCTCTTTTACCATAAGATTTATTGTTTTAAGAAAAACCGAAATTAATGCAATTGGTCTAAAATTAGTAAAAATGTCTAAGTTCTTATCTTTTTTGGGAATAGGTACAATTTTAATTATCCTCCACTGATCTCTAACAAAGCAATTCAGAAAGCAATTATTAATTGCTTCTAATAAAGAAGACTTACTATTAAGAGATAGAGCTTTAATCATATCGTATGTAATCTTATCAACACCTGCCGCAGAAGGTTTTGATTTTTTTGAAAGAACTGTCAGTAACTCATTCATAGAAAATGGATATGGAATTTTAGAGTACGGAAAGAAATCAAAAAGTTGACGAGACATCGCGCTATTGACCTGTACTTGATCTCTGAGATGAGAAAGAAACTGCAAGTAATTGTCGTTATTCCAAGCAGAGAGATTCTTGGATTTTGGATTGCCATTGACGTTGCTAATGAATTTCCACGCTTCTTTACAATTTGGTTGAAAATTAAGTTCTTCAATTCTATTTTGAAAAGACACCGACTTTGCTTTTTTGACCTCATCTTTCCAATTTTTAATTTCTAGTAAGGCTTTTCGACAATTTTCAGGAGATGCAAATTTGTTACATTTCTTTTTTGCAGCAAGTTGAAGGCGAAAAAGACGATTTAAATTTTCATTCCACCAATATTTAGGACAAGAACTTTGTTTCTCTGATAAATTATATGTGCATTCCTTTATTGCGAAATTCATAGAATTTTCTATGCCATCAAAATTTGAGGGAAAATTTATAGTAGATAAATTTGAAAAAAGCTTTTTTTTTGCTAAAAATTTTGTTGATCTTTTATTTATGTTAGAACATTGAATTAAAATTGGAGAATGATGAGAACCGCCAAAAACAATTGGTAGTGTAGACCAAGAACAATCTAAAGTGCTTTTAATGAAAGAAAGATCAAGAACTGAACCTTTTGGGCTATCAAAGAAACGAAAAACGTTTTATATTAAAAAATATTTTTTATTTTTCTTATTTTTTGTGTCAGTTAGATTTTGCGTCTGGCAGAATTCGTAAGGCCTAATTATTAATATTAGAAATATTCATGTTTCAAAGTGTCTTTAATATGGAACGATGGCGATAGAACCGTCATGAACCGGATGTCAAGAAAACGATAATAATGCATTGTCATCCAGTTCGAGGCAATATTTAAAATCTCAAGTCTGTAGCTCATCGCGAAAATAGTTTAAAATCAATTACTAAATTTGTACCGAACAGACAGACAAGAAAGCAACCTAATAAAAACGTTTTAAAAAGAGAAATAACACCCAAAACAAAAATTAAATAAGTCCCAAATATTTTGAGCGATATTTCGTATGCAATAAAATTTCATTCTTACCTTCATGGAGTGCGTAAAATGATGCAGTTGATCTTTGTTGATGAGTGGAACCAAACACACCATGATGGGCACTGAGCCATCACGACCCACAATATTCGGATCACCTGGAAAATAATATATGAAAAAATGGGTAGAACTTTACTTTATAGGGCCGGTCGAAAAAATACATAAGAAAAAATGTCGCCCGGGGTACCCGTTAAAATACAAAACCTGCATTTAAAACTAAATTTCCTGGAAAAGGGGAGTGGCAAAATGAAAATAAAAAATCAAAATCCTTTACATGTTTAGACATTTTATCCACAATTTGTTTTATAATTTCGAATTTTTATTGATATCAGGGGGCAGAGCGGCATGCCCCCATTTAGGAAGGCATGTCATTTTTTATTTTATGAATTTCGACCGTTCCTTTAACTAAAGTTGAACTAAAAAATAATATTTAAATAAAATAATATAATTAAAAGTTGCTTACCATCTTCCTTAATCAGCATATTCAACAACTCAAAGCAAACTTCCCAATCACGTACGTGACGAAAGACACAGGCCAAAGCGCTGTTGCCAGCCTGATTTATCGAACTTTTGGCACCATTTTGCAACAAAAATCGCACTAAATGCAGCACATCCCATTTGCTCCACTTGTCGTAACCGTATCTGCGACAAGGCAGCTTGATTTGCATTTCAATGTAACATTTATAAATCTACTAACCTGGCTTCCTCCAGGGCATAGCGTACGATCAGAGCATGCAACGGCGTGTTGCCCAGTGAATCCGGTTCATTAATAAGCTCCTTGCAGCCACGTTCTAATAAGATACGCAGCGTCACGCAGGTGTCCTCGGCAGATTTACGCGCGGCAAATATAACTACAACGAAGCACATATTCCAAATGACGGAAGCCAGCTGATAACGCGATTCGCATACATACCGACATGCAGCAATGTCATTTGCTGCGTGCACGTGCGCACCGTCGTCACAGCACCATGCTGTATAAGCAGCTCCAAAAATCTGCCATCGTGCAGCACAGCTTGATGTATCGGATAATACTCGTCCTTGATTAAATTGATCTCCTCTGAACGCGTTATGACCAACTGTTGGACGCAGTTCCAAGCGCCGCGTTCACAGGCCAAATGCAACAAAGGTTTCTTGACGCGGAAAGGTATCTGTGTATTGCACGGTAATCGAGTGTGAATTAACGTCATAATCTACAAATAAAATTGTATGACACTCACCCAGGGATCCTCCATTTTCTGTGCCAGTATATTTAGCACATTTATTTGATCTCCATCGATGGCATAACAAACAGCATTCTGCAATTTTGTGTTGAAACGATCGCAGACACCAACATCTTCATAGTTGCCGTGATATTTGCCACTCTCCTCGCAGTTGTGCGAATGTGTGCCGGGGAAGCACATGCGCGAATCTGTATCAATGCGTGCTCCATGCTTCAGCAGCAACTCGACACACTCCTCGTAACCTTTCAGGCAGGCAATGTGCAACGGAAGTGAGCAGGGGCTACGATTGACGTCCGGGCGATGCCTGTGCAGCAGCCACTTTGTGAGGTCAATGTGGTTAAGGCCGACACTACGTTGCAGTATATTGTAGCCACAGTCATCATGTATTATTAATATATTTTCATTCTGGAAAGACGTTTATTTTAAAAACCATTATTTTCTTTAAGAACAAACTTTACCAACGATGCAGTTTAAATTATATTATAATAATAATAGTTTGGCGCTACAGTTCTGAAGAACTTAGCCCCAGCTATCTTACCATTTGAGCTGAGTGTTATGTTTGTACTCAAATTATATATTTAATTAAATTAGGATAACATACGGAAAGAGTAACATACTTTTATGTTGCTTTTCCATTTCCAATATGAAGAAAAAAATAATATCAGTACCTCTTTTTATTTTATATAAATATATATCCAATAAGAAAATTGTGACCTATTCATATTTTGAACTATTTTGAGCCTATTTTGCAAAAGGTTTTAGATTTTGGTAGAACTTTACTTTATGGGGCTGGTCTCAAAAAAAAAAATAATTGCCACGTAACATAAAAGGGGCGGAGTTTCGAAAAAAAAAACATTTTTTTTTGCCTCCCGCCCCCTTGGAACCGCCCATAAATCGAAAACCGACCAAGGTAAAAAGTGTTATCAAGTGGGCGGGGCAAAAAAAAAATTGTCACACGATGCAAAAACCAGACCTTAAAATAAAAAAATGAATCAAGGTCACGTGGTACCCCTTAAAAATTAAAAACCTTTTTTTCCAAAAATTAGAAGTGACCATATTCCAATATTTGTATAACGTTTTTTTTAAACGAAATTTGTTTTTAAAGCAGTACCCATCAATGCATTCCAGTCACTAATATTTACAGGTTTTTTTGTTTTTTTTTTTTATATATTTTTTGTTTGCATAAAATAGTAATCTGCACAAGTAAAATGTATTGTTACCTTTGGAATTTGAAGTAACAAACTCTCCAACGTTTGTATAGAGATTTTTGGATTTGCACGCAAGATTTCGAAAATTGTTTGTATTTTTTCCTCTGTAGCTTTGGACACTTTGTGGCCGTCGCGATGATGTGATAAGAGTGCAGATCCTGATCGGAACACCTGACTCACAGAGCCGCCCATTATAATTTCAAGGAATCTGCATTACTTTAGAAAACAAATTATTTTCAATCATGAATTATGAAGCATATTATGTACGTACTATTGAACGTAGTATTGACAAAAAATCAATAGGACGCAAATAGAATTGCAGTGGAAAAACGCAGCGATTCGATTTATTATTTGCAAATATCCACTAAAACGGCAACAAAAAAAATAGTCTATCGAATGGATCTGCGTATTTAGTCACACTTATTTAAATTACTGAATAAGTAAAACATTTTTAAAGATTTTTCAATTATTTTCGATACACACAAAAAATGTTGAATGTTTTTTTTTGTCAAAATATGACAGATGACGATTATTATCGATAATTAAGTAACGATTGACTCGAAGATTATGTTCGAAGGAATTTTTTCGAAGGACACTTCGAATTTCCGAAGGTTACATCGAATTTCAAACGCTTCTATTCATTGAAGATTTTAAAAATCCCATTTTATTAAAAGGAATCATTTCATATTTACAAATGTATTATTATTTTTTTCAGCAGATTAGAATATCTAATATAAATTAGTACAGCCATGTTTAAAATATATATAATAATGTCTAATATTATTGAAAAACTCATCAACCGTATTTTAAAATGTTGTACAGAAAAAAATGTCTTTCGAAATTTTATTTTTTAAGATACATTTAATAAAACTACCTCAAAAATATGAAAATTTAACTTAAATATTTAAAAACAAAAATGGAATTTATATTGGAAAAATATGTGTTCAATAAATTCAAGAGCTGTATGTAACTTTAATAAAATATTAAATTATTTTTTAAATTGACAGATGAGGTAGCGGTACAATCAGAAAAAGTGAGCGATTAGCTATTGAACAGTTTCGCAACTGTTGAGAGTAGAGATGGGCGCGTGCCGTGCTTTTTTCGTGTCACGCCCGAAAATCTGAGTTCGTGCGTGCTAGTTGCTGTCGTGCCCGTGCGTGTCCGTGCCTCCAAAATCAAGAACGCGCCCATTAATTTTTTTTTTATAATTAAGAAACTTAATTTTTGAATTATTTATTACATATTCGGGTTCCAAGATTTTAAAATTGTGTTTCCGATTCCGATTTCAACAAACAAATTAAATGGGTTCCGAGTCCGGTTCCATGCATTTTTAATAACGGTTCCGATTCCGGTTCTTTGCGTTCCCTGACAGGGACTATAAAATCTGTTCCGGTTCTGGTGCCGATATATAGCGGTACAAGAAAAAATATATATGTTCCGATTCCAGTTCCGGTTCAACGCATTTTTAATAACGATTCTGGTTTCAAAAATTTAAACGGTTCTGGTATTATTTTTCAAGTTTCGCTTGCTTTTTCATGTTTTTCCGTGCTTTTTTCGTGTTTTGTCGTGTTTTTCCGTGTTTCTTCGTGTCTTGTGTGTCCCGTGTTCGATCGTGCTTCTCGTGCGTTCCTGTAAATTTACTCGTCGGGCTCGTGCTCGTGCGTGTCACCTATCGGCGTGCCCGTGCCATCAAAAACAGGCACGCGCCCATCTCTAGTTGAGAGTGCTGTATGAATTGTCAATTGTGAAGTCTTTTAAATATTTAGACTTGCAGTGGTGTTATTCTATTGTGAATAACATGTGAAAAGAAGATGAAGACATTTTCTAATTTAAGTTCAGAGACGGACGCATCCAAAACATTATCATCATGGCATCTGGTTTGGAAGGGTACATTAATCACACCGTGTCTATCATCACCGCAGATGGCAGAAACTTCATCGGGACCCTCAAAGGATTCGATCAGACAATCAACATAATATTGGACGAATCTCACGAGCGGGTGTTTTCCACAAACTCTGGCATAGAACAAATTGTGCTGGGACTGCATATCATACGGGGCGACAACATCGCGGTCATCGGACAAATAGATGAGACTATCGATTCACGTTTGGACTTCGGCAACATACGCGGCGAACCCCTTGGACCCGTAGTGCATTAGAATCCGCAGCTATATTTAGGCTAAGCCATTGAAATAAAACGTTATAAAGTTTTTAGTAAAAACAACAAATTTATTAATTATTCGGACGAAATTTTAAATGAGACTTTGTGACAAGCCATGGTGTCCAAATTGACTACTGCAATGGCTTGTGTTTTTGCAAATGATGGAACACAGACGAGTCGTGTGCGCTGACCCGCAGTGCCTTCGTGTAAATATGTCTGGAACTCATCGCAATTTCCTGCAAAGTATACATGGGGGCATTCTTTAAGTATAAAAGGATCACTATCAATAAATGGATAGCAGCCGAGTGTGTCTGGGGAACTGGGTGCAATGTGACTCCATTTGAGAGTTGAGCGCAATGCTTCCAATGGCTGCTCAATGAACGTTGTACGCAAAATATCTTTAATATTTTGCCCCGATGTTCCAACGACCAAAACATCGTCCAACTTCAAAGCATGCGGATTGGTAACACTTCTAAAAGAAGAATTTCTGGCCGCCTGCTGGAACATGCAGCGATGAAATGGCTGTTGCGGCAGCATAAAATTTGCCGGATCAAATTCGCCTGGCATTAAATCTACTGGGATCGTACGTGACCAGCTGCCGAACCAGTTGTCTAACTCCTGCACAGCCTCCACTGTATTACTTGGTTCTGCAGCGCGCATCTGCAATGTCGGAACTTTCATCTCTGCCACAGAACGCACCGAGTTACCAGCGACAATTAGACGCACCAGCTGTTGTGGTTCATTGCTCTTGCTGACTATGTTGCCGCTTAGCCAGTGCTGAAAGAGGTCTAAGGAGTCGGAAAATTGTACTGAATCCACTTGACTTAAGCCGGACACAAGAACAAGCAACCTCTGCTGAGTCGGTGCGCTTGGCTCCTTTAGCGTTTTCTGCGGTCCACTTTCGTAGTAAATAAGATCGTCGACAACAAAGCGTCCATCCTCTTCAATGGTTCCCAATACAGCGCAGACAACTCCCGTGGCCATGCTACGCACATCAACCTTTCCAAAGAGACGCACGCGCTGCAACTCATCTTCTAAAATGAGTTTATCCTCGGGGTCGGCATAGTGCGGGCGCTGCGGTTGTGGCGCCAACTGATTCTCCTCTGAAATTTCTCGTAAAATGCTCGGCTTAAATGCCTGATGTTTAAATATGGTGCCAATGATGATGCACGTTTCGGTGGAGTCTTCCTCCAATTCGCATAGCTTTCTTATGGGGTGTTGGTTTCCAAATTTCTGCTGAGCCTTCATCGTAAGCAATTTCGTCATTTCAGCCAATCGAAATGCGTACAAATGTGAAAATTGTTTTTGATAATCAAATGTTTTTAACACAAATTTCTGCGTTAAATCCTTAAAATTTGATTCTAATCTCACGCAGCTATCCATTTTGCAATTAATTAAAAAAAAATGGTAAGAGAAATAAAACAACAGAAAATGCGCGCCGCTTTTTAGGGTATATTCACAATAGTAATATTCCCAATTTTCTAAACAACAAATAAATAGCGTTGCCAGCTACATTATGATGCAATTAACAGCTGTTTAATTTGTAGGTTAGTTATTTTTCAATATCCATATATTCTCCTGATAATTCTTTACTTTTGTTAAAACATATATCTGCAGACATGTTACGACGCGCCACTCAACTTTGCTTTGTTAACTTAAAACCTAGTTCATGTGCACAAATCACAAAGATAAGTGCATCTACAGCAGCTGTCGATGCCAAGCAGAAATGGGATTTGTACGCTGCTGTTCTTGTGGAACGGCTACCCGTAGTATCCAAGACACTTGCACCGCTTGAGCAACAGTTCCAGGAGCATCTCTGGCAGGTGGAACATGAGAACAGTTTAAAATCCAACCATGAAATGCAACACGAACGCGAATTGTTACATGCCGATTTGGTTAAGAAAGGCAAAATGGAACTAGATCTGGAGGAGGCTAGCTCCAAACAGACAGCGCAGGATCTAAAAGACGCCTACACAGAGGAATTGAAAAATTTTCAATTCGCTGCTCGTCTCACCGCCGACGATGCCAGCAATAATGTATCTTCGAATTATCGTCGTTTAGAAGATACTCTGTATCTGTTGACCGATCACAAGCTAGGCAACAAAACACATCTGCTACTGCCACAGGGACCACGTTTGGATGGTGAGACAATGCGACAGGCTGCAGAACGTGTACTGCGTGAAAAGTGCGGCGATGCCATGCAGGTCAATTTTTACGGCAATGCGCCCTGTGGATTTTACAAATTTAAGTACCCCACCAACATGCGTAACGAAGCTGTTGGAGCTAAAGTATTTTTCTTTCGAGCAGCTCTTCAGCGTGGCAATGTCGATGCGAAAGTATCGCAAAAGTTTGAATGGTTGGAGAAAACTGCGCTGGAGGGAAAATTCCAGAATTCATTATACAATGAAAGTGTACAAAAGTTTTTGCTGTAGAGTACTTATTGTTATGTAATAAATGGTATATTTCAACAAAATCATGGTATCTTATTATTTGCTTATTAAATATTCGGGGTATTTTAAATTAGAAATGCTCAAAAATGGATTTCAGTGCTAATAATTTCCTATTACATTTCGAATTTCTTTTATTGAAATTTTGCGTATTGCAAGTTTTTATGAACAATCAGGGACTGGGGATGAAATGTTATAGACACAAAGATATTTTAGACGATATCTTTGATACGTAATATACATTTTTTTCATTAACAAATCAGCACTGCTTAATTGGAGTAGAGTGGAGTTGATTTGTATTTCCAAATTTCGAATAATAAAAATAACTAAAACCTATTGAAAATAGGTGAAAAAATTAAAATAAAAAATATCCGCTACGACGTGCTATATAGGGCCATAAAACCTAGCACTACAATAAAAAATGATTGTACGCAGAAAAAAATGTATTTCAAGTTAGGTGTAGTGGTGGATCCACAGGGGGAAAAAGGGGGTCTATTGGGTTTATATTAGATAGGACAACACATATAGTGCATATATATTGTAATTTTTCAAATCCCCTCTAAGAACGACGCCTGGATCCGCCCCTGGTTCTGTCGAACAATTTAATTCCATTTTTCTTTTCAAAAATTCGAATTTCGATCGACAGTTAATTTCGGAACATGTGCGACTAACTGAAATGAACACCAAATTGACATCATTGATAGAGAAGTCCTAAAAGAATCGAGACTATGTATAAAATGTGACAGTGACATGAGTAAGTGGACGATAATCTTGTAAAATACAAACGAAAAAATGCGGGGCTCGAAAGTGGTTCTACTCAGTACAAACTGCTGTCAAAAATACAAGAGACTGACACCTTTGCAATCTGATTTCCATAATTAAAAATCCGACGAATTAAAACACATTGATTATTTGACATGCATCATCAAAAGGATTTAGTTGTATTATTTTGAAATATATACTCATATTTAATATATATAATTTACTAATAAGTAGATAAGTGTAAATATATGTTTTAAATTTATAACTTTTTGTATTTATTTGGATCGTTTGAATCGATTTTGTTTTCTTTTAGATTTTTTGCATATAAAAAAAACAAGCAAGTTTGATTTAAATATTTATTTGTTTCTTTATCAGTTTTTGTCATAGTTGTCGAGTAAAAGCCTGGTTATAATAATAATAATAAATAAATCATCTATGTTATGCTTCTCTTGGCGTAGCAGCCTCGTGTATTTAGTATATATTTTGCATATATATTTATTGTAAGAAAAGTAATATTTTGAATGACGGCGTACGGGGTTTGAAAGCGAATTTGATTCACAAACAGCTGCACTGATATTGGTTAAATATCTTATTAAATGTTTTTAATATATTTTCTTCGATATAATTACTTGTACCGAGAGTCGTTTATTATGTTTTGTTTTATTTTTCATATATATTTGTTATAGTTCATCAAACACATCTACATTTTATAACACTTCGCAAACATTTTCTTAACTTTTACTATGCCAACTGCCAGTCAGCCACTTTGTTTGAACGTTAACACTCACATTTAGATAGAAATTCATTGCTTGTTGTATTGAAATAACAAAACTATGTTTAGTTGGACTAACATTGATTTATGTATTTGATTATTTAGCGTTTTTCGTATGCGTTTTTCGTTTTAGAAGAAGAAATACGAAGGTATGGATGCAAGTAGCAGAGTTGTGTAGGGTGGTTGCAATAAAAATAAATGCGAATAATAAATGTCAGTGTTTTTCATCATTTGTTCATGCATGTGCTGATTTGTTTTATTTTTTTTTTTTTTTTCTGCACATGTATTTGAATGTTTGGTGTGTCTGTGTGTGTGTGTGATGTACACTTTGTAGTGTAAATATTGCGTGTTGTTACTTTTGTCTTCTTATAAATAAACTTTTTATAAAACTTAAAATTTTATCAACTTTAGCATAACAACAGCGAGAGGGCTGCCATCATATCAACATTGTTTTTGAAATATATACTGGTGACTTAAAAGCTAAGGTTTAAGAATATCTCGAAATAATAATAATAATTGAAAGTGGTAGTCAAAACAAAGAAGACAGACATAATTCTAAATTAATGTAAGAACACTGATTGCGCTTCGTAATTAAGACATAGCTTAGTTCTGAAACAGTGTTCGCGTGAATTCAATATAGTCGAGTGCATCCTTGATGGGCTGCCCGGTGCGCGGTTCCGAATAAGGCTTCATGCGTTGCACACAGTAATCGGCCATGTCCTTGGTGAGGTTCTGAAATAATACATGTGATAATATTAAACTAATGTAGCAGATAAACCAAGTAAAATAGCACTTACACAATAAAGTTCTTCCTTCGTAACGTAGGGACGATCGGAGGCAGTGATAGCGCGGAAGGCATTTTCGATCTCTTCGTAGGATTGCACATTTTCGGTTTCCTTGGATATCATAAAAGCAATGTATTCCTGCAGTGATACGTAGCCGTCGCGGTTGGGATCGACCACATCGAGAATGGCTTCGAACTCTGGGTCGGGTTGGCCTTCTTCCACCATGGGCAGATCGTAGCCTAAAGCGCGCAGGCATGATTTGAATTCTTGATGGTTCAGTTTGCCGCTCTTGTCCTTGTCGAAGTGCTTGAACATCATTGAGAACTCCTTGAGCGAATCCTCAGAGACGCCCGAATGATTGCGTGCCTGTATCTGTTGCTCCAAGTTGTGCTGCATGCGCATCGACAGCTGATCGAGTTGATCCCATTGCTGTGCAAGGCCGACAGTTGAATGTTCCGTGTAGCGATTGTCCAAAATTAAATGCTCCTCGAGTAGAGCGCCCAACTCTTCGATTTTCTTAAGGTCCACACGACGAGCACGCACCTCTGTGGCTTTCACGCGAAGGGCTTCCAATTGCTGCTCTAAGGAACCAGAGCCTTCCATCATGGATGTTCTAAATTTGTGTACAAAACAAAATAAAACGTTAGCCACATGAGAGCAAACAAAAAAAAAAGGCAGAGGAGCAGAAGCGTACTCTAACTGATTAACAAAAAAAATAAAGAAATTATTGTGTTAAGGCACTTAAATTCGGGTTATATTGGTGTTATATGTTGCTATTGTTCAATTTCTAATTTAAATGGTCATAATGTTGACCATAATAATGACAGTGACTATAAACTATGTTGGCAAGAAATTTCACAGGATTAATTAGAGCACGTTTTATTATCTAATCGCTATAATGCGAAGCAAGGCCATTTATATTAGCTAATTACTAGGGCATATTTACATAAAACTACAGTGGATTTTTTAAGAACAAACTGAGCTCACGTTTAAAGCTTTTATACAATCGTTTTATATTGAAATTCATAATATCAGTACATATTTTTACGTATATTGGAGCTGTTCTGAAATCTGCTTTCGATTGGAATGATAATTTGTTGAATTTAATTCATTCAGCATTTATTTGAACGATTTTAATTTGATTTTTTAATATTATGACGCATAGACGCATAATTTAAAATCAATTTAAAATCAACTTTGAATTTTTGGTCTGATTATTTAGATTATTTGGGTATTTCATTGAATAAGTCTATTTTTGCATTTGTCAAGTTTTAAATTTTGTCATGTTCAGTTAAACAATTAAATACAAAACATAGTCAAGAATTTGTCAAAAATTACAGTCCGTCTCATTTGGTTTTCATTTTAAAGTTGGCTTTAAATTATATATGATTACACTACAGAATACATGAAGGACCCCCTTATTTTGTAAAACTAAACGAATAGAAAATTCCTGTGACAGTTGTTTTTTACTTGTTCATTTGGACGTCGTTTTTATTTCATTTAATACAAAAACTCAGGGCAATCATGAAGCCCGTCATAGCAAAAATTCGAATCTCCGCTACGAATACGAATTTTTAACTATAATGAGTTCCGTGCGGAATGGATTTCCGCGTTGCCAATACAAAAATATAATATTTTGATGAAAATTTGTTTAATTTGCCTGCAAATATTGAAGTAGGCGATTAATTCAATTGAATCGATAGGCCTATGGAGGAGTATCGGATCTTTGGCAATCTCTTACTTGCAATTCTCGGGCAAAACGGACGGACGGCTATAGATTTACCGGACACTGCTGCAAGAGATTCTTCGGATTGCCGGTAATCGAATAAAATATGGCCAGAGAGAAATCTCATAAAAAGTGTGCTGAGCAGCAGTGTTGGTTGGCTGGGTTTCGGCCACCTCATGCAGAACCAGCTCCAGCGCATGGTGAAAATGTGGCAGCGAGCGACACGATTGCGCTATCTCACAGGCGTTGTTTCCCAGAATGGACTTGATCAACTTGTGCTCGAGCAGACAGTAAAGCGTCACCTCATCCTCGCCGCTGAGCGCCACTTCATTGTCGACGAGTATCGCCAGCGATAGAGTTGCAGCGGAGTTCAGCCGCGGGCGCTGTGTCTCATCGAGCACTTTGTAAATTTAGAGCGACATAGCGGCAAGTGCCGTGCCGTGCGCCACAGATTCAGGAAGAGACAGTCGCGCAGTAGACAAATAAATTTAACTAATTAACATTTACTAATTTTTATACTTTTGTTAAACCAAACACAAGTGAAATGAATTAATTTTATGCTTTAACATAAAAATACTTTTTTTATTTGCAATGTGTACAGTAGTTTCTTGTTAATTCGTAAAGTTCAGATCTTTGGCCAGCTTCCACTTGTTGTATAAGTAGGTAGCATAAACAGCAAATGATTCTGCGGCATTTGTAATTATTTCACATTTTCACGAATTACAGAAAAAATCAATTAATTAATGCAAAACAAAAAATTTGTTCACAAATTACATTCCGACACAACAATGCATTCGTAGAAAAAGTGTCAAAAATCTGTCAAAAAATCCGTTCCGACGGAACCTGTGATGCCATAAATCCGAACTTCGAATTCGATTAGAATCCTACGATAGATAAATCCGAATCCGAATGAAAATATCCGCTACGACGGGCTTGATGGTTGCCCTGACTATCACTTGAATTTCTGACGATTTTGTGACGAATTTCTTTTCGTTTCGTTTTACAAAATAAGGGGTATAGAGTGATTGGCTAACCCAAATTAAGAGAAAGTACACAATTATATATCTCGTTGCATATATATAACATATCTTTAAATTTAATTATAAAAATCGTATAAGTTATAACATAAATAATAGATATACCTTAAAATTTATATTTTTTGCGTTTGACTAGTATTAAATTCGGTCAGATCCTCCCGAATTTCATTGAATTTATTTCAAAATATTAGCTGAAGTGTTCTCAATGGAATACAAAAGAAATATGATTGTCAAACGTTTCTTTTTCTAACTTATTTATGCTGTTTTAACAACCAAATTATTTTGAAAACAGCGGTTGGTTTTAAAAATATCTGGATCATTTTTATGTTGGTGCGTTATCAAGCAGTCTACATTTTTGTTTTTGTATTTTTCGAATTAATTTAAATTTGACAAAAAATATTAAGACCGAAAAATGTTTGAAAGAGAACGCTTATTCAACATTCCTCACCCTAAATAAACCTTGATCAGGACAAATCTATTATGAAGCAAAAAATTGACAATATGTCGAAATTTTTCTGCAAGTTTTCAAAATTATCTAATGTTTATGAAACAGAAATTTGACAAATGTTAATTGTATCGACAGGCAATTGTCGTCTAGTCAGTTTTATGAAATAAGTCCCTGGTTGATAAACTACAGCATAAATGGAAATTTCTCGAACTAATATTAGAGATTTCATAATTTTATATTTGATAAAAAAGTTTCTTAAAGTAATCACAAATACCTCGATGGAATAACAATTTAATGTCCATTATTTTCAACTGATAGAATTTAAACCTATTACTCACGCCGCGTAGTTCAGACATAATCAAAGCTGTTACAATGCAACTGCTAGAACCCAAATTAATTTAAGCATATAATACGGACGTTTTAAAATCATATTGTTTTATTAGACTTGATCGCTATCAATCGCATTTATATTACTTTCATTCCTGAATAAAATTCCTGACATTGCATTACTTTTGGGACTATCATTAATAAGAGCATTAATCGTTACCAATGATTAAATCGTATAGTAAAGTCTACATTTCTATGCCGAATTTTGTTGCTTAATTTTGTTAAAAGCTGCTTAGAAAAGAGTTAATAAAAAAAAAACGTAACAACAATTAAAAATGTCACACGTCAAACAATTTGTTGGCGTATTTTGAATATTACCCTTGACCGTTATAACCGAGCATATAATATCTGAATAGAAGAGTAGGAATTGTTGATGAATAAAGTATGAAGTAGTTTTGAGTCGATAGTGTCGACTATATCGGAAACCTGCCGGCAAAACATCGAAACGATTGAAAATGAATTCTGTTTCAGGTACTCCATGTCGTTATGCTGTTGTGTCGACAAGGCCTCTCGATATAGTGTAACTAAAAACTACACGACTTACCGTGTCTCCGTGAGCCATTGATGGAACAGATTGGCATGCTTTGCGAATTCCTTGCGCAATTTGTCGTTTTCCTCTTGCCGCTTGGCCTCCTTTGCCAATTCGCCATCTCGCTCCTCTATGATCTTTTGCAGATTGCGCCAGGTTTCTTCAAGAGCTTCCATGGTGAACCATGTGTATGGATTGGGTCCAACATTAAAGCTCTTGATCTTCTGGTCCAGTGCTGCTAAAGCCTTGAAGTCAGCCTCGGCGGATGACAGCGACGCCTGGAATTGGGCGTGTGCATCGCGGAGGGCACGAATTTCTTCGATCGAATTGCAACGAACAGGATCGGTGAGATCCTCTTCGGCATTTTCGAACCAAGAATTGAAGGCTGATGCTTTCTTGGCGAATGTCAAGTAGAGTTCTTCGATTTGACGGAATTGTTCTTGCATGGCCAACAGACGTTGTTTGCGTGTCTCGGAGCCATCTCGCAATTTCTGCCAACGCGAAATGACATCCTCGTGGCGCTTCAAGATGGCTGGCGATTGGGCGTGATTGGCGCTGATCAGTTGATCCTTGAGTGCGGTGATGTTATGAATGCCCTCGTGTTCGAAGGCATTGAGACCTGCAAAAAAAAACCCATATGACCAACTGTTTGAATTCCTCATTATTAATATCACTCACCAGCATCGAATGTCTCCTGTTTGGTCAACAGCGTTTGCACGGTCGACAAATCGCGACCGTACTCATCGGAACGCACATAATTTTCTTTGTCGGCAATCCAGCTCTCTACTACATCGGCCTTCCACATGAACTGCAAATAGGCAGAGTTGTCCAAAAGTGCGCCCTTGCGACGCGCAGCCAATGCATTTAGATTCTCCAGTTTGCCGCGCAGTTGCTGGCAACGTTGACCAATCGAATCACCGTGATGATTCTTCGCCTCAACCAACTCTGTGCCCTGCTCACAAATCAGCGAGCAGCGATCCTTGTGCGCGGCAAAGTCTGTCTCGAATGCATCGTGTTTCTTCAACAGACCCTGCACGGCGGCCATAGAATCGCCGAAGTCATCCACTGACAGCAATTGTTGCTTCTCTGTAATCCAGGCCTCTTCTTCCTCCACCTGTGCCAAGAACTGCTGATAGATCAGTGACTCGTCGAGTTTTTGACCGCGGGTAGCAGCCAAATTTTTGAGCTCAGCCCATGCCTGATTGAGCGCCTTCAAACGCTGCTCAATCTCGGGTACGCCCAGATTGGATACGTCCATCAGCTTTTCGCCAGCCTCCTGCACAGCCTGTATGGCTGGCTCATGCGATCCCAGTT
Source organism: Dryomyza anilis (assembly GCA_951804985.1). Lineage (NCBI taxonomy): Eukaryota > Metazoa > Arthropoda > Insecta > Diptera > Dryomyzidae > Dryomyza > Dryomyza anilis. Next base: position 89,200,289 of record OX638134.1, read on the forward strand.
CTGCCTCGAGACGCTTGTGCTTCTTCTTCAGATTTTGCACGCCAGTAAGATCGCGACCATAATCATCTGAACCGACCAACAACTTTTTCTCCTTAATCCAGCTCTCTTCATCGGCGATGTCGCGGAAGAATTGATGCAGAGTCAGCGCCTCATTCAGACGAGCCTGACGATGAGCCGCCAAATTGCAAATGCGCTCGTAACGCTCATTAATGCTCTGGCGCTTCTCCTGGATGCCAGCGCTATCGAATTGACCGCTCTCAACCAAGGAATCGGCCTGGTTGTTCATGTCTTTAATGCGATCTTCATGCGCAACAATATCCGCTTCGACCAACTGATGTTTCTTCATGAGGTTTTGGACCGAAGCCAAATCCTTGCCAGAATCTTCAGTGGTCAGCAAACTTTCGACCTCGCCCAACCAGAAGTCCAAGTCCTTGACGGCAGCAATGTACGTGCGCTGCTTGTTGGCCTCCTTCAGCTTCAGAGATTTCTCTGTGGTCTTGTGCGTTAAATATTCCCACTGGTCGGCAATCTGTGTGAGTCTCTTCTGAACCGCATCCTCGGAGCCACTGCACTGCTTCTTGTCAATCAAATTCTCACCCATGGCCAACACGCTTTGAATGCGGTCGGCATTAGCAGCCAACTCGGCTTCGAAAGCCTGATGCTTCTGGTGCTTCGACTGAATGTTAGCTGGATCCTTGTAGCTTTCTTCAGTTGCCAATTGCAATTTCTCCGCGATCCAGTTCTCGATTTCGTCAGCATCTCGTGAGAATTGCTGCAACGTTTGTTCGTCACCCAAGCGGGAACGTTTTTCAATAAGACCCTCCTTCAGGTGACGCCAGCGTTCCAAAACCTGATTGCGCTTATCGTCAATCAAGTTGGAAGCATAATGATTTTGATTGATCAAGGTATCAGCCAGCACCTGCAAGGCAGCAATCTTTTCCTCATGACCATTGATAGCCTTGTCGAAGTCCTCGTGCTTCTTAATGAGCGCCTCGACATTGTCGCCCTTGTCGTCGCCATCGACGTCGTCGGCATTGAGGAAAGCCTCGCGTGCCGACATCCAGTTTTCGGCCTGCTCGCAGTCACGCATATACAGCTGCAAGTCCAGATTCTGCTCCAACTGCAGACGACGCTCGGTCCAAGCCTTCTCCAACTCCTCGCGAGTCTTGGCCAAATCTTCAATCTTCTCCTTGATATCGGGTGAAGCATAATGATTGGCTTGCAACAACTCGTTGCCGAATTGCTCGAATGCAGCAAAGGTTCCGGCACGTGCATCGATTTCGGTGCGATGTTCCTGTTATGGGATTAGGTAACATGCATTAGGAGGAAAAAACAACAAAAATTAGTTTTGTAAATAAAAAATTAGCAAAGCAACATTTAACACAACATATTAACAAAAAAATATAAATGCTGTAGAAGAGTTAAAACATATAACGAAGAACAAAGAATTTTAGTATAAAATATACATTAATAAATATAGAAAACTAACAAAAAAATTAATCAACAAAACATAAAAGGGCATGTTTTGCCGCAATGTGACATTACTCAAAACAATCAATGAACTCTGCAAAGTTATAGTCAAAAACTATTGATTTGTACACTTGCAAAGGTCCATTTTAAACATGTACAACATATATTTTTTTTAATCGAAACATCAGAATTTTAGAATCTGAAATCAGAAGTCATATTAACCAAGAGAGAATACTATTTTGAGTTATGTCGTTTTTTAAATAACTGCGCAATTTAACACATATGCTTTGTAGTTTGTACAAAAATATGATATGAAGGAAATCAGCCCAATTCTAAATAAATACTAGCACAAATAATTTTTGGGAGAAAAAAGCTGTGTATGTAACTTCAATAAAAGGTTTTTCTATCAACGACTTCTCCCAAATATTTATGAGAGTATTTATTTAGAATTGGGCTGAATATGAAATTATGTTTCCTAAATATAAAATCCCTTGGCTTCCGCGAGAATGCTGAATGATAAAACAAATGTATTCATGTAGGTATTAGAAAAGCGAATTGTGTAACACAAAAACATAAACGAAGCCAAACTGAAACAACTTAGTATAAAAAAAAACATGAAAGTGTTGATGAAAGTACAATTCTGATGAGAAATATACTACACATTATGATCATCACAAACAATGATGGGATAATTAAAATAAACTAAAATCGGAAGAAGTAATAGAGAAATATATTTGTACATGGTTTTAGTTTACACTCTACTGTAGGAGCCCAAGTTCAATCAAAGGACATTAGAATTATAAAATGAAATATCAATTATAATTATCGTAACATTTATTTTATGCCATGATTCATTTTATATTGTGGTACATCAGGGTTTGTCGATACCAAGCCGTTTTTGCAATCAATGGATTTCAACAAAATATAGTGAAATAAAAAAATCACTAGAGGTCACTGTTGCCAGTTGAAATTCTGACACGTAATACCTTCAGTGTTGCCGCAACACAATTTATTTAATAGCTAAAAGTCTTTAAAAATCCACTATATATACATGGTTATTTTACAATCAAAAAAATCAGAACGAAATCGCTAGATTGAAATTTTCATATTGATGTAGGATCATATTTATATATCAACCAAAGATAATTTATAACTAAATAAAAAAATAAAGCAAATAATATTAGTATATAAAATAAATACTTAATAAATATCGTCACTATCATGCCAAAGGGGGCGAATGTGCAATTTCTGACATTTGCTTTTTTTTACATTTTTTAATGTAGTTTATCCTCAAGTATGCCAAAATCAAGTGCCAAAATCGCGTGTCATTTTGTTGGATATCTCTATCCACAAAAGACAAAACCAAAAGGGCGAATTTTAAAAATTGAAAAAATTATTATTGGTGCAAGATAAAATAGTGGTGTAAAGGTATTAATTGTTTGTTTTTAAAGCACCTATCGATTGGCAACAATATTTAAAAATATTTTGCCAAACATTTTTTCCTGCAAATAAAAAATTGCAAATTAATGTATGACAAAATATTTTTAATTAATGATGCCAATAGATAGGTGCTTTGAAAACAAACAATAAATGCCTTCACATCACTATTTTATCTTGTACCATTAAAGAGTTATAGCTAAAAACGAAAAGATTCGCCCTTTTGGCATGGCAAGATTTTCAATTTTTCCAATGTCATCGTTTTTTGCTATAATTTTTTATTGGTGCAAGATAAAATTGTGATGTAAATGTATTAATTGTTTGTTTTTAAAGCACCTATCGATTGGCAACAATATTTAAAAATATTTTGCCAAACATTTTTTCCAGCAAATAACAAATTGCAAATTAATGTTTGACAACATATTTTTAATTGATGATGCCAATAGATAGGTGCTTTAAAGGCAAACAATTAATTCCTTTACATTACTATTTTATCCTGCGCTAATAAAACATTATTGCATAAAAAACAAAAATATTTGCATTTTGAACAGGATATAGCCTCACAAAATATGCATTTATAATTCAGTAGGTTGTCCATATCTAAAGATATTTTATATACGTTATAATAATTGACGAATAAACCAAAATAACAGAAAAAATTGAAAAAATATAAATTTTGCTAATTTTTAAAGCACTTCAAACTTTAAAATTTGATTTCCCAACATTTTTAAAAATGCACATTCGTCCCTTTGGCATGACAGTGACGATATGATTTATACACTTTATTTCATAATACGAGAAATAAAATTGGGACTTATACATAAATATAAATGAAAGAACAAAAGAATATTGTACATAGTTTAAATATACTTATTGATATGAATGGATATGATATATTATATATTACGGTCAAAATGACCCAAAACAAAATTGACTCTGTAAAAAAATAATATAAGAAAAATATTATTTTTATATCGATCTGGAATTTCACAGGGAAATTGTAGGGATCATTTGGTGCAAATATTGCAATAGGGTCGTTTTGAAGATTAATATAAAGTCAAAATTTCCATCTTTTGTTTATGAAGGAGCTTTTTTGTATTCTTATTTAGAATGTCAATTAGTCCATCGAAAATTCTTACAATTTCAACTTTGTTTCAAAATTGTTAATTGATTTCTAATAAACACAATTGCATTTAAAGCACAAAAATATTCTTTTTAGTAATAAACACAAATATTTGATGCACTTTCCGTCAGATTTCATTTTCAAAAAGTACCTAAAAATAGCTATATATTTTTTAATGGAAAAAATTTAAATTTTAGTAGCTAAGGTTATGAATAATCCGCTAGATCTAGCGACAAAGTAGCTAAAACGGCAACACTGAATACCTTTTCCCTCATGCAATTCTCACAAAATTCCACGGAGAAAATTTCTCACTAATTCCCATCAACTCTCAAAATTCTCTCAAATTCTCACCGTTCCGCTGCATTTTGTTTGACATTGTGCCAGGCTTGTGTCTAGCTTGGTATATCAAGGCCTGTGTGGAGTCTGTGAGTGACGATTGTGCCAGGCTTGTGTCTGGCCCGATAAACCAAGCCTTGGTAGGCAAGCCTGGCACTTTTGTTGCAGCCTGGAAATTCCTACCTGGGAGCAACATACTGAACAGCACCTAGCGTTTGAAACCGTATTAAATGAAATATTGCCTTGTTATAACAATTTTTAGTTTTTTTTACATCTCTTTCCGCCTCTACCCTTAATATTTGTATTAAGTTTGTGTGATGTCTATGTTCAAAGAAGAAGTAAACTTGACAAACAATGTTAAATATAATTGAAATTTAGCAATGATATGAACAGCGTGTATTAATTATGATAAGTAACAAGGTAACATAATTAAAAAGTAATAAAAAGTAGCACAAACAATTAGAAAATCACAATTTGCATGACTGTCTTTGGTGCTTTAGAAACAGCTTAAAAGATAAAATGATTGGATGAAACTACCTCTGTGGGCAGGATGCCAGTGAGGGCATTATTTCCATATATGAATTCGATTTCAGCACGATGAGCCTATTTTTTTTTTTTGTGAGATTTTTATGTTCGTTTTTTTATGTTTAAAACAATATACAAAACAAATACATATTTTTGTGTAGTGGTAAAAGATGGCAATAGCAGTTGTTCCATGAACACACACAAGTATCGCGAACGAACGAACGAACCAACACGTGAACCAAAAAAAGCAACGTACGAAACAGAAAAATAAATAAAAATAAATTTTTGAAAATTCTCCACTGTTAACAAGTAGAGCTTTATAATCTTTACAGCAAAAGTTATTAAACTTATGGGATTGTCGATTTTAAAGCTCTGTAGACGATGATTTATGTAGGACATTTAGCCCGCAATGAAAATGCATCACATACCTGATGGCGTTCAATAAGCGCTTCGGCACCCGTAACATCGTTGGCTAACTCATCAGAGGTCACCAAACTCATCATGGAGTTGATCCAAGCCAACAGATCGCGGTAGTCGCTCAGGAAGCGCTGCAGATCATACGAGTCCAAGAGTTTCTCCTTGCGTGCAGTGGCCTTTGTAATAATCTGATCCCACATCTCGTTGATTTCCTTCTGCTTGGCGTATGTTTGCTCCGCAGTGTCCGGATGTGACTGCATCAGACGATTGGCGGTCTCGTCCAGTTGGCGGATCTTGTCGCGCAAGGCGGCCAAATCACGCTCAACACCCTCATGTTTGCGTTGCAAGGTCTGTACGCTGCGCAGATCTTTGCCCAGATCATCGTTGTTCAGAGCGTTCTCCTTCTCGGCTATCCAGTCCTTTGTCTCATCAATGTCACGATGGAAACGTTGCACCTCATGTGCGGAGCCCAGCTGACTGGCCTTCTCAGCAGTAAGTTGCTGCAGATTGTTCCATTTGTCATTCAGGTCCTGCATTTGAGTCTGAATCTTAAGTGCGGCTTCGGTCTGGCCAAGGGAGGTCAGCTGCACTGCGATTTCATTCATGTTGGCCAAACGCACCTCGTTGGCCTTCAGATCGTCATTGAAGTCATCGAATTTCTTCTGCAAAACTTCGACCTCCTCTAAATCTTCGCCAACGACATCGGCGATCTGAGCATGATTCTCCTTGTCCTTAATCCAGTGGGCCAAATCGGCAGCCTCGCGCACCAAAACATATGCTTTGGTGGTTTCATTAAGTTTGTTCTGGCGCTCGCGAGCTAAAGCCAGCAAATTGTCGTACTGCGAATTGATTTGGTTTTGACGTTTGGCAATCGAATGATTGTCGACTAGGTTCTGTTGACTTGCGCTAAGGCCGGCCTCGATCTTCTTAATGTAGGCGGCAGGCACAAAGCCCTGACGATCGTTCACCTCGACCTTCCACCAATCCTTGTTGTTCGAATTGAGCAGTGTGAGTACATCGCCCTTCTTCATGGACACCTCGCGGGGTGACTTTTCAGTGTAGTCGTATAGCGCTACAACGCATTCCTTGCCGGTGATGTCAACCACTGGCGTCTCTTGCTGGCGACAGTTCTTGGCCTGTTCTTGCAGACCCTGAATTGTGTTGCCAAAGGCCTCCAAGTCGGACACCAATGCCTCGTGCTTCTTGAGCAGCGCTTCCGAGGAGTCCTCGTCTTTGCCGTAATCATTACCCGTGGCGATGGGTTCTTTCTCTCGCATCCACGACTCGGCTTCGTTGGCGTCAGCAAAGTATTGATGTGCCTGCAAGGAATCATCCAGATCCTGCTTGCGTTGATTGGATTTGTCTTTAATTGTGTTCCACTGGTCCTGCAAAGCATCCAGACGTAGACGTATATCTTCGCTAGCAAACGGCTGATCTTTAAGCATGTTTTCGCCGGAGCTTATGACATTCAAGAGGCGCGCCTCGTGATTATTGATTTCGGCCAAAACGGCTTGATGTTTCTTGATAAGATTTTGCACACCGATCAAATCGCGACCACGATTAGTGGAGGCGGCAATTGGCTCCTTCTCACGAATCCATGCAGCCTCATCTTCCAAGTCTCTGAACAGCTGCTGTACTTGCAGGGAATCAAGCAAATGCTGCTTGCGTTCAGACATGGGCGCAGCAAGAGCAGCATAACGACTCGACAAGTTAGCCTCTTTATGGCGAATGTTGTCAGCATCGAAGTGACCGGATTCGATGAACTTGTTGGCGGCCACCTTTATGCTCTCAATGCGATCCTGATGCGCCATCACATCAGCTTCCAGCAGCGCGTGTTTCTTTTGCAGGTTTTGCACCGAAGTCAAATCCTTGCCGTGATCCTCGGAAAGCAATTGTCCTTCGATCTCGCTTAACCAGAGTTCAATGTCCTCGATGGTACGGTTGAATTGCTGCTGCTGGCAGGCCTCGTTCAACTTGGTTCCTTTCTTGTCAGATGCCTGCACAAGCGTCTCCCAAAGCACCACAATCTCCTGCATGCGCGTGTTTATTTGGTCGCTGGCATAATGTTCCTTCTCGATTAGCTCTGTGCCCACCGTAGTAATGTCCTCGATGCGCGACTTATTAGCGTTCAATTCGTGCTCGAAGTTCTGATGCTTCTGCATTTTGCCATTCAAGTTGGTCGGATCCAAGTAGCTGTCATCAGTGGCAAACTTCAGTTTCTCGCTAATCCAACCCTTAGTCTCATCGCAATCGCGCTCGAACTGCTGATAACGATTGGAGTCTTCCAGCAACTGTCTGCGCTTTGCGGACTTCTCTTGCAGAGCAGCGCGGCGTGCCAACAGCATTTGACGGCGCTGCGCCACATCGTCGGCCGCATAATGCTGACCGTCAATTAACTTGGTGGCAAAGATATCGAGCGCCTTAATTTTCTCTTCTTGTGCAGCTAGGCTCTTCTCGAAATCTTCGTGCTTCTTGATCAAAGCCTCCACGGAATCCAATGAGTCGCCCAGATCTTCGTTGGCCAAGAAGGCCTCTTGTTTGGCCATCCATGTGTCTGCCTGCTCAGTATCGCGATAGAAGAGCTGCAAATCCATGCATTGCTCGTACAGAATACGACGATCCTCCCACAAGGAAAGCAATGAACTCTTGTCGTTCTCGAGTGCACCCAATTTCTCCTGAATCTCGGCAGCAGCATAATGTTCTCGTTCCAACAACTTCTGACCGGATTCAGTAGTCAGTTTGAAACTGTCCTCGCGCGCATCAATCTCACCTTTGTGTTCCTGGTGACGCTCAAGCAGAGCCTCGGCTCCTGCCACATCCTTGGCCAGCTCATCGGCAGAGATAATAGCCTTCATGCCATTGATCCACGACACCAAATCGCGGAAATCCGCTAAGAAACGATGCAAGAAATAGGACTCGTCCAGTTTCTGTTTGCGTTCACGAGCTTTAGCGGTCAATCGCTGCCAGTAATCGGCGATTTCCGCCTGTTTGTCGCGTATCTGATCGCTGTGGTCAGCATGAATAGAGCACAAGCGCTGCGCCTCGGCTCCCAAAGTCGATACTTTGTCCTCCAAAGCGGCCAAATCACGTTCAACTCCTTCGTGCTTGCGTTGCAGAGCTTGAACGCTAGCCAAATCTCGGCCATAGTCATCCGAAGAAAGTACAACATCCTTCTCGGCAATCCAGGCGACTGTCTCGTCGGCATCACGATTAAAGCGTTGAATTTCATGCGCACCAAAGAGTTTCTCTTGGCGCACAATAGCCAACTGCTTCAGGCGTTGCCAGGCCTCGTTCAGCTCCTCTTTGCGACTGGTGATTGTGTCTCGCTCGGGATGTCCATCCTGCACTAACTTCTCGGCCAATTGATTTACCTCGGTCACGCGATACTCCTGTGATGCCATATCCTTCTGAAACTCGTCAAATTTACGCTGCAACACCTCAACATGCTCAAGATCTTGTCCAAACTCGTCGGCGGTTACAAAAGCCTCCTTATCCTTGATCCAGAACATGACCTCCTCGCATTGGCGCATAAACTGCACTAACACCAGAGCCTGCTGCAACTTCTGGCCCTTCTCGGCCAGACGACTGAGCAGCAATTCCCACAAGCGATGCAGCTCATCCAGACGACGCTGTATGGTTTCCGATGCGAAATGCTGTTGATTGATCATCTCCTGACCTGTGTTGTCCAGGGAGACAATAGCATTGCTGTGTGCGGAAACTTCTGCCTCAAAGGCCTGGTGTTTTTGTATTTTCGCCTGAAGATTTGTGGGATCGCGATAGCTTTCCTCGCTGGCAGCCTGCAGCTTCTCGTGTATCCAGGATTCTAACTCATCAGCATCGCGTTTGAAATACTGAAAACGGCGCGAATCCTCCAGTTTCTCACGCTTCTGGCGTGTCTCGATTTTGAAATCATTATAACGCGAGAGTACCTGCTCACGACGTTCCTGAATATCCTCGACTGTCTCGAGGATTTTCACCTCTTTAGGTGTAAAATTTTCCATTTCGGTCGTTCGTCGTTTTTCTTCTTTCTTCTGTTCTGTAAAGTGTTGTTAATCTGCAATGATTTGATTTTATATATGAAAGAATATTTTAAAACTAAGAAAAAAAATGTTAATTTGAGTTAATCTAATTTTAGTTTGAAATAAATTTTTGTTTCTACATTTCTAGATTTAGAATTTATGTGTGTGTAAAATTTAGATTTTTCTTTAAATAAAAATGTATTTAAGATTTTTCTCAAAGTTTATTTCAAAAAATCGATTTGTGCAAGCAATAATCATTTATAACTGGAAGAATTGGGTGATTGAAATTTTCAAATTTATTTTTTGAACCGTTTCCATTTCTTCCATTGGGGTCTTCATATTGTGAGGTCTTCTTATAAATAAATGTTACAATGTGTACAATGACAATATATGCATAATTTTTAAAAAATGTATTTTATAATATTTTAGAGGAAAATTATCTTCTTTAACTAAAAAATTTAACGAAATAAAGGACTTGAGTCTTGAGAATTTGGCGTACACGAATCTTCAAATATTAATTATGACTAATATTAATTATAAAATAAGATATACATTTATTTAATAATTTACTAACCTAATTAACTGGCTCTTTGTAGTTGTTGTTCTGTTTACACTTCCCTTAATGAATTAATACTGCGTTCTGTATATGCGGCTGTGTGTGTGTGTGTTTCTATCCAACAACCTGCAAAATACATTTAAAAAATTTCATTAGTCACGAATATAAGCTGTAGAATAAATTACATAATATTTTTAACTTCCACTGTCATTCGTCTTTCGTTCGTTCCGTTTGTTCATTTGGTGTCTGTTTTGTTTTCTGAACTGCCGCACCTCAACATTTCCATGCGAAGCGACGCTACCCTCCCAAAATTTGCAACTACGTTAAATTTTAGTTGACTCTGGTGTGCTGCTTCGGTGCGCCAAAAAATATTGACACATTTTGAGCAGAGCGAACGCGCCAAAGAGCGACGAGAACATATAGCATAGCGTATGTTTTGGGTGACGTAAGTCACTGAGCTATAACGTCGGTCGGTTTCTTATCAAATACTGATTGATTAAAAAATTTCTATGAACATATTTATCTTATAACCTTGTATTTGTATTTACCAAGTTTGTGCGACGACAAATTCCATTAACTCTATTATTATCAATGTCAAGAAAGTATTTTTTAAAAGGTTTAAGTTAAACCACAAAACAAAACTTTTTGACATTTTAAACATACCGTAAAATCCGAAGCACCAGAATTGGTTAATTTTCGATAATTGAGAAATTTAGCAATTTTTGATTAATCTATAGGAATATTGTCCGATTTAAAAGACTTGAACATAATAGTAAAACTGCAATATGAGAAACTGTTCTCTTTCAAATTAATGAATTATAATTCCCAGTATACCAAACTGTTTCGATATCGCAACGAAAATGTTGCGAAATGTCGAAAAATGTTTCCGATATCGATGCCATTTCTCGCAATGATTGTATTTATTTGAAAATTCCTACCAAAACGGTCGGCCGATATTTAACCGAGATAATGAAGGTTTCTCGTTACGAGAATTATTGCAGAATCGAAGCGTTCTAGAATGTCTTGTCGAAAGAATGGGGCTTTCTGATTGCTTTAAATAAATGCGTCATCTATATATGACAATGACAATAAAAAAATAGAAAAAAAAAACAAAAAGAAATATCTTTACCTATCTCTAGCTCTCTATTTCTTTTTTTTTATTTTGTCCTTCGCATCATGGTCGGCATCATCGCATTAATATATATATTTTTTTTATTCTATTGAATTTAATTTTGTAACACAATTACTAACCATCATCATTTTCCAATGCATTTTATTTTCTGTCAGTTGCTCCTACTGGGTACTCTATATAAATTTGTCGTACATTGTTTTCATATTCAATTTCAATTTAAACAAAATAGTTTTCGAAAATGAGTTTACGAACTTAGCATGTGTTTACATTTTTTTTTTTTATTTCTGAATGAAAATATTTCTGACATCAAAAACAAAAATAAATAAAAAATGAAAATTCAAAGCTCACTATTTTATTACATTTATTTTTAATGAAATAAAGTGAAATAAACATAAATATATAAAAAATAATGTCCACTCTATTTATTTTAAACAAAAGTAAATACAGCCATAAAGAAAAGGTCACTGGACACCTGGTGACCTTGTTTTTAAAATCAGAAACGAGTCGCAATCAGGAGCTCAATATTTATTAACAAAGTAACGAAAAACGTTGCTTTTATAATTTGCGGACACTGACATTACTTGGACGCAAAAGGGAGTTCCAACTATTGGCAATTTTTGGACAAGTTTTGCACTTAAAAGAATAAAAATAATTATCAAGTGCTTCTTAATACGGCAACAACTTGTAAATTAATATATTATTTTTGCATTTGGAGAACAAATTTGATGAGAAACAAGGTGCCCAATGGGAAATAGCATCAATACGTAGTCGATTACTGCCTAATTATTATCGAATCGTAATGCGTCGGAAGTTCAATACTGAATTCTGTTTACTTTTACACAGACATGGCCTAGGGCAAGTATGCATTCACTGTAGATTACGAAATAATGTTTTGAAGGAGCCACCATCCATTACTCACCGCATCAAAAGTAAAAAGGAATCGAATGTTACCTCATGTATATATAGATTACTATTTAGAAGTATCGTAATATGGGGTCAATCATACATCATTATTTCGTAACCAAACATTCGCAAGGGGTGCTTCCATTTCAGCATTACTTTTCATGCAGTCGTAATGAAGATTGGTCGCTTTACACATTACTTTATAGGCAGTAGTAATGAGGGGTGGTTCAATTTGTACATTACTTTCTACGCAATGGTCATGAGGGGTGGTTTCATTTGTACATTACTTTGTACGCAGTGGTAATGAGTGGTGGTTTCATATGTGGATTACTTTGTACGCAGTAGTAATGAGGGGTGGTACAATTTCTGCATTACTTTGTACGCAGTAGTAATGAGTGGTGGTACCATTTTTACATTACTTTGAACGCAGTAGTAATGTGGGGTGGTTCCATTTGTGCATTACATTGTACGCTGTAGTAATGAGGGGTGGTTTCATTTCTAAAGTACTTCTTGCGAAGTAATAATGGGTATAACAGTATATTAAAATAGTGTGCAATTAAAATATAATAACATTTAATACAAAGACAAGGCATCAGAATGTTTTCGCTTTTCGTTAATGAAGAACTATTGCAATTGTCACAGAATCTAAATTGAAAAACAGCAATGTGTAAGATAAATTCAACAATATCCAACATAATACCCACCAAAAATGTATTTTGAATGAATCGTTTCCAATTTTATCATTAATAAATATAACCGCGTACATTTCAATAGCTTTTAAAATTTTTGAATGTACGTATTTTTATAATTTAAAAATCAATTGATCAATTGAAATCAATATTTGTCAAATAAATTCAAACATTGGTTATGTGGAAATTGAAACGAAAAATGTTGTCAACAGACACATTTTCAAATCAATATTCTGATGTTTTCTGCCACATTTTTGGTCAGAAAAATAATTGAAATTTATAAGGAGTTGGATTGCAATATATCTTGGTAAGTTTGTTTGCAAATTATCCATAGACAGATCCAGTTTTGTGCACAGTTTTCCTGTTAACTTCAATCTGTAAAATTCCACTTCCACATAATCAATGTTTTCGGCAGTGACGCTAGGAAACTCGGAAGGAATCTCTATTAAAAATCTATACTCTCTGCTCAGATAAGTATAAAAAAGTAACAAGTATCTGTTCCATTTCCAGATTATTTAGTAATCAGTGGGTAAGGAAGGGTATTTTAGTTTATAGATTACTTCGTAAGTGGAACATGGAACTAGTCATGTTTGTAAATTACTGCTACATTACAAATGATCTAATACGAAATTTGTAGAGCATGTATTGAAGAAAACATTGGTTACCGTTCGAACTAGGTCGGAATATTTCCCATTGGGTGTGTACACCTTGATGAGAAATATAAAATGAAAATGAGACAAAACTATTTTCATATTCTGTTAATAATATAAAAAAAAATAGTTTTTATATCATTTTATATATCTCATCAAACGATATAGGACCCCAGATTTTTCTATCAAACTTGTGAGAATTTTTGTCGTTTTTAATTAAGACAGTATGTTTAAAATTATCGCATTTTGTCTATCTTTTAAAATACAAAAATATATAGCAAATAATTTAACATTTCTTAAATGGTTCGGAAGCTAAGGAAACATTTTCTTGGGTAAAGTGGGAAACGTAATTTATGCAACGATTTTTGTAATTTTAGTGAAAATATTGTCTTAAATGAATTATTTAACTGGTTAACCAAGAAAAAACTTCAATCGGATCCACAAAACAATGAACATCCATATTTTGACTTCAACTGAGATAATATCTGAATTGCAGAAGAAAGCCGAGAAGCGAACCTTTAACAGGAGCAAAAAGAATAAATCGGTAAATATTCTTCAAATTCATCAGAAGAAGAATGTTGTATAACTTGCATGAATAGAATACCGAAGAAATTAAATTTCAACAATTCAGTGAACTGCGATATCTCCAAACGGGCTGTATACTCAGAAAATACACCAGAAAATACACCTGTGTCCATTATCACTCAAGAATATTCTCCTAACATAATTACTAAGATGTTTATATCCGACCTCAGCAGTCCAGAGGTACGCGCGTTGGACTTGCATTCTAAAGATCTCGGGTTCGTATCGACTTATTTATTCTTGCATGTTCTTATTAAATATATATTATTTTAATTCTTTATACATTTGGCTTTGTTGTGAAAAAAGAAAATAAAATATGGTAAACATTTTAAAGTTCAAAACGTGTCCAATTTTAGCACAGAGTCCCCTACTTGTAGCTGGCGTAATTACTCGGTTACCTTCCCAATATAATTGATGTTTTAGTGGTTCAAAATAATAAAATGTCAAAACCAAAAATGTGAAAAAATTATTACCCTGAGGACAAACCATCGATTTGAAATCGATTCGACCGATGTGAAATCCATATAAATCATTTCGACAGCATTTTAACTTTAAACTTTTTAGCTTTATTTAATTAAATTTCTGTGTAGTCAACGCTTAATTAAAAATTACATTTACAAACAGTAGTCAATAGTTATACAATAATTAAAAAAAAAAACATTAAAATTTGTCCACATCTCTAGCGAAATCCGCCAGCACCTCCATAAACAAGTGGCTTCTGCCATCATCATCACCACTACCGCCATCACCACCATAGCAATTGCCGCCGCCTACAGTAACAGTTTCCATTGCAATCGTTGTCAAGAGGCGCGATATCTCGTTGAGTACGTTTGCAGGCCAATCGTACTTGAAAATTGGCACAAATAAATCATTTACAAAGGCAACTGTTATCACTTTATCAAGTATCAAAGATACCAAGTAATCTTTCAGCCTGTCATAGCAAATGGGCTGTGCGCCCAGAGATTCAATAAATGAGATCGTAATCAAACCGTCCAAGATGCCGGGCGTATTCGCCTGCGGCATATTTTGTTCGCAGTCTGAGGCCGCATTAACATTGGTTTCAGGCAGCTGCAAAACAACTACATTATGTTGCATTTCTTTGCAGAGCCAGATGGCTATGGTTGCATCCAGCAGCGTTTCAGATAACAGCCGCGGATGTTGTGCAATTAAATTTTGCAGGAGCTGCACCAGACCGACACCCAGGACACGATACAGTGCGGTGGGCAGCACGTTGTCGAAAACCAACGGCACTGTGCGCAGAAATCCAATGATGGGCGCATCTGTGTCGAGCAGCTCGGGACGCATAGTTGTACAATGCAGCCAATATTGCAGCTCATCCAACAAATCCGAAATGCTGGGTGACGTTGAGAGCAGACGCAACTCTGAGCAATTTTGAACCGCCGGCGTTGCCTTGCTATTCGCTTTGCATATTTTCTGCGTTAATTCCTCAAAATTGCTGCAGTAAAAATTGCTCTTGAAGAGGTTGGCATGGCGCCACTGATCGATTTTGGTCGCCGCATTACGTCGGATGAGTTGACAATAGGTGCTCTTGATGATGGGTTGCGTGTCTTGCGGCAGCAACCCCTCTAATGCCAGCTCAATTCGCTTGTGCAGAATTTGCGGCACGCTTGCATTCCATTGTTCAATGGCATTCTGACGTGCGTCTCCGTAGATGGACTGCAGCGCTGTCAGCACCGGCTTGTATTCGTTGTCGGTGATGTCGTTCACCTGCTTGTCCGCGGCGGCCTTCGAAGGCAACAGTATCTGGTACTGTGCATCTTTGACGGTCGACTTGTAGGCGCGTTCGACGACGTACTCTATGAGACGACGCATAGTTGAGTTTTGCGCATGCAAGAAGGCTTCCGTCAATTTGTTTTCGCGTTGCTTTGGCGATGCAGCAGCCTTGTCGCCGTGTTCCACTGTGGTGGGTTGTGCAGCTAAAGCGCCACTCACCACATTCAATTCTGACATGCGCGTTGTGATGTGTCGATAGCGTCCAGAACGTGAAACATACTTGGCCATCGAATGTTTGGCAGGCATAATGGATACGCGAAATTGAGCCAGAAACGGGCAGGCCACATTCAGTAGTGCCTCCAGTTGCCATGGCTGCGACGTATTTTTGTTGCGACGCGTCTGCAGTATGCTGACTGGCATCTGTTGTTCTTTGTGCTGCGGACTACTGACTCGGTAGACGTAGTATTGCTCCGCTATTATGGGCTGCGTATCGAAGAGCCAGCCGAGGCAGCAGCGCACGATGAAAAGTGCAGCGCTCTGGCAAGTGGGTCGCTTCTCTGCATTCATGTGCGTGTAAATGCAACAGAGCAGCTGCGTGACTGCGCTATAACTCTCCAGCTGCAACGTCACATTGTCCAGCATGGACAGGTACTGCACCAGCCAGGGTACAGTCACAAGCAGTTTCCCGCCTTGCAGCGCGCGCTGCAAGATGCCGGCGACATTAAAGTCGGGTTGAAATTGGCTGCGCAGTGCAATCTGCCGTTTGTCAATATTGCTCGGCGGTGCGGTGCAACCGTTGCAATTGAATGGCAGCGCTGTAACGAATCCCAGAAACTTCGCCAGCAGCTGCATTGACGACAGCACATCTGCGCGCACCACGTACTCGGTGGGATCAACTGCATGCTCAACTTCGTCCACGTCATTCGGCAACAGAGGCAGCAGCTCGAACGTCGAGTCGTTGAGTGCCATCAGCTGCTCGTAGATGCAAAGCTTCAGCTGCTCCCAGAATGCCATGGAACGCGCCTCACAAATAAAGTCGCGAAAGAAGGCCTGGTTGTGCGGAAACTGATAGTCGACGCTAAAGTTGCTGGGCGCCACTAGACGCTGCGTCAACTTGTTAAACTTTAGCAAATCGATGTCAACGCCAATTTCCTCCGGAGACGTGGCATAGTTCGACGACATAATCAGTTGCGACACAAACAAATTGGCCAGATGCTCCATGTTTGTGGGATGCTCTGATAGTTTAAATATTTCGCGTATTTTTGGCGCGATTTCCTGTGCGAAATTCCATGTTGTCTGCAAATGGGAAGACTCCCAGTGCTTGAGCGCCTGGTAGAAGAGATCGCGCTGTGATTTGAAGGCGCCAAACTCGTTGTTAGATGAAAAATTCTGTCGTGAATCTTTATCCGCCTGATAGTAGACATTGTTAAAGGACTTGTCCGACAGCCGTATAGAGAACTCATCGTCCTGCTTGGACTGCTGCAGAGCGCTTTGCTTGCGCTGATAGACGTCGCTGAGAAATGCCTGCAAGTCGACGTCTAGCGCTACAAGGCGTTCACTGTGCAGCACCACGCCCAAACTCTTCAGATCCAGCATGGCAAGCAGCTGTCGCTGTGTTTTTAGTACGCGAAGTGCAAAGTAGACACAGTTCGTAGCGTTGCGCAGCAGCTCAAGGCGCTTAGGCTGCAGATTGCAGGCCGCATCAGAGAGCATTGTTAACTTACCATCCAATTCTAGCGCGGACAGTGCTTCGGTCGGTGACTGATCCGTCTCATTTGCATTTAGAATATTTATTAAAAACGACAGTTCGCTCAAGACATTCACGGTGATGTTCATGTCAATTAGTATAGCATAAATATCGGCGATTCTGTCGATGACTGCCGGTTGTGTGACTTTCGATAGATCAATAGGGGGCGTAGGCAACTCATTAGTATTGCTCGCCGTTTCGCTAGCCACCGTCAGTGCTGTTGCCGCCAGATCGCAAACAACGGATTTATCCAGTTCCCTGCTGGCGAGCGATTTCCGAGCCTCGAGTATTGCGCACTGATTCCGGTCGTCAACTTCCGTGTTGGCCAACTTAAGGATGTTGTTGTCGTTGCTGAATGCAGAGCTGTTGCCAAAAGGTGCCACCGCAGTGCTGCTGCTGCGACTACTAATGGTCGTTGGCACCACGCGTTTCTTTGGTTTTGTCGTGGTTGGCGTCGAAGTTTCCTGCTTCCTTCTGTGTCCTCTGCTAGGGGTTGCGTTCATGACCAAGAAATCGCCCAGACAGACACTGTTGTTCCGTGTCGTTTTTTCGGTGCTGTTAGGCGTCGTGCAGCTGTTGCTGTTATTGTGGAAACTGTTGGCCGAACGGCGTTGCTGGTGGTTGTGGCTGGTGAAAGAGACGGGCGTTCGTCGCACAGGTGTCGATGCATTGCTGGCGAAGGACTGATTAAAGCTACGCTCAAGATTGTCCTGCGGCGTAGCTGCCGTCCATGGCGTTGAATTGTGCGAATCTACCGAGAGCCATGAATCATTCAATAACGCGCTGTTATTGTCTTCGCTGCACAGTGCGTGTTGTTGCAACTGCGAGTTTTGTTTGATGGTGTCTTGTTGTTGTTGGCCCAGCAGTAGCAGACGCTTCGGCGTAAAACTGGCGTTTGAGGTGGCCACTGCACTGGCTCTGCGCACAGGTGTCTGGCATTTTGGCGTCTCCACTTCATTGGGGCGCAAGTGCAGTTCCGTCTGTTGCCGAACGGCATTAATAAAATACACTGCAAAGTCTTCGAAACGACATTCGCATTGGTTGTTGCTGCTGCTTTTAAATTGTTGCAGCAACCAAACTCTAAAGGTGTCTAAATTGCGACAATCGTTTGCATTATCTATGGTCAGAAGTTGAGCTATTTTCTGCTCTGCTGCCATCTCAGACAGGTTTTGTTGTCTACTAGAAATTCTCTCAGTCAGTCTCGCATTTGTCCTCTTTCTTATAGCAACAACACCTGCTGCTGGAATGGTAGAATGTAAAGAAAAAAAAGAGGCAAAATTCAAGTTGACTATATTTGCAGAATGACGTCACGATTTCTTTAAATACATTAACTATTTTAGTCTACGCAAGTAGGAGGAAGAAACCTTTTACTATGCACAATACAAGGTTTTGCGATAGATTCGCAAGCTAGAGAGCTAAAGTTCAAGTAAAAGAAGTGGTTAGTAGTAGAAGTAACTAATGACGTCATCGTCGTCGTTCTGCAAGCGTCAATTGAACATTACGCTTGATTATGTTAATGGCAATCAATTCCATCCAAAACGACGATGATGAAGTAGACGAAAGTAGACTCTTACAAATTGTTTTGATTGCAAATAAATACATTTATGACAATTCAAATAACCTTGGTTTCAATCATAAGAATTGGTTTTTATTTATAATAAATTATTTAACACAATATTGTCAAAATCAGTGAGTGATGAAAACGAATAAAATGTAATACAAACACTGATTTATAATTTTGGGAATTATAAACGTTATCGTAATACGATATTTTATATATCATAATAATCAAGAATAGAAAAAATGTTCATTAGACTAACCGGCGGGTTCATTTCCCATATTCGGAAAATTCTCCACATCGAAGAGAGCATTAACCTTTTCTATCAAATTCTATAAAAATAAATAAAGCCATTTTCAGTATTAAAATTTCTAATCAAAAGAAAATAAATTCAAAAACATTTGATTACAATTTTTCAAAATATAAATCGAAATTCCCATAAAGTTTTTATAATGCATTTTGATATTATTAAAAAAAATTGTTGGATCCATGAATATACAAAAAAGACTGAAAATATACTTATGAAAATTCAAATGTTATAAAAATGTTTATTTTTATTATAGATAAATTATAGATAAGTTAGTTCCAACAACCCCATTATTTTCTCAGTTAAAAAAATTTATAATATAAACTTGAATTATTCTAGTTTAAAACATAACTTTTAACACTTCTTATGCCACACCAAACAGAAGAATCTACCCAGAAAATGAAGCAATTCGACAAAGTAGTAAAGCAAATTTAATTAATGTCTGCTTCCGTCGTTATAAGCCATAAACAGTGCGTGTAGTTTTTGAATAAAATATTCAAACAATGCATGACATCATTATATCAATGGTTAAGTACGAGGACTGGTGGAAAAAGGCAGACGATAAAAGTATCATATATCGTCATAGACCCCACTGCATGACTACATAACTCAAGTTATGCTCAAAACGAGTGGCATAGATTTCCAACCGTTGCTAAGTTTGATGATATGTAAAATGTAGTTTGGCTAAATAAGTAAAATTCGTGCAACATTTATTAACACATCTATATCTAGGTTGGATACAACTAATTATATTCGAGTCTATACGTTTTTATTATATATTATATCAAGTGGAAAGAAATGTATAACAATTACATTTTTAAATTATTAATTTTACTAGCTGGACCCGTGCACGACTCGTGCCAAGATTTTGTTAATTCAAAGATATGGAGCGATTTTATTAATATAAAAAACATTTTTATTATTTATATGAGGGGCCCGTCCTTAGCTGCTGAAATTTTTTATTGGTTTTATAATTGTGGTAAACAAATAATAATTCTCCGCCAAAACAACTTTTCTCAAAGACAATTCTTTCTCAGACTGCGCTTCCCCGTAGAATTCTTCCCAGTAGAAATCTTCCCCGTAAAATTCTTCCCCATAGAACGCTTTCCCGTAGACTTCATCCCGGTAGAATTCTTCCCCGTAGAGTTTTTCCCAGTAGAAGTTTTAGTGTGATGTGTTTCGGTGTGGTGTGTTTAGGTGTGGTGAATTTTGGTGTGGTGAGTTAAAGTGTTGTGAGTTTTGTGTGGTGAATTTGGTGTGGTGAGTTTTAGTGTTTTGAGTTTTAGTGTGGTGATTTTTGGTGTGGTCAATTTTAGTGTGGTGAGTTTTAGTGTAGTGAATTTTAGTGTGGTGAATTTTAGTGTGGTAAATTTTTGTGTAATGAGTTTTAGTGTGCTGAGTTTTAGTGTGGTGAGTTTCAGTGTGGTGTTAAACAAAGTTTGATTTGATTTAAATTCATTTCATTTAGATCAATCCGAACCGGAACTAATTCGTATTTTAGACCGATTCGGTTTAAAATTTAGCAACGAAACGATTTTGGTATAATAGGTATTTATCAATTTTTAATTTAAAACCCCCCATATAAACCTGTATAAGATTTTTGTAGAACGGTTTTATATCAGTATCGCTGAATAATATTATAAAAATACGAGTCATTGGGAAAGTAAACATGTTTCATGTTATTCGACTCATCAATCAAAAATGATCAGCTTAAACCAGTTTTAATTCGACAATTACAAAATATTCAATAAAATTAAAAAACATTGTAATGCTATTTTATGATAATCGTTGCACTTGGCAAGTGCATGGTGTGCTGTACATTGAGTTGAACAAATATCGGCAGACGGACACCGTAAACGATACAAAAAGAACGACCGGCCTCTGACCACCATTGAGATCCAGATCCATGCACATACATCCACCCCACAAATTCCAAACACGAAAACAGTAACACACAGCGGTGATGCAATAAATCGAAAACAACTGTGTGCGTGACTGCGAACTCCGATGTGAGAAAACAGAAAGCGGCTACAACACGAACACGAACACGACCACGACAGAGGGAAAACAATAAAACAAACGAGAAAGTACAAAATAACAAATTAATTAATAGAAAATGGGGAGGAAAGAGTCAATGCAGACAGCGCCTCCCTCATACGCACAACAACAAAGTGAAAAGAGAGAGCCGTGACAAATGTCACTCTCTCTTGATGTTGGAAAAAAAGCACTCAAATATTTTAAATTACTCTCCAAATATAGTGGGATGACGTAATTCTATCAACACTGCTCTTTTTTTATATGTTGTCGATGAATAAACATTGATCATTTAAGTAAATAAATCTCAAAAGGTTCGTACCAAAAATAGCTATTCGAATCAATTGATTATTTAATGCAGTATGTGTTATTTTTATACAGTCTATCCATTGGGTTATTTAAAAAGAAATATATATACCCTACAATGTACCTTAAGAATTTCACAATCATACCTTTGAATTAGAGGTCATGTCTGGAAGTATTTAAGTTGCTTTATCCAGCGGTATATTATTCATGCATAAGATAAGAATTTTTATTGTCTTGCTAAATATACAAAAAGACAATAAAAAATTATATGAAAAATAATAAAAAAAAAAAAAATGAGAAAGAACCACTCAATGCCAAGCCACATACAATAGTACAAATGTTTTACTCTACGCACACTCAGAGATATAATATAAATGACTAGAATTTTTGCATGGTAGTGTTGCATTTGCCGATTCTCGTAGTAAAATTAAAAATCATGCCACATTGTTGTGCGTTTTTAACTATAAAATATTTTTCTTCAACTTGCATCCACAAGACGATGAAAAACTCATTCACAAAAACAAATGTTAAATCGTAAATGTTGTTAAACCGAAAATAAAAACAACTAAAATTTAAAAATATGTTTATACCTCGTTTAGATCTTTTTTTTTTGTATTGAGAACCATTTTCTAAATAAATTTCTAGAACTCCAAATTTATTTAGAAAATTGTTCCTAATACAAAAAATGGTTTCCAAACGAGTTACAATCGTTCAAGTCCAAGATTGTGAATTAAACTCATTTGAAAAACAATAATTTGTACTGCGAAAAACGGTTGTTTACAAATTTACATATTAAATTCGATTGAACGCTGTAACATGTCCGATTATTTAAATTTGTAATATTAATAACTCCATTTCTGAATCCCTTCGTAATGAAAATACGAATTCCCGGTATGAATACCAATTTTTTAGCTATTCCAGGACTCATGATGTATGGTATTTACACCCCAATTCTGTCCCTTCGTAGCGGAATATTTAACACAAAATTCAATTTCGTAGTTAAAAATTTGTATTCCTAGCGGAGATTAAGATTTCAATTTCTGGTAAAACGGGATTCAGAATTGGAGTGAATAAGATACTCAAAACACAAAGCCAATAAGCAATTTAGGAGCTCTCTGAAATTATAGTCCTAACAATGACAGTGAGTTTTAAGTGCTCTCGGAAAAAATATTTATAAAAGTATCGCAGATAAGATTGTTTTCGATGCTCCCCAATATATTATATGTAAATCGTTTTATTATGTAGCTCTTTAGGAACTCTCTTAAAATAGAATCCTAATGCTAAGAAATGGATTTATAAAAATCTCCCATCAAGGATCATTTTAAAAGCGACAATGGCTCATAAATGAGTACAATTTGAGAGTATGTCAATCGTTTTGAATTTAAAACCAAATAAAAAACATTTGATATGGATATATTTTGGTATGGTATGCCTTAAATCAGGCCAACATATCGACGCCACTTACGAAAACTATTATAAATTTTTTCCCTTACGAAAATAAATACATTATTTTTTGAGGTTCAGAATAAAAATATGTTATTGTTTTTGATGAGAAAATAATACGTTTTATGGTTTTGCCAGGAACTCTATTATGTTTTTGATATTTCCGAGAATTTGCATATCTACGAATATAAAAATGATTCAAATTTTGCGACGAAGATTGGAATCTTTTGTTGAACATGAATAATGCATTTATGATTGGGGCCGTCATATAAAAGCAGTACATATTACAGCATAGTAATAAATAAATGTAATCGTTTAATAAAGACCTCAGACCATTGGAAACTTATATCAGTCCTGAAATTAAACCTAAATTTAATGTAACAGTTTAGATTTCTTAGAAGACAATAACAAATGACCTCGAAAATTCCAAAAATAGACATGTACTACGGTCCTAATAATAATTACAATAATACTAGTTAAGTGCTATAGTTCTGAAGAACCTAGGAACCTACAGTTTAACGCCGAATCATAACTTTTCATGGGTGATGCTTTTACTCGCGAAGGTTATCTACCCAGAGGTAGCGCGGTGAAGAAAAAATATATTCTAGTTATTTTTTTGATGTTGCATTCGCTGGTGTTTGAACCAGCGACGTTTCGGCTTGTATTCCAACACACTAACCTTCTGAGTCACTTACATAGTATATGGTAATGCATACTTTATATCATTATAGCGTAATTATTTTGAATTTTGTCAAACAAATATTACAAATGACATATATCAAAACATAAAAGCAACGCAAAATGATTTTGAAAAAAATCTATTTCAATGAAAAATTCCGTTTTCGTCTAAAAATTTGAACCGGTTGTTGTACTATTTTTCTATAAAATTTGGAAAACATTTTAGAATTCGTTATTTAAGTAAAAATGAAATCGTATTCGTTTAAAAGTGATATATACTTTATTTCGTAAGACAATTTTAATATAATAGTTTTCGCAAGGAGCGTCGATATCTAGTAACTACGATATTGTAACCATTTTTTTTTTAAACCGAAAATATAGCGAAAATAGTGTGATTGAAAAAATAAAAAAATATTATTGTTTTTTATATTAATGAAACGTTCATATATAATATGTATTTTGAGTTCAAACAATTTCGATAACAGTTAGAATTCGTAACGATATCGTTACACTCTCATTATTGAATTATTTGTCTGAAACAAAACAGTGATTATTGACAATTTTTAAAGTAAAGATATCTTTACGATAGGGCCATTTCTTTCCAAAACGATAATAATGTTTGTTGGCTAATTTCAAACAAATTACAAGCTCGATATTTTTTTAAAATATATTTTTTTTATTGTAATTGTAATAGATATAAAACAACTGGTAATACCCAATAAATACCCCAAAATTGCAACACTGTGGTTGAGTGAAATGTAGCAGAAAAAGAGCCACCTCTCCGACCAAGTCTCTCTCTTGCAGCCGAAAAAGAGACCAGTTTATTTTGAGTGAAAACCACGAAGAATAGAAAACTTTAAACATAACAGAGAAAATAAATGGGGAAAATAAGAAATAGTAAGTGAGCAGCAGCTCAGTCGACGCCACAGTGTTTGCTCCAAATCACACACATGCACACAAGTGGAAATGAGTTCATCAATTTAATTGAATTAACTAATATTTGCACTTTGTTCGAGAATATGAATGATTGCACAGCTAGAAACCAATTGCAAAAGTCTGTTACTACAAATGTGTTATGTTTAGCAGAAACATTATTGCAATTTTGCGCCATCCTTCAAATAAATCTTAATAATTTACATAATACGCATTGTTTATTATTCCATTGATGGGCAGCAAACGAGTTTAATGTTTTTTTTTTTTTTCTTTCAAGCCCGACACAAAGGCGAAGCCAACTTCCACTGTGTGATGACGTCGCTCGCTCTCACTCAAAAATTTTTTTTTCTTCTTTGCACCGATTGTTTTTCATTCCAATTTTTCAATAGGGTACAGAATTTTCTGCAGTCGAATTTTGTATAAAACTTGCAAAATGTTTGCTTATTAACACAATTAAAACACATTTAGTTCAATTTGAACTTCATTTCAATGGTTGGTTCACTGTAAAATGTGAAGTTTCTTTAATTCAATCAAGGGTGTGGCGATGATGATGACCCAAAATGATTTTCATTTGACTTCGAAATTGCAGTTTTCAATGTTTATTTTCAGCTTATTTGACACAGCTACACATGCAGTTTTTGATACACTTACACTTTAGTTGTAGTACTTTTGATTTTTATCCTTTTATGTAGTTTTTTAACAGTTTCTATCGTTTTTAATTAAAAATTCGCAGCGCACAAAAATTTTCACGTTCGACCGTCTTAAGAGCACTTTACAAAATGGTGCCGATTTCGATTGGCAGTTGGAATGTGACAGTCGATGCCGCTAGATGGCGCTCCCTCAAGCATCAAGAGTATGTTCAAAAATATAGTCATCTATTTTCAAACAAGAACCAGTGTTGCTTCTTTCTTTTACTTAACTGTCAAAAGTCCACTTCGAATTCGAAGTGGACTTTTGACAATTGTTTCAGTATCGAATTTCGAAGTGGACTTTTGACAGTTCTTCTCTCATCATTTCGAAGTGGACTTTTGACATTTCTCTCAACATGCCGACTCGAATTCCGAAGTGGACTTTTGACAGTTGCTGTCGTATTTCGAAGCTGGATTTTCTCTCAAAAACATTTTCTTTTTTGTTTTGTTGACTTTGTTGAGTTGATTTGTTGATTTTTGTTGATTTGTTTTGTTGAGATGTGAAAAAAAAGAGGATAAAATAAATATTTATTATAATTTTAATTAATTAACAAAACAAACAATTATATTGTTCTATTAGTGCAAGAGGCCAGGAGGCGAACCCCGGCGGTGGGTGATGAACCATTGCCATCCAAAATTTTTATTGTAACTTAATAAATGGTTCGGAGTTGGGGTTTTTTATTAAACAGAATTTATTTCAATGTATCTCGTACAAAATTATAATTCGAAAGTTAAAAAAATTTGAAAGCAAATTTTTTCTTTACAACATTTAAAAATACGATTGCTGAGTTTTTCAATACCCCTTCTCAATCGTACAAACCTAGCTTTAAACAAAAATTTTTAAATTTAGTAACATCAAGTGATTTAGTCATAACATCTGCCAACTGTTCTTCAGTACAAATCGATTCCAATTTAATATGTCCATTTGCAATATGGTCCCTTATAAAATGGTGCTTGATATCTATATGCTTAGCTCGCTTGGACTCGAGGGAGTTGGCCATTCCAATACAACCTTTGTTGTCTTCATATATTTCAACAGGTTCATTCGCCATTTGATTAAGGTCCTGTAGTAATCCTCTCAACCAAATAGCTTCTGTCGTTGCTGCACTTAGAGCCACATATTCAGACTCACTAGATGAAGTCGCGACAGTGACTTGCTTTTTGCTTGACCATGAAACTGTACATCCGTATACTTGAAATACAAAACCGCTGACTGACTTGCGATCTGCAACATTACTCGCCCAATCAGCATCTGCGAATCCGATTATTGGTTTATTGGAATATTCTTTAAATAGCAACGTCTTTCCTTTTGTCCCCTTCAGGTACCTCAGAATTCTTTTCAGAGCTTGCCAATGCTCTTCTGCAGGATCTTGCTGGTACCGTCCCATGTACCCAATGGGATAACATATGTCAGGCCTGACACATAACATTATGTACATTATGCTTCCTAACATTTCACGATAAGGCTTTTCAAACTTATCGTTGTCCTTCTTTGGAAACAGCTGTAGTCCTTTTTCCATAGGGCTCTTAACAGGATTGCACTCCGCCATTCCAAATTTTTGAAGCAATTTTTCAATGTTAGCTTCTTGTGACAACTTAATGCATCCACCGTTTGTTTCAAATTTGATACCGAGAAAATGCTTGAGCTCGCCGCAATCTGACATCTCAAATTTTTCACTTAAACTCCTTTTTAAATTTTCAATTGATATTATACTTTTTCCCGCAATCAATAAATCGTCAACGTACAGTATCAATATCAACATATCGTCCTGATCGCCGAGTTTTGTGTACAAGCAATAGTCATGCCTCGATCTCGTAAAGCCAAGTTCCAACAAGTGTTCGTTGAACTTCTCGTTCCAACATCGCGGCGATTGCTTGAGGCCATAAAGTGATTTTCGAAGTTTCCATGCTTTTCCGTCGTCTGCAACTACGCCGTCTGGTATTGCCATGTGTATGTTTTCTTTTAACTCGCCGTGCAAAAATGCTGTTTTTACATCAAGCTGATGAAAATGTAAATGCTCGTGTATTCCAACAGCCAATACAACTCTTATCGTTGTTAGTTTTGCCACTGGTGCGTAGGTTTCACTGTAATCAATTCCAGGTTTTTGTAAAAATCCCTTCGCCACAAGTCGTGCCTTGTATCTTGTTGGTATGCCGTATTCATTTTCTTTCAACCGAAAGACCCACTTCGACTTGAGTAACTTTGCATTCTTTGGAGGATATACCATCTCCCATACCTTGTTCCTCTTTAACGATTCCAATTCGTCTTTGACTGCCATCATCCATTTATCCGCGTCAGCTCTACCGCATATTTCAGAATACGTGTCTGGAACATCTAACAAACCGCGTACAGCTGAAGTTGCTCCATATCCAGTAAAGAAATCCATAAACTTCTTTGGAGCTCGGCGCTCTCGTTCGCTGCGTCTCAATGTAACCTCAACAGGAGAATTACTGTTATCAATGTGCAGAGGCAGCGCTGCAGCACCATCGTTATCTGATGCATCTTCATAATTGTCACTAGCTGCTGTTTCTTCTTCTTCGCCATCTTCTTTCAGATGAAATCGTTCCTCGTTTACAAGATGATCTTCATTCGCCACGACAGTATCTTCATCAATATCCCCTTCTTGTTCGTGGCTATATGTTACGCAAATCTGCGAGTCATTTATGTTGCTGAGATGTTCGCGCTTGAAGGGAAAAGAATCTTCATTGAATTTAACATCGCGCGCAATGAACAGTTTTTGTGCGCAAATATCCCATAGCCTGTAGCCGTTAGGTGCATATCCTACCATAACTGATTTGCGACTCTTGGTATCCAACTTCTTTCTACGTTGACTCGGTATCCATGCAAATGATTTACAGCCGAAAACCCGAAGATTGTCTAAATCCGGTTTTGTACCGTACCACATTTCTGCTGGAGTTGCGCTCCCATTTAACGATTTGGTTGGACTTCGGTTTATAAGGTACACTCCAGTAAGCGCAGCTTCGCACCACATTCGTTTCGGGACATCAGATTCAATTAACATCGAACGCACTTTTTCAACTAATGTTCTGTTGAAACGCTCCGCAACGCCATTCTGCTGAGGGGAGTAGGCCACAGTTGCTTCCACCTGGATCCCCTTCTTTTTGTACCATTCCTCTTGGTCTTTTGAACAGTACTCTCGTCCTTGATCCACCGTCAGCTTTGATATAGACGTACCAAATTTTGCAGTCACCATTGCTTCGTACTCCTTCATTGCTACGAACACGTCCGATTTCTTTTTAATGACGTATATCATTGCGAAGTGCGTAAAATCGTCAATGAAAGATACAAAATATCTTGATCCATCCCACGCAACTGGATCAATCGGACCGCAGACATCGGAATGAATTCTTTCCAGAGGTCTTCTAGCTCGTGGACGACTTCCATTGAAAGGATCACGACTCTGTTTTCCTTCTACGCAAACATCGCAGAATCCAATATTCTGAGTCTTCACATTTAATCCGCTGGCCAAGTCCTTATTTACCAACTCATTGAAAGCTTGTTGTCCAATGTGACCTAGGCGCTTGTGCCACAGCTTAACTTTATCTGTATTGCACATGTTTACAGCTGACCGTTTTACATCCACCTCGATTTCGTACAGCCCGCCACGTAAATAAGCTGTTGCGATCAGTTCACCATCCCAGATAATAGTTGCTTCCTTCTTATGGAATATTACCTCAATTCCAGCTTGAGTGAGCTTCCGAACAGACAGCAAATTGTCCCGCAACTCTGGAACATACAACACGTCCTTCATAACTAACTGCACGCCTTTGTCGCTTAGACCACTGATTTTTCCTGAGCTCTTCGCAATCAGGGATTGGTTATCCTTTGCGACGTTGATTAAAATTGGATTTTCCAACTCCTGTAGCTCCAGAAAATACCACTTCTCGTTAGCTAAATGGTCACTTGCTCCAGAATCCAACTTGAATTTGAGTTTTGAACTCTTTGCGCTTGCTGCACAACTATCAGCCATGAAGCATATACTATTTCCTTTCTCGCTGACGCTGCGCGCTTCTCCTTGACGACAATCTCTCGCTCTATGTCCAACCTTAGAGCATTTAAAGCACTTGCCTTGAAATTTAGCGACTTTCTTGAAATGTTTTCTTCCAGAAAACGCGGTCTTCTCTCGAACGTCTTCCACTTGACGATCACACAGCTTTGTTTCTTCTGCCAGCAGCCTTTCCTTCGCAGCATTCAACGTTAGCTTGCCGTCTTCCAAGTTCTGCAGGGCGGTGACAAGCGGATCGAATTTTTCCGGCAATGTCAAAAATAGCTGCGCCAACAAATCACTCTCCTCTAGTGTAGCGCCCGATGTTCTGAGTTGTCTCACCAAACTCTCAAACGCCATCAAATGAACCGTTACCGTATCGCCTTCCTTCATGCGAAGCTTTGTTAGCTGCTTTCGCACTAAGAGTTGGCTCACAACGGATTTCTTTGCGAACGCTGACTGCAGACTCTGCCACATCTGCTTTGCCGTGTCCTTGTCTCGAATATAATTAAGGTAATCGTTGTGTATAAATCCCACCAAACGATCCTTCGCCTTCCTGTCCATTTTCAAAAATTCTGCTCTAGCCCCTGCATCCGATGGTGGGTCGTCCGTTAACACGCTCACCACATTTAGCGCGTCCAGGTGTGTTCGCACCCGAAATTGCCACTCGTCGAAACCGCTGCCGTTAAACTGCGGTATTCCGTATGAGGATTCCCTTATGTCGCCCATAACCTATTGTAACTTAATAAATGGTTCGGAGTTGGGGTTTTTTATAAAACAGAATTTATTTCAATGTATCTCGTACAAAATTATAATTCGAAAGTTAAAAAAATTTGAAAGCAAATTTTTTCTTTACAACATTTAAAAATACGATTGCTGAGTTTTTCAATAATTTTAACTTTGGCGTTGGTCAGGAGGGCGGGCGTACAGTACGCCGCCGCCGTTCCCCGGGTGACTTATTGGCTATCTACTATTTAGCTATTAAGTAAGTATTCTAAACAAAAAATTAATTAAAAATCTAAATGTTAATTTAAAGTTTGTTGTAACATTTTTTTCACATGATGAATTGAATTGATGAAACCATCGAACCCCCATCCATAACCCATGTTTTCGGCAGCGACGCCAGAAGGAAGGTATCTCTATTAAAAATGTATACTCCTCTCTGGGTTGGAGGAAAGCAATTAAATTATTCTTGCACTTCAAAAGATGTCCTGAAAAATGACCCTTTTAAAAATGGTAAAAATGTAGAAAAAATTGTGAAAAATAAATCAAAATTCAATAGAAAGACAAGATTTTAGAAAATTAAATTGTTAAATTGGTATTTCAATATTTCTCATAGATATCTGCTGAGAATTAATTTATTAAATTTTTAACACCAAGACATAATTAAGAAGCTCCTCTCAAGGCTACGTCCGTCGCTACGTCGCCAACAAAACTCATTTTCCAACGTTCAACGATGTTTCCGGGCTCACGGCGCGCGCCCCAGACACAAAACTTCTGGGCACGGAGCCAGACAGTTGGGCTGTCGATTTGTCGGTAAAGAGATTATTTGATTATTTACTAATTGATGAACAAAATAAATTATGAATCTCTCCTCTCACATTCTTTTTCACATTTTGTGCAGTATTTTTGTAAACTATCTGCTCGCTCTCGAATAGTTTGCTCAATGGAGAAGGAACTTGTGACCGGCGGCGTCGTGGTCGTTGTTTGAGTACCTACCTGCCACCCATCTGCCCACCTATTGTTCTAACATTTTTTGACGTTTTGACAGTTTTATCTCAACCACTCGATTTCGAAGTGGACTTTTGACATTTCTCTCAACATGCCGACTCGAATTTCGAAGTAGACTTTTGACATTTCTCTCAACATGCCGACTCGAATTTCGAAGTGGACTTTTGACAGTTCTCCTGGACTTTTGACATTTCTCTCTTTCTCTCAACATACCGACCTCGAATTTCGAAGTGAATTTTTCAGGACAGGGTCATTTTTCAGGACATCTTTTGAAGTGCAAGAATAATTTAATTGCATTCCTCCAACCCAGAGAGGAGTATACATTTTTAATAGAGATTCCTTCCTTCTGGCGTCGCTGCCGAAAACATGGGTTATGGATGGGGGTTCGATGGTTTCATCAATTCAATTCATCATGTGAAAAAAATGTTACAACAAACTTTAAATTAACATTTAGATTTTTAATTAATTTTTTGTTTAGAATACTTACTTAATAGCTAAATAGTAGATAGCCAATAAGTCACCCGGGGAACGGCGGCGGCGTACTGTACGCCCGCCCTCCTGACCAACGCCAAAGTTAAAATTTTGGATGGCAATGGTTCATCACCCACCGCCGGGGTTCGCCTCCTGGCCTCTTGCACTAATAGAACAATATAATTGTTTGTTTTGTTAATTAATTAAAATTATAATAAATATTTATTTTATCCTCTTTTTTTTCACATCTCAACAAAACAAAACAAATCAACAAATCAACAAAAATCAACAAATCAACTCAACAAAATCAACAAAACAAAAAAGAAAATGTTTTTGAGAGAAATCCAGCTTCGAAATACGACAGCAACTGTCAAAAGTCCACTTCGGAATTCGAGTCGGCATGTTGAGAGAAATGTCAAAAGTCCACTTCGAAATGATGAGAGAAGAACTGTCAAAAGTTCACTTCGAAATTCGATACTGAAACAATTGTCAAAAGTCCACTTCGAATTCGAAGTGGACTTTTGACAGTTAAGTAAAAGAAAGAAGCAACACTGCAGCACAGTCGAAACAAAGACCCCCGTTATCGAAAATCGATAACGGGTGGACTTTTGAAGTTTCCTGCTGCGCTGCTCCTCTTTTAGCTAATTTGGCAACGCGTGTTACAAATATTAATTGCAAAATAAAGAACGTATTTATTTATTGAGTCATATATAATGCACTTTGCGGAATCGACACAATTTGAATGACATTAAATAGTAATTAACTTGAGATAAAATACATTTCATCGTTTTTACAAGTCTACATTTTCAGATCGATATGGTGCGAGTTCTTTTTCTTCATCCCGACCTAGGTATTGGAGGCGCAGAACGATTGGTCGTTGATGCCGCCTTAGCACTGAAACAGAAGGGCCACGATGTCAGTTTTCTCACGAATCATCACGATCCTCAACACTGCTTCCAGGAAACAACAGATGGTAGCTTCCAAGTGCGCGTCGTAGGCGATTGGTTGCCACGCCAGGTTTTCGGACGCTTCTATGCATTTTGTGCATATCTTCGCATGCTTTACGCCGCTTTCTACGCATCCTTCTGTCTGTCTCGACGTGAA
Organism: Dryomyza anilis; assembly: GCA_951804985.1. Classification (NCBI taxonomy): domain Eukaryota; kingdom Metazoa; phylum Arthropoda; class Insecta; order Diptera; family Dryomyzidae; genus Dryomyza; species Dryomyza anilis. The sequence continues at coordinate 89,232,870 of OX638134.1, forward strand.
CAACTGGATGTCATCTTCTGCGACCAAATCTCTATTGGAATTCCTGTGTTGCGCCTAGCAAAGCACGGTCCACGCATTATTTTCTACTGTCACTTCCCAGATCAGTTACTCAGTGCGCGAGAAGGCATTCTGAAGAGCGTGTACCGCGCACCGCTTAACTGGCTGGAAGAGTACACAATGGGCAAGGCAGACACCACATTAGTTAATTCCAAGTTCACGCTGCGTATATTCCGCGAGACCTTCAAACGGCTGGATGTGGTGCCCGACGTGTTGTATCCATCGCTCAACACCAACTACTTCGATGAAATGGCCGCCAAAGTTAAATCCGGCGATGAAGCTCAAGGGCTGCCTACCCAAATGCCGAACAATGCATTTATTGTACTTGACATAAATCGGTACGAGCGCAAGAAGAACCATCCGCTGGCCCTGAATTCTTTCAAGCTGCTTGCGGACGCGTTACCTGCGCATGAATGGAAGCGCTGTCGGCTCATTGTAGCCGGCGGCTATGACACTCGCGTGCCAGAGAACGTCGAGCATCACCAAGAGCTGGAGCGGCTAACCGAAAAGCTAGACTTGCAGGACAACGTGCTGCTGCTGAAGTCGCCCAACGACACTGCGAAGTTCGCACTGCTGCATGCCGCACACTGCCTCGTCTACACGCCGGCCAACGAGCATTTCGGCATCGTGCCACTGGAAGCGATGTACATGTCAAAGCCAGTGGTGGCACTTAACAGCGGCGGACCGACGGAGACAATCGTCAACAACTCGACGGGCTTTCTGTGCGAGCAGCAAATGAGCAGCTTCGCCGGAGCGCTGCTACAACTTTACAGAGACGAGGCACTGCGTGAACGCATGGGAGCCATGGGACGCAAACGCGTTCAGCAGCGTTTCTCTTTCGAGGCATTCGCAGACAAGCTCAATGGCATTGTAACTGATGTCTTGCAAACGCCTCAAAAGAAAACAAACTGATTAGGCACAACATTTAATAAACGAGGCAACTGCATTTAAAGCTGTTTGAGCGCGTTTCTGAACGGCCCACAAAACAAATGTTTTTCCTTTATTTTATAAACTAAAAATATTCCTTACAAGTCAGTTCATTGAATGAAACAAAACAAAAAAAAAATGCTTAATCAAATCTGTTACTGCAGCAGTAACTTCACTCCACGCGCTTGTACAAGTACAAATAGCCGAGATCCTTGGGCGGGTTCTGCGACAGAGCCACCTTGCTGTCGTTGAAAATTACCCACTGGCCGTCGTCCTTGCGTATGTGACACACATAGTGGCCCACTTGCGCCGAGGTGCCCATGTGCGAGATGAATGCCACCAGTCGATACTTGCCGACGCCGTCGCGGTACTCTTTCGACTGACCGGCGATAGACGAGACGGCACCTAACTGCTCGGGCGCCACATCGTCCGTCTCCATGTCGTCGACATGCGAAAAAATCCAGTCGGTGGCACGCTCAATGTTGCCATCAGTGGCCTTGAGCGCTTTGGTTGCCTGTCGCTCATCAAAGCCCATGCTCATCAGCATGGTCAGACTTTCGGGATTTGGTACAAATGCAGCCGACTGTCCGCTGTCGCCACCGCTGACGCTTTCCGGCACGATAAACGGGTCTGAGATGTCTGCATCTGCAATGTGCTCCATGAGCCAGTTCGAAGCAGCCTCCAGACCACTGTTGGTTGTGTGGTAAACGGCACGCTTGCATGCCTCTTGCGGAAAACCCATCTGCATAAGTTCGCTCATCACCGCCTCGTCGAAAACAAACTTATTGGCGGTTTTCTGTTGCGTGCCAGTCTCGGGCATCTGTTCCTCGCCCGTCTGCAGGCCGCTCGCGCGCCAGTTGGACAAATCAAGCTCATCGGGCATTTGCACCGACACGTCCAGCTTCTTGGGCACCCAGTCGTCGCCGAGCGTAAACTTGCGCAGGTGCATCATGAGAAAGTCGGGCATTGTTGCGAGGCGCGTTGACTTCTTGGCGGTTGTGGTGCCATTTATGGCCGATGAATAGAATTGTTCAATGATTTCCGGCGCAAAGAAATGCTCCAGGCATGACTGCAATGTGACCTTATGGCGTACGACGTCTTTGTCGCTGGTCACAGCGCTGCCGGCGGCTGCCTTTTTCTCCAAGTATTCTTTGACTTCGTCAAGATTGGTGGCCTTGTTAAGAGGGATCTCCAGTGGTAGGCAGTACTCATCGCGACGCGTATATTTTACCTTCTTGCTGGACATGCACTCGACGCGGTCCTCTACGGAGAAGGTGAGTGCGTCCATGGGGTTGTTCTGATTACGCGAATGACGCTCGAACAAGTTAGCAAGATAGAGATAAAAGTCGCAGGCGTCTTGCTGCTGTTTGGTGCTAAACTCTGGGTGGTTTTTGCCTATGACATTCTTGAACATAGCTGGAGAGATGCCGGTCGACTCAGAGTCCAGGGTGTTTTCCGAGATGCTGCTGTATTTGCCCGACCACAGACCGTTGCCTAGTTTGGCCATTTGTATGTTGAAGTCGTTGGCGGGGTCCGATGGAAAATCATTCAAATACTTGGAGGCGCCGTCACATACAAAACGATTAATGAAATCGGGAATCGTGAACAAGACCTAAGGTCAGAAAGAAACAAATTTCACACCATTGATAATGTGAAAGAGAGAATGTAACGGGATAAAGGTAATGGATTCTGTTTAATTGTTCGGTAATTATATCCTACATTAAAACTACAAGGGTATATTCAGTTAGTCATCCGTTTGTAACACCTAGAAGGAGGCGTGTCTGTGTGTCTCTTGAAATCACGATTACAGAAAACTACATCATTAGTAATTCCAAAAAGATAAATTAAAATTCAAAGGACATGAATTCGATATGATAAGTTTTACAATTGATTTTTTAAATTTTGAATTTGAATTTCTGAATTACAATTCATGTCTATTGAATTTTAAATGAATAAAATTGATGTCTTTTGATTTTCAAATGGAATTTATGATATTCAAAAGACATGAATTGTAAATGTCTTTTGAAGTTCATATGGAATTTCTGAATTACAATTGATGTCTTTTGAATTTCAAAAAGAAATTTCTGAATTATAATTTATGTCTTTAGAATTTCAAATGGAAGTTCTGAATTACAATTGATTTGAATTTCAAATGGAATTTCTGAATTACAATTGATGTTTTTTGAATTGCAAATGGAATTTCTGAATTACAATTGATATATTTTGAATTTCAAATGGAATTTCTGAATAACAAATCTAATTTGAATTTCAAATGGAATTTCTGAATTACAATTGATGGGTTCTGAATTTTAATGTCCCTACTTCAAAATTTCCCATGTGACCTAAACTTCCTTGCTGGTTTTTCCATAATTTATTCAGGGACTGGAATTTTGTCAGTCCCATTATATGCATTATGCCATAACCCCTTAACCTACCTGCATCACGCTGTTGATGTAGCACGAGTTGCCCAGGTTACGCATACCAGTGAAACCTGGTCCGGCCAGCGGTTGCAATTCGCTTTCGCTCTCCGTCAGCAGCGACCATTCGCCGATTCTCTGATTAATCTCCAGTTCCAACTCTACCATCGTCTTCTCACTCTTCTGCATGGCAGCCATGTTAATGCCGAAATGCGCCAAATGCTCGTTCAGCTTTGGGTCGATGACCATATCGTCCTCCGGGTAGGAGAACACATCCGACTTGCCATCGGCGGAAATAGTGCCCAACTTGACAGCCAACGGAAACCCGGTCTCCTTGTAGTACTGCACCGCGTGATCGTTGCCACCAGATCCGTCGAAAAACTTACGCCCGCACAAAATCGAGCCATCAGTCAAATTCAGCCATAGATTGTTGGTCAAATCGCACTTTTCGCATTTCCAACCAGCGGGTGGAATCCTTTTGCCGTTCTCCAGCTGCTTAAGATTCTCCGCGAATTTGGATACTTGACGTACCTCGCCATCCCAGGTGCCTATGACAAATAACAAATTAGGCCAATTACTTGGCTCGGTAGTGGCTGTGCTTACCAGTCATCGTTAGTTTCTCCAACTTTGATATCGCTGACTCCTGTGCCAGCAACGCCTCGACCGCCTGAGCCACAACCAGCGGCAACTCTTGACTAGGATACGGCAGCTTTTTATCCTTCTCTGGCAACACAACAATGCTGTACGTGTCCTTGTACTCGTATTTTTTTGTGTTGGCATCGTTGTACCCGCCCTCCACGCCGATCGCAAGACGCGTTATTTTGCGTTCTGGGCCACCCTCCTCGCTCGACTCCTCAGTAGACGATGCAGCGGCGTCCTGCTTCAGGTGCTTCTCGCGTCGAATGTGCAGGAACACCGTGTTGCCGGTCTTTTCCGCGTAGCGCTGCACATAGTCCTCTCCAAAGCCCAGGAACGAGGAAAGACTCACGTACAGGCCGGTCGCCGACTCCGGGTTGTCGTACGAGTAGACGCACTCGTCCTTGTAAATCGGCTGGTTCTCCGTGGGAACGCGAATTTTCGACAAATTTTTTTGCAGCGCCTCCATTGTACTAGTTCTGTTGCGTAGTATAAACGTTATTTGCTCACAAAAAACACTTCTAGTGGTTAATTTTATTCGTTAATGGATTTAATTGCGGCTTTTTTATTCCGGCACAGTTGTTTTTTCTTTTTTTTGCAATTATTTGCAACTGTCGCAAAGATGCCACCAGTTGTCATTCAAATGAAAAAATCCCACGGCTGGAACGTAACGTGGGAAAACAAAACAGAATTGAAGTTTGAAATACATTATTAAATTCCAAAATGAAGCGATGAAACTTTCAAAAATTGAAAAAGTTTTTAAGGTTTACAAAATTTCATTATTGTCATTGGCGATTTTGTTTGTACATTCATACCTTTTATTCAAATGTAGTTCAAAACATATCTACTGGGATATTTGAACTGGTAATTAAAATCGTATTCAAATAGATTTTCGATGATTCGGAATTCGTTATTTCAATACACAATAAACATCAAAATCAATCCATTCAAATGCAACTAATTCAATTCGATTTATTTGTGAACAAAAATAATTTCTATTAAATGTTAGAATATGCATCCTTTATTTCATTCGATATCGGTTCACGAATTTGCAGAATCCGATAATGGCTACATCGCTTCCAATATTCTGCGAATTCATCAGCGGCTATATTTACGCTGCTATTGATACGGCCGAAACATACTCTACATGGCGTTGCAAATATATAAACACAAAGTAAAATGAAAAAAAAAAACAATAAAATAGCACACATCTCAGAGTTGCATTAAAAAAAATAAATCAAAAGAAACACACAATAGTTTTAAATACTATTAATCATTTAATTGTATTAACGTGATATTGAATTTATTCCTATTAATATTTTTAATAAAATATGTGTGAATACAATTAAATAATTAGTAAATACATTCATATTTTTAATTGGAATACGTTTTTTCTTCTATTAATATCAATATGTAAAATATATCAATAATAAAAAAAAGGAAAATACTCATTGCGTTTGATAAATACCATTTATGGGATTTTTCCCAAGAGGTGGCTTCTATAAAATGCAGTGAAATTTTGCTCGGTCATTTATTTTCATAGTTGCCAGTTCAGTGGGAAATTTTCCAATTGCGGTAATCTGCTGTAAGCAAATGTAATTCCCATGATAATTTTTGTGCAATTTGGAAAAAAATAACTTTTTATTTTTTACGAAAACTTTAATTGAGCTATGTTTTTTTCGGTAATACTAGACATAAGAATTCCGAATTCGTTTCAAATTTTTATATGAAAATTTGCATGTAAAATCTTCAAACGTTTTTACTTTTCGTATTACGCTGGAGTTATAATTGACGTAACGTTCCGCGTTCAAATGGCATTTCTACGTTATTTTCTGTTCCGATGACATTGAAATACGTACGTCTATTTAACTGAAGCTTAACGGTAATTTCAATTTTCTACAAAGCAAATTCAAAATAGTGGCAACACCGAACGCGTATTGTTGAAATTGAATACCAATTGAATGACTCAGTTTTCCCCGGAAATGCTAAATCACCAAATACCACAGCAAAGTGGTACAGCGGAAACCAGAACCGGGCAAATTTTGGATTTCAAATTTAATAAAACAAATTTTAGCTTATTTTTAAAAATATGTAATTTTCCGTGATTTGAAAAATCTCTGAAAATTATTTTTTTCTAATACGCCAATATAATATTATATAAAACCCACCCAATTTTCCCAATATATAATATTCTGAATCAGAATTCCTGTTTACGTTACGTAACGTTTCAAAAACTTACGTTAGCCATCACTAGCCCATACTAGATGTCGTCCTTTGAATTTCAATGCACAGAAGACTGGGTTGGTTCTTTTTGTAGTAGTTCTTTTTATTTATTTAATTAATTCATTAATATTATTTGTATGTAAGTTTGCTTGAGTATTTTGTTAGTTTTGTCCACTACAATAGTTAAATAGAATTTATAACTTGGAATTAATAATGTTTGTAATTGTTTTCAGCAATAATTTATAATTTATTGAATGTTACTTTAAGGTATTTGCAATTTGATCAAAGAATTTTTGTTTTTGAATTATTTTGCGTTACATGGTTTGGTAACATTTTTGAATTATGGATTATTTGCTTTGCTGCTCATAACGATTTAATCGTTTTTCACCTGTTAATCACATCATTTTAAGATTACTTTAATTGTATTTATTAATTAATTTAATTACTTTATTTTAATTAGTATGCACTTCATGCTTACAGACTATGTTTAGTAGCATATGTGAGCTACTTCCTTACACCGTACCAATTGCTATTAAAATGTTTCTAAAAAAATGATAAAAACTAAAATTATTAAATCATAACTAAAATTAAATATATTTTACAACGACAGTTGGGCTAAATCAAGAATTGCATAGTAAAGGACGTCGTTGTGCGATGATTTTGAGGCAAGGGGCTGTTTATGAATGGGGCTCCTTTTAAATTTGGCCAACATCTGCTCGATTACTAAGCCTATAGAATTAATTATAACTTAACTTTATTTTTACTATATGCACAACAATCATAAAACCTGCACCAGGTATAATGGGAATATTTGCGTTATAGTGATCGTCCAGTTAAAAAAAATCTTGATTAATCAATTAATCATAAATTGATTAACCAAACAGCAAACAATTTGAGTAATCGATTAGGGCTTTACTTTGATTTCAAAATTATATATATTTATCAATTTCTATTTCTTATTTAAAATTATAAATTAAAATTTGTAATTGGTTTTACAAAAACCGAAATCATAACCGTATCATAATAAAACTTAGTATCGAAACAATAATCGAATCCTAAACGAGGAAGAAAGCCGATATTTGTTTGATTTTCAATTCTTGCATTCAACCAGAACTTTCAGTTTTAATAATTGTTTTTTATTCGAAAAAACGTCATCTGAAAAAACTGAAACTTAGAGATTCCCAGCAAACCAAACGATATCTTAACGAAACCGAATCAATATAGGTTTAAATTGTCGTGATTCGAAAATGAGAGGATGTTTGATAAAAAAAAACGAACCAATCTTGAAAGATAAAGTTGTTTGTATTATTAAAGGTTCTTACAGGGCAATGTTTGTCAACTGTCCTAGTTCTGCCACTTTTATATGAAACCAATCGGTCACTTTGACACGGCATTGTCGTAGGATGAGGCTAATTTATAAATTACCACCTTATATACTCAGAAAAAATTATATTAAATCTCATTAAAATTGGTCAACAGGACAATAATTGATTCAATATTATACAAAAAATAAATATTTTCATATAAACTCAATGGAAAGTTCATGGTATTTTTTTTAGTATTAATTGGAATTTATCGATTAAAATAATAATGTATCCTATTGTCTAATTTTAATAGTAAAACCTATTATATTTTTTTTGAGTGTTGATACGCTTAGGCCAGTTCACGGAACAGTTAAAAGAAACAAAAAATACTTTTGAAGCTTAGTACATGGTATGTACATGAGAAAATCGTGGTCCTTGATGGCAAAATGAAATTTTCTATACGATGGAAAAACAAAAAAACGCGACTTCTAAATCTTGAAAATAAAAATCAATAAAATATTATATTAACCCGCTATGAAACAGTTAGATTTTCCGTAATCATTTTAAAATATTCTGGACGACCACTAGTATAAAAATTTCCTGTTTGATACACCTTCCTAAACGGACAACGTTCAGATTACTGCCTACTAAATAAAATAGATGTTCCATTACATGGTAGAATATGTGTGTATGGTTGTTGTCAAGTATCGTTATGAATATTTTAGAGGATAAAGAGTTTATTTACAGACATCATTATTCGTTTTTAATTGCTCTTATTTGACACGCCTTTAGGGATTATGGATTAATGTTATGGTGGTTGTTACTTGTAAAAATATACATTCATTGTTGTTTTTTTCTTGCATTTTTGTTTAATATCGCAAATGAATTAATTTAGCTATTACTTAAGCACGCTCCCTTCACTTGGACTTGCAACGGCTCTATTATAAGTACCTACTACATTTACCTCGTTCATATCAAATAATCTGCTAAAGCCTTGATTACGCTCTATATTAATATTATCTCTATTTAAAGTAATGCTGTGAAAAAGAATTAGTGCATGTGCCTCAGAGTGCGACTAAGTCTAAAGAAGCTACTTTAAATATCTGCTATGAGAAACAATAGAAAGAACGCGGAAACCATTTGTTAAAGTCAGCTCTTCAAAGAATTGTAAAAATTGCTACATATATCGTGTAAATCAAAAATTCCTGCAGTTGACGAGAAGCTACTATGTGTGAAATTCGTGCGGCTTGATTTTTTTTTATTCACTTTTTCAAGCCGTGCTCATGCTGGTCCTTTTTATTTATATTTATTCTTTAAATTTTAATCAATATTATTTAATATTTATTGGTTGATATGTGCTAATATTTAGTTCAATGAATGCCAATTGTTTACTACGTAGTACATTTAAATATGTTACACTTTACTTGAAGCATGTCTATATTTACTTTTTCTTTAGTTTAACATTCAGTCGTGGGGTAAGTTTTCAGTATTTCGAGCGTTTCGTTTAGAATAATTATTGATTGATATTTTTCTATGTGCTTTGTAGTTGAATTCTGAATGGGGATTGCCATTTAAAGGCGCCAATCGCAATTGAGTTTTGAGATTGGACCTCTCTCGCAGCAGTTTTAGTGCTTTGTTTAAGGAAAATAAAAGCATTATTCAAATGACACTTAGAAAGATGAAGATGTAGATGAAATATACATTATTTATATTTGCAGCATCTACATGGTCACGAATGATTTATATATTTTGTATTACTAAAAGAAAGAAACATAAAAAAAAAACAGAAAAATTATAAAGTTTAATTTTTATATCTTAAAGCTTGCATTTTATTAAATCATAAAATACAAATTAAATTACTCACTAATATTTCACTGTTTCGGATTTTGATTTAAGTTAAAAATTATAATTAAAATAAGAGCACAATACAAAAAATACAAATAATAATAATAATAAAAAAACGCATAAAATTCTTAATCGAGTAAATCACTTGCAATGGTTTCTTACGTGTACATAATATGTAGTAATAATAATAATAATAATAATAATAGGCATTACAGTTACATTTAAATTTTAAAATATAATAATATCGCTAAGTCAAATGATAATTATATAGTTATAGCTAATAGCTAGGAAATCGTTTAATTTAAATATTAATTTAAAATATTATTATAATTGCTTTTTTGTTTGTTTTGTTATGTTTTGTGTAAAGAAATGCGCTGCAAAAGGCTGGCTGCTTGTTGCCGCCTTCTCTCTTCTCTTTCAGATGAAAATGAGGAAACGTTTAAAAGCATTTTGCATTTTTTTAATTAACATGCCCTCGTCTAATACTTCTTCAACATTAAAACACACAATAATACAGGCAAACATTGTACAAATAACACAAGTCGAACAAAATAAATTAAAATATAAAAGTCTGAGTATAAGAGCACAAACAGCAGCACACGCTAGTCCTTAAAATAGCATTAGATAAATGAATAGAATACAAATTGAAAACCAGCACTTAATTACATTTACGTCGACCGCATGCATTTCTCATTAACATTTGTAATTGGAGTTTAAAATACATTTTAAATTGGGATGTTTTGTTTTGCTTGGTTTCACTAAAATATACTTTATATTTAAATACGCATTATTTAATACGTTTAGAGTGCTTTAAAATATAAACAACTGCAACGCCGTTGCAGTTCACGTATCCTTTGTCAGCTCTTTTTGGTATTGTATGGGGCTGGTGAGCGCCTTCAGGAAATCGTGCTGCGACTGCAGTATGTTGCGCACCGTCTCCAGCCACTCACGATTCAAGTCGACGGTGGCCGCAAAGCAGACAATATTGCAATCGGGTCGATTGGGGTCCGTGGACTTGAGCAGGAAACGATTGTTGGGCAGCTCTTCGAGTTGCATTTTATTAACCTGTGAGAGGAACAGCGGAGTATTTGAAATGAATGCTGCATCAAATGGAGGCAGTATTATGGACGCACCTGTATATGTGAGCGATAGATGTACGATTGGCTGGGGAAATTTGTCTTCTTGCCCACAATATCCGCAAAGATGATGCTTTGCTCAAACAGAAAGACTTGCAGTTCGCGTGGCTTCTGGACCATGCATGCCTTGCGATCCAGTGTCTTGGCGTCCTCAATGCAGGTCAGCGAGCCGTGTATTAATAGTTTGCCCTGCGCCGTGATGTTGCCCTCGTACTTTTGTAAACGTCGCACCACCATTGTGTCATTAATTGCTTTGCAAACCGTCTGCCGATGAGAAATAACAACGAATTAAATTCGTGCAGCAAATAAAACGAAAATGTGCATTCAAATTACCTTCATCACATGCAGCGATTCCTCTATTTTGCCGAGTTCTTCATCCAAACCAGCGCGTTTCGTTTGCCGTGCGATTTCGCGCAGCAGCAACTCATACTTGGTGATTCGCTGCACAGGTTTGATGAGCAAATCGCTGAGCTGTTTAGACAAAATGTACACATTTTAAAATAAACTATTTAAAGTGATAACAAAAAAACAGAAACTTACACCCAGATGTTGCTTTAGTTTTATTCTGATCTCCTCAAACACCGAGTAATGCTCGGCCACTATGTGCTCGGACATCGGTTTGTTCTGACAGTAGACATTATACATGTGAAACTTGTGCTCGTAGCGCTTAATCATGGAACCGAGCTCTCCGGGTGACTTCAGCGAGTCTTTTAATGCATTCACAAAGTATCTGCAAGAAGAGACAAACAATATAAAGCGCACTGTTATAAGATGCTCCTGATAACACCACTCACTTGTTGTGCCATTCGTAAATAGCTTCAATATTGCCAAATACCATGCGCTCCTTGCCGTCCTTCAGATCATCCGGCAGCATAATACTTGGACTACGCATGGCTTTCATGTAACTAAAAAGAGATAAATACACACAATATAAGCAATTGAAGGCAACTTCAAGCTGGTGTTCATTAACTTACACCTCTACTATGATGCCTAAATCTGTTATGTATTGCTCCTCGGTGGTCAGCAGCTCCTTTAGCGCATATTTGCGTTTCTTGAGTGCAGCCTCAACATCATTGGCCTCTGTATTATTCTGTGTAATTACGAGGCAAATTAAAAAAAACAATCTTAAAAAGGTTAAATTTTCTAGAGTGTTACCTCTTCAATGTTATCGTTGGCGTTGTCATTGTAGCATTGCAAATCGAGTTCACGTCCATTACTACCGCCTCCAACACCACCGACTCGGTTCACATCGAAGTTCGGGTTCAGGAATTTGGATTTCTCTTCATGTTGTTCCTGCAGTCGAAATATAAATTATAGAAATTGTACACAATTGGGTAGTAAGTATCGTTTGATTACTTACCGTTTTTTCCTTAACTAGCTGCTCAATTTCGGACAAATCTACGGCGGTATTGCCGTCCATTTTGTCGGTGTTTGTCTGTGAAACAATAAAAATAAATTTCTGATTAGTGATGTCAAGTTTTGGACAAATTTGTGTGTTTGTATAATATAATGAAATAACATTTTGAATGGTGCTTTTAATTTTGATTAAAGACTTTAACAATAATTTCACTTCTAAATGAGTCACAATGAAATAAATCATTTTGGTTTCATCAATTAAGATTATTTATTAATTAAGTTCATTAATTAGTACATTTATTAAGACTCCAAAAAGATTTTAAAATATCTACCGCTCAACATAATTTTTGAAATTTCTACACATTCAATGAATTTTTCATTTCATGAGACTTCAATTTAATTTAGATTTTTGGAAAATGCAGAAAAGACGAATTAGCTATGTGCTTATGAGGAAAAAATAACTAAAATTGTCAGGATTCCCAACCGAATTCTATTCGTTTTCGGTACCGTTTCTTCAATTACACAGTGCGACACTAAATTTAGTGACGGAGATTTGGTATATTTTCGTAGAATCTTTGGGTAACCTGAAGAAATATCCCCCAACAAACTTATGTCCTATCACGTCAGGCTTACGAGATATATAACCATAAAGGTCCTAAAGTTACCGCAATATTACCTACCCTTGGTTTATTAAGAAAACTGTAGTAGTTATGAATTTGTTGTCTGAGAACCAAATGTAGACACTATCCAAGGCACATATTAAATTTCTATTTCGTCCTTTTAATACCAATATTAATGATTTTCAATTGATCAATCTATATAATCGACCAATTTCATATTAAGGATTTACAAATATATCATATTGTCCATGGAAAAAATATTAAGCATAAAAAAACATAAAAAGTGGTCAAATATGTCAAAGCCGTACGAGCTATAATTTCACTAATACTGAGCACTGCAAAGTTTTTTTTATTTTATATGAAACTGCAAAATATTAATGTTTTTAGTAGCTTAAATTCGAATGATCCTTTAGCGGTGTCGAGGATTTAACTTTATTTTTAATATCCTGAATGTGCCAAAAATTTGATCATACTATAAAATTATGTTCTATTACGTCAGGATTTCGAGGTATTGACCCCCAAATATCTGGTAAATCATTAATTTTCATAGTAACATTTTTCATAGTAACGGTATTTGATATGAAATTCTTGACTGAAAACCAAATGTAGGCATTCACACCCTGCAAACATTTGGAAGATTGGTTAATTAGAAGAAACTTTTACGATATCATAATTGTATCGTCTTGATGGTTTTTGGGAGATATTTCTTATTTATATCGCGTTGAAGACAAAAGAAAGATGGACAAATTTTGTAAAATTTTAGTTATATCCTATTTATGTCTTTTAAATGATATGTTGGTGATTGTTGCAGCTACCTTCATTTTGGGTACGAGAAAAATACTTCCTTTGGTAGAGAATGTTTCTTTGAATATGATACTTCTGGATGATCAATAGCAATACGTCTAAAAGTTAAAAATATCATATCGTAACATTGCCCAATACATGATAATAATATGATATCGCAATACAATCGCTAAGAAGATTAAACGATGATATCGAAAAATATACTCGCAGCTGATATTATTACTCGCATATACAACTTTGACACTCTTCCAAGAATACAATTTTTGTTAATCGAGTTGGTTTTGAAAATTTGATCGAGTTTATTAAAAATATTTTATTATTTATTTGTGATTGCTTAAGAAAAGCTCTCACTCCGCCGTTTAGATTCGGCATTAAACTGTAGGTCCCACCCATTTGAGTAAAATTAAAACACGCAAACCTCATATCGTAAAAGAGCTCGGCCTAAGTTCTTCAGCACTTTAGCTTTTACGATCTTCTGTTTAATATGTGGGATCCTTCATTTATATTCTTAGTGATTAATGTGCTTGACAGCTGTGAAACAAATTTGCGATATCATATTTTAAATTTCTCCACAAAAATTTTGTGATATATTTGTATCTTACGTTCGATAATTATGCGATCGTATTTTTATGATCTGAATGATATTTATACGATATGATATATTTATGATCTCAACGACAATTTTACGATATCATATTTATCTCTACCGCGCGAGTATTTGGCGTTAGCATATTATTATCGTCTGAGAAACAAATGCGCGATATCACATATTTTACGTTTTGAAGTATCGCGCCCGTGGCTTCATTTTCTCCCGAAGGATGTTTCTTCCGAAGTAAAGAAAATGATTGTCTCCGCGATACCATGTATCATCAAGGTAATACGATGCCGCATATCATCCGCGATACAAAATGTTTGCAGGGCATAATGTTTGCAGTACATTTTAATTTTCTATCTCGTTCTTAAACCATCAATATTAGGGGTTTTTAAAAAAATCTCTGCAAACAATTGGCCAAATTTATATGAACGCTCATTGCTTAAGTAAATTCACAATTTTATTCTAATAATTTTACTTAACCGCAATATAGTTCCAGCTTAACTCTAAAGAACAGACAATTCAATTTTCAAATACTTTGACTTTTATTTCGAAAATAAATCATTATTATATCGAATTTAAAAATGATCATCGAATGGTTTTGGGGCTTAAGAACTGACATGTGGGCTTTACACTAATTAATGTCCCAAATCTATTATACATTAACTCCGAGAAACGGTTATTCTTTAAATCCAGTTTCTAATTTGTAATAGCTCTTTCTTCAATCTATATACGATAATATTATGCGTCGTTGAGCTCTGAATCTTCGCACTTTTTATATCGCCTGAAGTCAGTTATTATATTTTAAGAATGCACAGAACTATGCACCTTGAAGCACAAAATATTCTCGATTCCTGCAATGCATTTTTGAAGGTACAACGATTATTTGTTTTGTGTCATGCGGAAGAACACTTGGAGCATCTGCTACACATTCCTTCACTGAGGAGTGCATAAAACAAAAGATGGCATTCAGCTTTATTGAGAAAGTTTTATAGTTCATATTTAGAGAACAATTGAGTTGTTCATGAATTTTATATTTTTGTGCAAATCATGCGAAATATGGCAATCAAAAAGTTGACTTTTAATACAAAACAAACGGAAGACACTTGAGTAAACAACTACCGCATCTATAAATTCAGGGTTGACTGGCAGCATGGGTGGTGAATGACACAATTATTGAGGGCGAAGTTTTCAAAATATATCAATGACAACTGCAATAAATTGGAAATGCAATGCGCACAGCTGGTTAACGAGAAACCATCGAAGTCGTCTGGAGAAAACACAAAAAATATTATAGGCAAACAAGCGGAAAGAGGAATATAAGACGAGAGTAAAATTGAACCACGTTTGAATTTTGTATATATTTAAATTATATCCGACTTCCAGAATTAAAATTTTCAAAACAAAATAAAAGTATTTCTTCCATCGAATTCAATCTGTTCAGGTACGACGATTTAAATTAGATCTTTTTTGTCAAATATTTTATATTCGATCGATAGTGAATTTTAGATTTCAAACATGGATTTGAATTATAAAAATATTTAGCTGCTTACAAAAAGCCACGGCATTAAGCAACTCATGCTTTTTTCGCACTTTATTTTCACGTTTCTTCTGACTATTGCAAAAACTTCACGATAAATTAAAAAAAAACACTTTATTTCATACGCATTGCGGCGCCACTAAAATTCAAACTGCTACTGAGCGACTCATTGAATCGTCTACCTCGAGGCGAACTCTCGATGAAGAAACATGCAAAATAAAGACGCAGTAGGTTCTGTGTATGAGTGTGATTTGTTTTTATTCGTTTTCATTTTTGAAAATGGAAATGTTGAAAATTTGGCTATTATCATTGAATGTGCTTCACAACATGCGGCTGTGATGTGGCGTGGACTGTGGTGGGGTAGCAAAAACTTTCGACGACGACTACGAAGAGCAGTACAATATAAAGGAAAATCATCAAATTTATTTCATTCAGAGTACAAACAATATTTAGTATAACCTAAAGAGATGTCTAAAGGTACGAGTGTGAATCTATAAATACGCAAGTGCATATGGGAAAATATAGAATATATAATTTTAATGATATGCCGTGTTTATATAAACTCACGTTTGCTATACTACGAAGTGACACCACATCATTACATTTTTTTATTCACTGCAACAAGTTAATTACTGTAACTGTTACGATTATAAATTGTAAAAAGACTATTAATGCATGAGAGCTCTATCATCAACATTTCCCTTCCATTGACAAACAATAATTGTAATGCATAAATTATTGTTTAATACCCTGCAGATGCTAAATAATTTATGAAAACTCTTCTAGTACATTTACACCTTATTTCGTAAAACGAAAGGAAATTCGTCACATATTTCAGTGACATATTTTTTTTATCGTTTTTCACTTTTCGTTTCGGTTTATGAAATAAGCGGGTTACTTTTACGTTTTCAAAAGTTGTTATATTTCTGACTGTTTCGTGTCGATTATACCAATACATATCGTCGGTGATACTGCAAAACCGCATATCTACATTTTCGAATACCTCTTACAAAATGAATTTTACAGAAGACACAAAACTATTTTCAGTCTCAATTCTGCACTTACTTCATACAAAATTACGTATGTCATAACATATATTGGCATTTATCAAATTTATCCGATCAACATATCATTAAAAATCCGATTAAAACACAAAATTAGACGTAATTTTCACATGCAATTAGGCGGTTTTGCAGTATCGTCGACGATATTGCTCTTTCGAATGCCATACCATATTGTTTTAAAATTCATCAATTACATTTTTCAATATTAATCAAATTTAAAATTTAAACCCGTTTTTGAAAAATGTATTTAAAGGGTTTAGAAGAAACTGGCGCAATTTGCCGATAACACAGCACAACAAAATAAATTATTCGCGTTCTTAGTATGATAATTTGATGGAATTTAAGATTCTAATTGACACCTCATACTAAATTTTTAAATATTACCAAAAAAAAAAATCAAGTTTTTACGCAAAACATAAATATTGAAATTCTAGAGTTTTTTTCATATATTTTCGACTATGACTTTTAACAATTTGAATATTCTGTCTGATTTCTTTAGTATGCCATTGATAATGCTTCAGCTAATATTTTCCAATAAACTTAATGAAAATTCGGTTAGATCTGACCAAAGTTATGACCAGTTAAATGCAAAAAATATAAATTTGCATAACATATTTGGTTTTCAATTAAAGTATATATTATATCTTAAACTAGATCTATAATTCTACGCTTACTTTGTAGATCTATCACACTTTTATGTCTTAATATCAGGACTTAAAAGTGTGATAGATCTACAATTAGATAGGTATTATATACCCAGCAAACAATATGAGTCTTTTAAGACTCCGAAATGTGTCATATTTAGGAGTGTTACCCTCATATATGAGCTCTTAAAAGAGTCCAAAAAGGCTTCCGACTCCTGGGTAGAGAGCCCCATTTTATGAGCCCAAAAACACTTATATTTCTGACTCTTATATACTCCTAAAACAGTAATATATGAGCACTTAAAAGAGCCCAAATAAGGCTCCCAACCCCAGCATTTTATGAGCCCAAAAACCCTCATATTTCTCACACTTGTATTACTCCTTAAATACTCATATATGAGCACCATTGGGCACCATTTTATGACCCCAAAAATCTACATATTTCTGACACTTTTATTACTCCTAAAACACTCATATTTGAGTTCTAAAAAGAACCCAAAAAGGCTCCCAACCCCTGGGTAGTAGGCACCATTTTATGAGCCCATAAACCCACATATTTCTAACAATTTTATTACTCCTAAAACACTCATATTTGAGAACTGAAAAGATCCTAAAAAGGCTACAGAAACTTGGGTAGTGCACACGCTTTAAAGAGCGCAAAAATCCTCGTATTTTTGATCATTTTAAAATATTCTTAAAACATTCACATTTTTGAGAATTTACAGACACCACAAATGCTTCATTTTTGGAGTTTTTCTTTCTTCAGAAATATAGAATGTGTCTGAAATTAATCCAATATAGTACATGTTCATGTTTATCTTAGTCCAGATATCCGTGAGAAAATGCATTTATTTCAAAAAATCCATTTAATATGTAGATTTGTCTGTTGAATTTACACTAATATTTTATTATTTTTCATTTGATTTCAAATTCAAAACGAATATAAGTATATCAATTTTATTTAAACAGTAGGCTCCTAAAGTCAGCATAAATAAGATACTTTTATAACTCCCTTTTCTAAGTGCTTCTGAAAATGGTATGAGTTTTTTCTAATTGACTCTAGTTTTAAAGATAAAGCCCATTTTTCATTTTCACTCTTGCTCTTTTTTTTAATGTTTCAACAGAAGATATCGTCCAAAAATTTGATTAGTCGTACACAAAATTTCGATTGCAAGATATAGGCGAAACAATTTCAAAACTTTGACAACGACAATTTTTAAATATTTTAATGAGTTTTGTGCACCTAATCAAAAAAAAAAAATGTTGTCGGACAGTATTATAGACAATGATATATTTTGATTATCTGGGTGTCATGATGTGTACTGATTTCTGGGTAATTTTAAACTTTTAAATATGTTTATTTCTGTTAAAATTAAAAATAATATAGTGCCTCGGCACCTCGTTTGACTTTCACAACGCGACGCGACGTTATGTTTAATAATCACACACTTTCACTTGGAACTTAATTTTAAACTACTTCCATTTGAAGCTATGTTATGGGATATATAAATAATAAAAGCCTCTATAGTGTTGTAAAATTCACACATTTGACAATTGGCGGGTGGCGCTTTTAGTTTAACTACCTTGACACATTTAAATATCGTTGAATGACACCTTGAAGAAAGCCTTTATTGTTTTCGATAGAATAAAGAACTGCTTGAAAAAACAAAAAACAATAAGGCGCAATTAGGCTAAATACAGCTATAGAACTTTTGAGTCAGAGCTTCACATTAATTCAATGAAATTCGTACTACTTATCTATGTAATAATGTTTGTTTTTTTCAAATATGAACTCAATTCGAAAATGAGTCAAACGAAGGCGCATATTTTGAAATCAGCACTTCGCAGCGTAGCGGATATGATTTTGTTATACATACGCAAAATTCTGGCTAAAAATTGTTAGATGAATTGGAAAAACTACACAGAACAGTTGGCTGATTTTAATCAGAACCTTTAACAATCAATCTCATCGTCATCAACTTCATCAACAACAATATTTTGAATGTCAACATAAACCAAATATATACCCATCGCAGAAATGTACGGGGATTTCTGTATTTATTTTTAAACAGTGCCGCCACAAAATGTGTGGGTTCTACTTGGAATATTTACGAGCGCATTTTAGCCAGGTATGTGAAGTGAAATGCCTAAGGTATGTGGTAAATATGTTGTGAAAAATAATGTGGAACTTAAGCAACAGCAAAACTGACGTAGCAATGAGCAGCAATGTCAGAGTTTTATCAGAGTATTAATGGAAAATACAAAAAATAATTGGTTGATGATTAAGCAGGCTGCCTTCTACTATGTACTACTACTACTCTGTTTACAGAACAGAACCGAAACAAAACGAACGAACATGACAAGCTTCTGATAAATGAATAAACAAAGTATTATTTCCACAACACTTACCATATTTGCGGAGTTGTCTTTGTGGTCTTTCTTGAAAGTGGGCGGACCGTTTGACATTAAATGCGGCTCCTGTATGGGCTTCATTGGTGGCGGCAGCTCTAGGCCGGCCTCCTCAGCCTCTTCATAGTCCTGTTGCTGCGACGAAGCGGCGGCGGCGGCAGCTGCTGCTGATGATGTATAGTGGGTGGAACGTTGGTGACCACTTGTTGTTGTGTTGTTTTCATCCTCATGTTCGGCATGTTTTTGTGGCAACTGCAAAGGAAGGAGCAGGGGGAGAAGAATATGACAAACAATTAGAGGATGGATGGTCAATTTTAAGGTCATTTGGTCACTTACTCTCAGATTCTTCTCTGACGTCTTCTTGACCAGCGCCTTCTCTGCGGCTGGCGGCTTCTCCACTTTGCTCTGTGAGATTTTCCGCAAAGGCTGCGCGAACCATTTCCTCCTGCAAGTGCACAAAGAGTAAATTAAAAAAAAGCCACAAGTGCAAGTGTTATTTATTTATTTAACTTGCGAGATAAAGTGCAAGCGAATTTTTAAAATAAACAAATTTTTATTTACAAAATCATTGAAATTTATAAACAAACTAATGTTCTTCGTGTTCTTGACGTAGCGAAGCGAAACGAACGACGCTGCCGAGAGTAACGGTGCCCGGCGACTGGCGGACTGTTTGGTAGCAAGTCCATTGAATCGGCGCGAATGTCAACCATTTAATGGGCTGTAGAAATCTCAAAATCACGAAGAATAATACACAGATACAAAGGCATATAAATAAATCTTCATTAGAATATGAATTTTAATACATATCATCACCTAACGAATTGAAAAAACTGAGAACAAAATTAATTCGCGTGCGACGTGCTTTATTAATATTGCGATTTTCATTGAGAAAACGAAATCCGTCTCATATGCATGTTTTAAATTTAATGAGTACCACTTATGGTGGCATTTTGATCGTGTCATTATGGTATTTAAAGTATATTATCCTATTAATTGAATAATAGGAGTAGACGGAAAAAGTAATTTTTCCATACATCTTTTTTTTTAAGAGTACTGCATACTCAATTTTTTCGTATCAAGAAAATTGTTCAAAAAATTTAAATTTTATGCACTTTTGAAAAGATAATATAACTGAACATTACAAAAATAGTTTTTAACGAAACTTTAAAATCTTTTGTATTAATTGTCCCGGACACATTTTAATATTAAAAGAAATGCCAATATTTCAATAAGTTTCTGGTTATTTAAAGTTAAACTCGAGTTAACATTTTTAAAGCGTATTTCTGAATTATTTATAAGGTTTATTAAGAAGCCCATAAGAAACTGAATAGAGTATTTAATTATCAAGATTTTGTTTACATTTTTATCATATTTTTTGTTTGTGGCAACAAAAAGAACTATTCTCACAACTATTAGTAATTCATAGCACAAACTGACTTGGTTTAATATTTTATGTTGGTTTATAATTTAAATAAAACAATTATAATATAGCATTCAGTTGGCCACAGCACTTCATGTAGTTTGATAATAACTACAGATTTTTCTTTGTAGATGGATGATATTTCATTAAAATGCCTTTGTACACTTTGTTTCTCTCAATTATATTCAGTTATTATTTATTAATTTACATTTGTTTTAGTTGCTGCTGCCAATGCTGATTGTTGACTGGCTGCATGAATGACTAACTGACTGGCAGTCTGACCAACTGTTTGACTAACTGACTGACTGACTGCAAACAATTGCAAATAATTACAAATGCGATATAAATTATTATTATGCATAAAAACAATTAGGAGCGAATTAATGTTTTTTTGAGAAACCACAGGGTGCAATATTAATAGAAATTGAGAAGCAGCAAATAAAATACTTATGTGACTTTTTGTTAACAAATGACGGCCAATTCTTTTGAGTTAAACTGAATATGAAAATGTTTCAGATGTACTTTCTGGTCTGCACAGTAGTTACAGAAACAGTTCATAGCTCCCTCCGAGTAGTCAGCAACAATTATCGTTAAAAATTGTTTAATGGGCGCCTATAACATTTCAATTGAAAGTTGTTATCTTGGCAAATTCTAGCAAGAATAAATGATCATTACATGAAATAAATTCCATGTGCTATATGTGTTATTATGCTTAGATTAACTGACATATATTAGCAGCAACTATAAAGCAACCCAAAGCTCCATAGTTTAATGTCGACTGTGAGAGGCGATGCCATTAAATCAACGAAGTTGTTATTTATATCAAACATTTGTATCCATTATTGCTCATTTTATAATAAATACGTTATTCGTAATACGTCAGAGATATATTAATTAGGGATGTCAATCCCGGGATCCCGGGATTTGAGTCAAAACAGTCCCGAAAAACTCATCCCGGGATCATCGTTAAATCCCGGGATTTTCGGGATTACAAAAAACGCTAGTAGATCAATTTTTAATAGTTTATTCAAAAGTCTTTCAATGTTTGTGTACACATTTTGTGAAAAAGTAAATCTAACATTTAATCAAGGTTTGAAACCTAAGCGAATAACGGTTTCGATTTCGGTTTTTTCCGCGTTTTGGTTTCGGTTTTAGGTTTTTATTACGAAACGGTTTCAGTATACCGGTTCCAAGTTACGGTTTCGGTTTTGATTTCGGTTTTTGTATAAAATTTCTTTTAGTTCCATATTTTTCAAATAACTTAACATTGCACTATGGGACATAAGCTTAGTCTAGCTCGCCGAAAATTGTACAAGAAAAAAGTTTTATTTTGGGAATTCAAAATTTTATTAAATGACATTAAACATGCCTTGTACTTAAGATCTTCTATATAAAATAAAATATGTTTTCCTGTTTCTTTTTATGCTTTTTTAAAAACCGTTTTAAACTAGTATAAAACCGAAACGGTTTATTTCTGATTTTCGTATAACGGTTTCGATTACGGTTTCGGTTTTAAATGGATATCGGTTTTAAACGGATATCGGTTTCGGTTTCGGCTACGGTTTCAATCCTTGGATTTAATGGACTAAAATCTTAAAACACTGACGTAAATAATAATGAATTACATGCTTTTTGACTTTGAACAAATTCACACATTTTTAAAAATTACGTCACTTTCGACTAATAACACTGTTCGGCAATCATTTTCTCATATCATGCCTATATTATTTTAATGTACTGATTCGAACTGCGTTTTTAGTTTTTTCCGTATACGTAATGTTTTGGAGAAAAATGCAATTTATTATTTTTTTTTATAAAAAGACTAAACAGCCATTGAATAAACATTAAAATAGTTATTGCCCATGAACAAGTCAACTTCGTCGTTTGAGATTTGGTTGCAATAACCGGTTAAATCACATACAACTTAAATAATTTTGAAATTAAAAGTTCAAATATTTCAAAATTTTTAAAACTATTTATTTTTTTTTAATTATATTTTTTTTTATAAAATATTGTTTTCCACAAAAAAACAATATCCCAATAACAAATTTTGTTGTTCATTCAAAATTTTAATTTTCTTATATTTGTACTAAAAAATAAATTTTAAATAAAAAGAATTAAAAAAATGTTTGATGATCAACTGGGGTTTATATTTCGCGGATTTAGTATACCATATTTGAATACCCAACCTGAAAATAGATGCATTTGAATATATGACTTTTGTTTGACTTAAGCATTATAATTGTTTATTATTTAAACACAGATATGGTTATTTTATGTCTTTGCTATTATATTTTTAAATCCCGGGACTAATCCCGGGATCCCGGGATTCAAATTTTTTAGTCCCGAAATTTCGGGATTGAAAAATAGTCCGGGATTGACATCCCTAATATTAATCATCAGTTTTATCTACAATATTTCTTTTTAACATTTTAAAATATATTATGATTGTGCAATATTATTATAATCCCATTTAAATATGTCAATAGAATACTTATCAATTTAATAGGTTACCCAAAATTAATATTTTAATTTAAACCCATATATAATTTAATATTATTTTGTAGTATTTAATGGTATTTACTGATTTTAATAATACAAAAAAAACTATTAATTATGTATATTTTTTTTTCTTGAAGACTTTACAAAATTTATTATTTTTTGTAATAAAATACTTTTCAAAAAAAATCTTTAAAAATTTGCAATATTCAGAAATATTAATAACATATTCAACAAAATTATAAAAAAAAAGATCAATAAGGAAGTATTTTCCTAAAAATTGATTTTTAAAAAACTCAAAATAACGTAAATTAAAATATTGTTTTATAAATATTCATTTTGTTCGGTTATTCTTTCATATAAAACCAGTTGGGAAGGTTAGATCACATGGGAAATTTTAAAGTAGGGACATTATATAGGTTTTATTATGATAGTTAGGATTATCAAAATTATAGTCATTATGGTCGGTCTAAGCCCACAATATACCCCACACATATATGTGGTACAAAGTGGTATATAGGTCACCAGGGTATACGAGTCCTGAAAATAACTACAAACTTTCAATCGCTGAAGTATTTCCATTCATTTGATACCCATATTTACAAATGGTTAGGTGTACCGAATTTTGATTTTTTTTTCAAGTTGTTTAGCCGGAAATTATTATTTTCATGTATTTGATGATGTCAATATATATTTGACCAAAAAAGTTTACCTAAGCACGTATACAGTAAAATTAATCTGTAGATGTAAATTTTATATGATTTATTTGAATATAAATGGTCAAATCACAGGTCACAATGACCCGATTTTTCGCACATATAGCGTAGATATAGAAGTAATCTAAATTATAAGTTTCATTTATCTAACTCTTCAATTTTTTAAGTAGTAG
This sequence comes from Dryomyza anilis, assembly GCA_951804985.1. Classification (NCBI taxonomy): domain Eukaryota; kingdom Metazoa; phylum Arthropoda; class Insecta; order Diptera; family Dryomyzidae; genus Dryomyza; species Dryomyza anilis. Next base: position 89,257,252 of record OX638134.1, read on the forward strand.
GGATTTCAACAGACAGACAGACGGACATGCGCTAAATCGATTCAGGAGGTGCTTCCTTCTGGGTGTTACAAACGGCATACCAAACTGAATATACCCTTTTACTCTTAGTGTAGGGTATAAAAATGGTATAAACCAAAACAGTTTACATTATTTTTGAAGATTGGTTTATATCTGATTTTTTGACGCTGACGGTTTCAGTTTTAAAATGAAACGGTTTAAACAGATATCTATATCTAAATATCTATATGGAGAAGCACGATAAAGCACGAGATATAAAAAGACATGAAGAAGCACGGAAAACCAACGAAAAAGACATGAAATAGCGGAACCGGAACCGTGAGAAATAATACCGGAACCGTTTCGATTTTTGGAATCAGAACCGGAATCGGATTAAAAAAAATTTGTGAAACTGGACCTGGAAACGGAACCCATACAATTTTTATTATTTTTTAGTAGGAAACGAAACCGGAACCGGAACAGCTATTTTAGAAATCTTTGAACCAAAACCGGAACCGATATTTTAGTCTTTGCAAGAGACCGCAAAGAACAGGAACCGTTATTAAAAAGGTGTCACCGGAATCAGGACCCATATACTTTTTTGATTGTCCCGGATTCGGAACCGGAACCGCTATTTTAAAAATCTTGGAACCAGAACCCGAACTGATATTCCAAAAGGTTTTAGTCCTTGTATTAAATAACTCCAACATTATGTTTGGTACTGTCTTTTTCTCTTAAATCCATAAGTAAAACTAAAACAATTTTTATGATAAGATTAATATAACACGAAATTTGTATTTTCTAAAGCTGGAAGTTTTGTTATACTCTACACGTATGAGGTACAGTGTATATTAAGTTTGTGCAGATATTGTAACACCCCTTAGGAGGCGTGGCCGGTATGGAAAAGTGTATATATTCTTGATCAGCATGACCTCCTGAGTCGATTTAGCGATGTCCGTATGTATGTCTGTCCGTCTGTCTTGCTGTCCGTATACAAAGAAACTTGAGAAATAATGATCAGAATGCGATGAAATTTGGTCATAATATGTTTTAGTCAAAAGTAAGAACTCAGTTTGATAATGAGTCAAATTGGTCAACAGACACGCCCACCTCCCATACAAGTCACTTTAATATAACACTTTAGGAACTAATAACTCGACAATTATTAAAGATATAGTTATAAAATTTAAAACGTATTGTTAGAATTCACCTAAAAATATGTGGTTCAAAAATCGGCGTAATCCGCCCAAATTTTTTTTACATTATTTCCCGGGTTTTAGCCGTAAATTATAAAAATCAAATCTATGAAATAGTTGCCCATTTTCTTTTAAATTTTTTTATCATTTTATATTTTATTTTATACTTTTATGTCAATTTTTTAAATTATATAAGATGTACATTTCTGATATGTGAATAATATTCTGTGGATGATGGGGTTCAGCATAATTAAGAACTTTAAAATTAAGGTGTACATTTTAATATTCCACATTAATATCCCCATAAAAGGTGTAGGGTATTCCACAGTCGGGCCCGACCGACTATAAAAGTCCATCCCATGTGACCAAACCTAACCATGTGACCAATCTTTCCCAACTCGTTTTTAATTGGAGTAGAAACTATTAAAAATCTATAATCGACGCGTGCCTGATTTTGGAAACACGGACATGACAACAACTACCACGCACGGAGATTTGCACTCACGAACTCAAATTTTCGAGCGTGACACGAAAAAAGCACGGCACCGCCCACGTTAATCATTCCTTCAGCATGTAATGTTCACGATCTCTGACTATAACTGATGCAAATATATTGAATGTTTGAAAAATATTTGTATAGATAATAATACCAACAAAGAAAGAAGAATTCTTCGAAATGCCAAAAAGGCAAATGATAAATAACGACAATTTAACATAATTAAAAGGAAGGACATTCGATACTACAGGAATGACTCGTTGTGGCGTTGCAGAATGTGTGCGTGTCTTCAACTAAGCAATACAACAATCCATATATTCGAGCTCATTAGTTCAGTTCAACGTTTGTCGACAAAGTGTTGGACAAATAGTGTGTTAACCACAGACACAAACAATCCAACAAACTAAGGAGCAACAGGCAGCGAGGTAGGGTAATAAATAAACACACGCCTCTAAGTAGAGGTTGGAGCTGAATGGAAGAAATGAAGTAACGTTTTATCTAATACCGTTCATGTTCTAATGACATGGAAATTCGTATTTTCGGTCGAAATACATTCAATGTCAACAGTATTGTGGAAAATAATAACAATAGTTTGGTTGAGAACAACAAGAAAACAACAAAATAAAACAAATACAAATAACCATAAATATTAATTGTAACTAAAGAACAAAATGTTCTATTATTCTGCATGTGGTTTATACCGAAACAATATGCAAGATGCAAATTAGTTTCGTGTGTTAAAAATGACGATACACGCAAAGAAAAAAAAGTTTACAGTTAGTTTGCGGCAAAAGAGTTTCTTTTGAAACTTGCTCCATTTTAGCTCGAAAAAGTTTACAGACTTTTATAGTCAGTCGGGCCCGACTATGGAATACCCTACACTCTTGGTGGATATATTAGTGGTATAATATGGTGGGATAATTTTTAATAAATTACGACTAAAATTTCCACTATAAAAATTCGGTAAATAATAAAAAAAATGGGCGGATCAAATCCATTTTTGGAACATATATTTTTAGACGAATTCTAACAAAATATTTAAAATCGAGTTATTGATTCCTAAAGAGTTCTATAAAAGGGACTTGTGTTGTAGGTGGGCGTGTCCGTGGACCGATTTGGTTCATTTCGATACACAGAACCATTTTTTGGGTAAAACATATTGGAACAAAATTTCATCGTATTTTGAGTAGTATTTCACAAGTTACATTGTTTTCGGACAGACAGACATGGCTAAACGGACTCGGGTTGATCTGCTGATCAAGAATATATGTATATATATATATATATATATATATATATATATATATATATATATATATATATATATATATATATATATATATATATATCAAGAATATCCTGTGCCTCATAGGTGTAGGATATAATTAAATTCACTTAAAATGTTGCATACTTCTGGGTACAATTTGTAAGCATTTTCAAACTGTAAGATTCTAGGAGCAAAACTTTTAAACTGTTTATGCAAACTGTAACATTTAAAACTGTAATGCTCGTAATAATCCTCAGCTTTTTTTTCAGACAATTTTTTATATATAATGATAATAATAATGATAGCTATTTGTAGAAACGGGTTATTAATTGTTTAGATAAATAATAGGATGGATTATAAGCAGAGGACGGACTAAAATGAAAAAATAATGTTAAATAAATAAAAACTAAATTTTAAATACAAAAAGAAATAAATAAAATAGATAAAAGAATTAAATATAAAATATTTTTTTTCTTTTGTCTAATTTTTCGTTTGTGCGGAACTTTTTTTTTTCTTTGCGACCGGAAACATTTGTAAAATTAAAAATAGTGGAACACCAGAATAAAAAAAGTACAATTTTAATCCAATTTAAATTTTAAATATGGTTACTTTCAACAAATAAGACAATGTTTTATTTATTTAAAATAATAATGTTATTTTTAAAACCAAAAAACTAACGTGCAACTAATTTATTAACGCAAATATTTGTATATCTAATAATTTCTATGCGATTTACTCAAAATTTCAAAAAAAAGAAGTAACATATCTATCGAATAGTCTTTCAATTTTTAAAATTCATCAACTATATCTTATATTAAATACTGAAAAATAAAAATGATTAAAGAATGTGTATTTGGCAAATTTTTACTTCTACAACAACTGCATATATTTTATTTTATATAGGTATATTGTTCATTTTCATGGTGTTAGCACGAAATAATAGATAACGTAATATTATAAAACCTTAATTGTTACTATCCAATCTTAATAATTTAAAAATAAAATTATTAAGATTGGATAGTAACATTTAAGAACAATAGGTTGTTATGATAATACTAACTAATACGGGTATCTTTCGTTTTCACTGCATTCATGTTTTACCCACTAATAATAGTTGCAGTCGTCAACAAAAGCATGCAATTGTGAAGATAACTACTACAATTACAATTTTGCATTGATTTAATGACAAATTTTTGTAAAACTGTAGACATTTGTTAACCTAAATTACACATTCGATTAAAAGGCGATACACATTCGATAACAGGCAATTATTAGTTCTACTATACGGTAGATAACGAAATGTATCATCATTACTACCACTTCTAACGTCTATCATTAGTTACTGACTGCTAGTTGTATAGCCATTGGCCCCAGTGTTTTAAAATTTGTAAGTTTCAGACGAACTTCGTATAAAGAAAGATTTAATTTATTTTCTCAATTAAAAACCTTGAATTTGGTGGTTGAAATTAAAAAAAAAAATCGAGATATAATTTCAAAAAATTATTAAAATTATAATCATTATCATATTACTCCACAAAACATATTCTCTGATCATATTTCCAAAAAAAAAAAAATTACCAGTTTAAAAACACTGGAATTAGTTAGAAAGTACTGGGAATGAACTGGCCTATCATTATAAATTTTAAAAAATGTGTTGATCCGTAACGAAATTTTGAGAAAATCAATGACAAAGTCAAAATTTGCATTTTTATTTTTGTAAATTTCAACTTTACGTATATCAAAAAAAAAAGAGGAAAACATGGGATTCAAACATGTGATATACCATTGTGAAAAATTGATATTCATTTATCAACTAATTATACATTATAACCCATTTTCTTGACTAGGTTATGACAGTAATATGCATTTCTTAAACACCCTGTATCTTAAACTGGGTGCAAAATACGAGATTTTTTTCACATTTTCTTATTTTTTTAGTCCTTTAGACCCCATGAATTATTGACATCGATTAACCAAACACCCTGTATATTGATATTAATTTTTTTATCGGGGAGTTTATGAAAGTTACATATTGTGCAGTATTATGAAATTTCATGCATGAAGCGGCGGACATTTGTATGGAAATTTAGAAAAGAAAAATTCAGTTGTACTTATGGGAAGAGGCTTTGAATTAAGGTCTAAGACCTGTCATTTAGTGCTATTTTATTTATATGTTATTTTTTAAATATAAAATCTTTATTTGTTTTAATATTTATGTTATTTTCGACATATTGACAAGATTAATTGTTCACATTAAACATGTGGTCATTAAAATACGACCAGTCCACCAGTGAAATGACGACTATTGTAGCTCATAATAACGAAATATTCCCAGGACGCTCAATTACACATGATATGACGTATGAGTGGGTGGGCGCTCAGAAATAAAGTGGGTCGAATGCGTTGAAAGGAGTATGAGATTCAATACCATGATTTGCGGTGCTCCTTGTGGTGCAATAACTGCTCATCGTTGGTGCAACAAAAACATGCGAATTTCTTTGTACTGCAGTTCATTGACACTGTGTTGTTGTTGTTGTTAGTGTGGTGTTGTTGGTGGTGATGATGAATATGTTGTTGTGGTTGGGAAGGTGTTTGCTGATTATAGCTCATCGTGTTTGATGTGTGTGTGTGTTTTTTTTTATCGATATCACAAAATAATTTATACTGCGTTAAGCATTCAAATTAACATGAAATCAGTTGTTATCAGTAATTACGACACTACACGGTGTGTTTGGATTTCATTTGGCATAAACATTAGGCGATAAAAATGTAGCACTTTTAACACTTTACTTTATAAGTACTTTGTGACGTAATTATGGCCATTTGCCTTTGTGCAAATAACACATTTGAAATAAAACACTTGCTATCAAGGAAGAACAGTAGCCTCTTTTACATGTGTTGTGTATTTTAATAACAATATTTAAAATTAATAAAAGGCAGGTTCTTTTTACAGACGTCTGTCTCAATTGCCTGGTAGACAAACATTTAAAATTGCTAGATATCGTATAACTCAAAAACAGTTCGATTACCGAAAACGCAGCGGCATTGCGCGAAACTTATATCGTAGACTAACACAAAGCACTGACGAAGAGCGACTAATTCCGACATATAAAACTCAGGCGACAGGCTCGTCGAGTCATTCACTTATCGTGAAGTGGGAAAAGAATGCAAACAACTAAGGGCGGTCGGTCGGTATTGGTCGGCAGTATTTCAAATATGATTTAATTTAGAAGAATTTATTTATTTAAGGTATATTGTATGAAATACACAAATGTTTCAAAAAATTGAATATAATTTATCGTCGTTGTAGATGTAAAACTCATAAATATTTTTTTTAACAAACATTTTTTTTAAGTTTATTGTTTAAAATAATAAAAAGCAGTCGAAAATATCAATTCCGTGGATTAAAATGTTTTCACAATTTGGTAAAAGTATTGAAAATTTAAAAATTTGTTTTTTTTTTTCAAAACTCGATCTTCAATACTAAATAAAAGTATTTCAATCAAATTTAATACGTTGAATTGTTCAAGTTTTAATTTTAAATATTTTCGAATTCGATCGAAAGAGAATTTCGGAACATGCACGATTGTACTGTTTTAAAAATCATTTGGCGAATTTTCGATATTTTAATTCTTAGCAGATAATCACCACTACTCTGAAGCCCGTCGTAGTGGATATTTTCATTCGGATTCGGATTTAATTATTCTAACATCCAAATCGAATTCGAAATACGGATTTTTTACAGGTGATTTCGAAATTATATTTCCATTGTTCACGGATCACAGAAAAGCGAAACATTCGTATTCGCTATGAAAGAATGGGGGTGAATACCAATTACGTGATTCCGGAGAAAATCAGTATAGATAATATCGAAATAAAATCACGGTATTGATAATAAAAATAAAATGCAGATAAAATGAAAACTTCTAAATTTTCAGCCGTTAGAATATTTTCATTAATTTTTTAATGGACCTCGGGCTCTATTCTCGTTTGATGAGAAATATGAAATGAGAATGAAAATGAGATAAATACTATTTTCATACTGTGTTAATAATAGGGCTGTGCGATTAATCGTTTTACCGGAAAGTCTGATTAATCCTAATCACGATTAATCAATTATTCGATTAATCGTATTTAATGATTAACCGAAAATACGATTAATCGGTTAATCAGAAATATGATTAATTGAAATAAGATTAATTGTTTTTGGCATTAGTATAAATAACGACTTTCTACTTGCTACGCATCTAATTTGGCATTTGTATATTAAATTAAATATTTTTTAAAGATAAACTAAATTTTTGTTTGTATATTGTTGTAGACAGCAATTTTTATGTTCTCAAATAAAAATTATTTGAATTCTGATTAATTGAAAGTTATAATTAACCGATTAATCGTATTTTCGGTAAATTGAAAAAATACGATTAATCGAATTATTGATTAATCGTGATTGCGATTAATCAGAATTTCCGGTAAAACGATTAATAAAAAATAGTTTTTGTCTCATTTTCATTTTATATTTCTCATCAAACGAGAATAGGGCCCCTGGTATGTATAAATTTTCCCTTTTTGTTTCCATATACACATTTTACTAAATCGGGACTAATCTCGGGAGTTCTTTTTCTAATCCCGATTCTCAAAATCCTTCGGGATTGGAACCCTTAGTGAATACATATAACCATTAGGGGTGAATATATCCAAGGTTTTATCATCTGAAAATTCAACGTTATAGAAGAACAAATAACCAAATATACATATTTTTCAAGATTACGTTTTAAAAGTTTTTTAAATTCATTCTAGAATTACGTTGTGCTATTGTACTTTTGTTTTCGCCTATTGCAAAATCAATCATGCTGAGTGTAGAGCACTAAACAGCACTAAAAATATATAAAACAACAACATAACGATACAACAAATAACGATAACTTTAAGTGTTTCACTCTCTTCTATTTGGCGCGACAAGACGACAAGTGACAGTAACAACAAGTTGGATATTTTGCGATGTTACTTGGCAGACAAACAAAAGCGCCGCCCGGTGTCATTGGCGTCATACGTAGTGAGCTGGGCTGGTTGTTTGGTGGCTCCTAGTTCAAGAATTTGATGATCCAAAACTGAACCAATACACACACACCCCTACAAATACTCACACACACAGCAAAAATATTATTATAATATTTACTTTATTTAAGTTACGCTGAATTAAACAAAAAAAAAAAACACAAAGAAGTACCACGTCGTACTTTAGTAAAACGGACACCACTTAAAGTATTTTATTGAAAAAGTGACCACTTTAAGTGAAAAAAACGAATTGGATTGGATTAAATTACACGGAATCATCATAAGCAGACAGACTAATGAAAAATATGCCAATGATACATGCGACGAATTAAGTCGCTTTTGTTAAACATAATTCATAATAAAGATTTCTTTTTATTATTTTTATAGAAGTAGAAGCTAAATTATGGCTTATTTTCACTATGGCATTTTGTTTCACATTTGTTTTCTTTACATTATGATTGCGACGCAGAAATTGTTCAAATTATTCATTAACCGTGTCAAACGAAGTAAAAATTCTAAGATGTTGGCTTTTTTTTAAACTTTGCATGTCGAAAAACCACAAATTTGACAAAATTTTCGAATATGAAAGTGACACAAAATTACATAGTGAAAACCAAGTTTAAGAAACGATGATAATTCTAATTTTAAAATTAAATTTATTTATATCGCTAAATTTAAAGAACAAATAAAATATATAAAATTCTAAGAAAGCAAAAAAAAAAAATGAAAAGAAGTGTGGCATAGTTTTAGACATAGGTTCTATAAAGCTACACTATACGCAAAAATATTCAAAAAATTACAAAAAAACAAAAAAAAAAGAAAATGTATCAAACATCGCATTGACCACATATTTTGAATTCCATTGAAAACTTTTATTTTGAATTGTAAAACCGAATTCTGAAACAGTCAAAAACTAATTCAATCGAATTAAAATGTTATACAATTTTGTTATAAAACTACGATTTAATTAAATAAAGTAGTCTCGAAGTTGTTGAGATTTTCTAACAAAAAGAAAGGAGAAAACAAATATTCCAAAAATGGGCTTTGTAACGAACACAAGTCGGATTTATTTACTCATCAGCCCAATCGAAAAAACGTCGGGAGACATTTCCGACGAAATTTATAAAATAACAATCGAGTAAATCACGATTATTCGACGTATATTCTAAAATTTTCACCGGAAACAAATCAATCGAGTTTTCCGTCGAGTTAATGTTTATTGCTCACATTTTATTTTTATGTAAAAGCATGAAATTTTGCATTTTGTCCAATAATAAAAAATAATTTATTTCAACTGTTTGGATGTTGGAAACTTGCTTAAATTGCTATGCAATTTTTAATATTTGAGTACCACCTACTTGAGTACCTACTGCGTATAAAAAATTAATTAAAAAATAAAATTACATTTGGTTTGTAAAGGGTGTTTCAATAAGAGCGCTACAAAAGTTTTTTTCTAGGGTTTTTCAACAGGGACGCTACAAAAGTAGAGCGACAGGGACAGCAAACGACGCCATATTTCTTGCCACTCTTTTGACATTTCTCTTCACTAAGGTTTGCCATTTCATGATGGAAAGATATACGAGCCAACAACGAGTCGAAATTATTAAAATTTACTACCGAAATTCGAATTCGTATCAATCAGTCAATTTGAAGTGACAAATGAAGTATGTTTAATAAAAAAAAATTAAAACATATTTAATTTTTACTTCGAAATTTGGTCTTTAATATCGAAATTGAGAGAAAAACAATGTTGCGTTGTTTTATAAATGTTTCCCGTTTCTCGGAAAACTTCCGTCGGAAGGACAACAATCCGACGAGCTTCCTTCCGTTCATCGGGAAACTCGAATGGTGTGCATATTTCGGAAATCGTGATTCGTGTTTTTAAAACCGATATCAATAATTGATGTGTGGGCTTTTAAGCGTATTTTGAGATCTACTTTGACTTTACATCCAACGCTACTAAGCAAAAGTTTGTTTGAAAGCGATGTTTTTAGTTTCTTGTCGATGTCCAATTGCAAAATGAATGCACACAATGAAATGTCCTGAATCAGTATGTGAAGGACCTAACTCTAAGCAAACATTTCTAAAATGTTTTCCATGAACAATGTTTTTTTTTGTTTTTTGGAAGCAATCCCTATGGAACGGCACTTTTTTTAATTATCATCAATAATTCCGAATATTTAAACAACACTTAATGAAAATAATATAATGAAATTGCAAGACTTACCCGCTGAAGCCACGTCGTTTGGTAGACGATGTCAGTGGATCCGGTTTACCACGGTTATTGCCTAAAATTGAACAGAGTAAAAAAACGTTTAAAATTGCAAAACTGTCAACGGTTTTATAGCTGCAACACTTACTTTGCTCTTGCATCGTCGAATCCTTTGCATCCTTGCGCGTCGACGACGACGAAGCTGTAGTGTTTTTCTGCGATCCCGGTGGTGGTTTAAGTATGGATACCGGTACAAGACCCTCTTGTACGGCAGCATCATCCGTTTGTGGATTCAAACGTACCAGACAAAAATCTGGTTCAGCACTGGTGGGAGCCTCCACAACCTCAACTTGTTGTCCTTTTGTGACGCTCAGCTCATTCGAGCCTGGCGTAGCTATGTAATCGGATACCACCCATGTAGCTTCCAGTGGCCCAACCTAAAAGAGGAAAACAAAAATAAATCAATATTTGAGTATGAGTTAGGTGGAGTGTATAAACGTGAAACAAGCACATATAATATGTATTTATATTTAATAATGCAAAAATTGCTCAAGTTATTAAAAATTCCCGCATTTTCCTGTTCAACTGACGGAGCCGAGCGGAGCAGAACGGAGCGAGCGAGCAGTAGGTAGGTACAACAACAATAGACTGAGTATTAAATTATGGCACAGCTAAGAATATTCTTGGTACCCATTAACTAACTGGTTGACTGTACGAAGGTTGCCTCCAACCTGCTTATATTGCGTTCTTCCTTCTAATTAAAATATTATCCGTCTTCATGGTGGGCTTGTATCAGGCTCAGAAGAAGCCTGCTGATCCAAGGAGGTGAATTTATTAATTATTCATAAGTTTCGTCGAATTTTATATGCATGTAATTTAGTTAATTGGCAGTAGAATAGGTCAAAACGATTGCACGTCACATTAAGCAAAATGCTTTTGAACATTTTTCAATATTGTGGGGTCTTTTTAAACCCTGAGAATTTAAACAGCAAGTTGTTATAAATTCGATTTAGTTTTCAATAAACGGTGATCAAGAAGTGGTATTCGTTTAAAACTGTTTCATAAATAATCTCGACATAAGTAGCTATACGTATAAGAAATATTACTAGAATATTTTTTTATACTTTTAGATATTTAGTTTTTTGTATTCCACACAGAATATTTGACAGATGTATGGCAGAATATACAAGTGTATGGCAGATTTTACGCAGCACACATCATGCAATTTGTTTTACATGAAAAATACCAGACTTCCTGTAACATGTTTCATGCAGTCTTCCTGTAATACGTGTTACGGCAAATTTATGAAATGTTTTTGGAATTATATTTGAAATAGGCAGGTTTTCAACAGAATATCGGAAGGCAGTTGTCGGCAGATCAATTATAATAAGTTATAACCTTTTTAAAGTGTTCAGAAAACATATCTATAGAGTGCTTCTGAACCAAATTTCAGTTTTCTTTAAAAAAACAGCAGGACACCACATATTTCATGTAGTCGTCCTTAATATCTACGACATTTTGTGTCTGAGTCCGAACCACCTCATTCTGCAAACAAAAAGTGAAGTATTGAGCGGAAACAAATTAACTGCCTGCTGCCAACTGTGCATGAAAACAAAACACAATAAATTGTAATAACATTTATGACAAGTAGAGGGCGATTAAACGACAAATTAATTCAATTTGTTCGCAAACAAATGCCGCTTGTAGCAGCAGCCATCAACAATAATTGGTTGTAACAAGTGTATAAAACTCATCAAATAACGGCGGGTTTTACATCATGTTATTATTTATATATTGAACAGAATCAAATCAGTATTAAAATATTTTTTTTTAGTTTTTAAAGGTCTAGAATATGCAAAAATATATACTTTACAAGACAAAACTATAGAACACAGCACAAATCCAAATTCGAAAATTTAGTTTATGCCATGAAGTAACTAGCATTATAATTAACAAGTTCTTGTCGAAAGATTCACATGGTGATATTTCGCATGTACTGCTTAAAAAGTGAGAAACACAAAATTATAAAACTATGTATGTGGTACGTGTTGAGCAACAGCAGTTGCAGTCTCGAAGCCCGTGGTAATAATATAATTAAAATCCAAACTAGTACCGAATGGGGTTTCGGGTTTCTGCCACTTTCCAGCTTCAGGTTGGGGGATTTCAATTTTTGTAGAGACGATAAGTATTGGTTCATAACTTAAATATCGTTAACAAATGTCGAATTAATCTGGCATGTTTTATTTATAGATCGAATTTGTTTTTTTTTGCAGTTTCAGAATTTCTTTTTTTTTTTAATACAAAATAAATGAACTTCAATACTGGTGTACGGTAATTAATCCTAAGTTATCAACACTGAACTGGGGCTAACAACATCTTTTCATAGAAACATTTTTCTATACCGCGCTACCTCTCGGCAGTAAATGGCAAACCTACGAGAGTAAAACATTGCCTATGAAAAGCTCTCACCCGCCGTTCGGATTCGGCATTAAACTGCAGGTCCCACTACTTTGTACAAATATAACACGCAGAGATCAAAATGGTCCTTATAGGACTGTAGCGCCAATCTATTATTATCGACAAGCTCACAATCTAACTTTTATAGAACGAATTTATAGTTTTTTTTTTGTGCTCAAATATTTTAATATCGATCGAAAATGAATTTCAAAACATTCTCAAATAAATTATAATATAATTTCTTAAAAATATGATAAGTAAATGGAAGGGAAGGAAACAAAAATTCCGAATTCCTATTGTAAACTGACGGTTTTGAATTCGATGTCATAATATAAAAAAATGTTTTTCTAACGTATTAAAAACGTTCTAGCCAAAGCAAGCGGATTGAATTCACTTGGTAATCAATTTTTGGTATTGAGACATTAAATTGAAAAACCTATGTTCACAAATTTTCATATGATATTCGAGCGAATTCTGGAACATTCCCGATTTATACAATATAAAATATCTTTGACTATAATTTTTCTCTGCTTGTATAAAACACGTTTTTTTGCCGATTACGATGTTATCATATCGGGTTTAAAAATGTCGATTTCAAATTATTTTTTTTTGAAGGTACGAAACAACAAAATATGTTAAGAAACAGAATTAATGTTGAGTTATTGAATTTTCAAAATCTATATCTTTCATATATACAAATTTGCGTACTGCCATGAAAAACAGTAGCATAATTTATGGTATAATTAACATTCTTTGATAACGCGTATTATATAAATTATTGCATAAAATATAAAACTGATATGCGTAGGTTAACCCCTACATACATTTTCAATGGAGAGAACTTGGGGGTCTCGCACTCGTCTTTGTTTTGTAACGGAGCAATATGAGTCATGAAAAAAACAAAAAATAATCGCTATTATTTTTCCAATGTAATGAGAATAGTTTATCAAATAAACGTGTTAAATATGTAAATTTAATAATATAAAAAAGTGGTTTTAAGAAGTTTCGAAATCACAAAAATCACCATTAAACTTATAGCCGTATTCTGTCAATTTTGTGACAAAGTCTAGTGAATGAAATGTGGTCAATCACTGTGTCATGCATTTGTTATAAATAATTTTATTTGTATTCTAATTTAAACGTGACAAAACGTAAACTTAACTGTTTTTTTTTTGAAAATCTTTTTACTATATGAACATTGTTCATATAGTAAAAAGTTTATAAATTTAAAGGTTCATTGAACAGCCATCTAAATTAATATTAAAATATAAATAATTATAAAATTCAAACATTGGAGTGGAGTGGTGGAGTGGCAATTTTGTTCAGGATAAGAAAAGTACCTGTTCAGGAAATCTTGTAAATTAATCAGGTTGGAATCAGTTATTATAATGAGGAACTGATTTCAAACATGACGCACTTTTAAATATATTTCCTTGTCAGGCATTCTCTTGACGGTATGTCAAAAAAAAAGGTATTTTTGTATTCCTTTATTTCTTTTCTTTCCATTTCTCTAACATTTTCATATTTCATATATTATCAATTGAAGTGTTGGGTGCAATAAGGGCGTAAGGCTCATAACGCCCTTTTTGCAATATTCCACCAAATGATTCCAGCAGTACCTTCTATTCTCCAGTTAAATTACAGATCAATTTCATAAAATTTTTTTGTCGTTTTATCTCCGTTATCACCATATAAAAATATTTATTTTGATATTTTACATTTTTTACAGAGTTAGTTTTCAACAGAGTCAATTTAGTTTTGAGCCATGTTGACAGTAATTTATAACTATATCCATTCATATACATAGGTATATCTAGACTATGTACATTAATCTCTATTTCTTTCATTTACGTAATGTTTATAGCTCTAAAACTCAATGCGCCCAAATTGCATTTCTCGTTTTATGCAATAAGGGCGTATATATCATTTTAATTAATTATTTTATATATTAATAGTAGCTTTGAAATAAATTTGTAAAGTGGATAATTAAGCTAATAGTTAAAATTTTAATGGAAAATTTGAGTCAATAATATCGGTTCATTAATTTATGAGATACGGACATTCAAAAACTTTAAACGCAAATATCTCAAAACTTAGTTTTTCCCATAACGCCCTTATTGCACACAACGCTTCAATTGTATAAAAATGTTTTATATTTCAGTTGTCAAAAGCTGTCACCGAACACTGAACACTGAAGTGCTCTGCTCTTTCCGTTAGGCTACCCAGCAGGAAATGGCCTTATTGACGAAAAGATCATCAATGATGAATCGAGGACATTAGAAAATTTGTCATTGATAAATATGTCTATAACAATTTCATAAATGACATTGCATTTAAGACGTCATACACCATATGTCATATATACATATATCAGAGACATTGTGAAAATCTGTCATTGATGAAATGTTATTGATGACGTCATTGATGAAAATTAACATTCACGTCACATGCCCCTAAAGTTATGCAGCATTTACGTTGTGAAATGCATACAACATACGTCTAGGGGCAGCATTTACGCGTAAAACTGAAAATTTGCGTTCGATGTCACCCTGCCATATAATTCATAGGCACAAATTGAGGGACCAATTTTTATAAAAGCGAGATAATAAGCAGTAGTAATGTTGATAGATGATGGCCGTTAGTGAAGTAAGTTGTTGACATTAGCAAGTACACATACCATTCCAACAGAGTACAGAAGAAAATAATAAAATTTAAATAATAAATAAAATAAGATAAATAAAAAAAAATATAAATTAAAAAATAAATAAAATAATAAAAAAAATATTGTGTTTTACAAAAAAAAAAATATATATGTATGACTATCATTTGTGACTTCATTGATGAATGACGACGTGCATGACATCGTTAATCATGCATGAATCAGTGGACATTTCTATGAAAATGTCATCAATGCTTTGCAGGGCGAAAATGCTATCGGTCAACGATGTTTCTGAGCTGACATAGAGGAATCATTGAGGAATCATTGGTGACATTTCCTGCTGGGTACTCATCTATATCGTTTTGTTTGAGATTTTTGCTCCAAAAACCAATTTTTAGACATTTTATTTTGTGAGAAATGTGAGTCAGGGTTGTCCTTAATAAGAACAAATACGAAATTAGTTAGGTTTCCTTATTAAAGGATATAGTATGATTATCCTTATAAAACACTGATCAGGAATACAATAATTTTATTATATAAAAAAATCAAATAAAATTAATATTGTCGACTTCCGTACCCACAAAGGATTTGATCTAATATGCACTTTATCTAAAATTATTATTTTGCTATACTGTAAAAATAGCTTTTAAACACAAAAAAGGGAGCATCAATTTTGTGTCATTTGGTCGTTTAAATTCCATCTGTCATTCGCAGAGCAGTCATCACCACCACCACTTAATAATCGCCATAATCATCATTATCATCATCAGCGTCACTATTACATAAAGTTACCTCTCTCACTCTCTCCCTATACAGTGATTTTACATCATTGGCACAACACCACATTGACAAGCAGCAGCCATATGCAAATTGAGCACAAATTGTTTATTCCCAACAATTTGCTACAAAAAGTGTGTTTTTGCCTCAGTGATTTATCGTGTAGTCGTCGTTATTGGCACTCTGCTCCTCCGTTTACCGTTTATTGGTGCATTTTGTATTTTACTTTTGTGCTCCGCTCCTTCAACAGCTCTTCACAAAGATGTTTCACAAAGTATTTTTATTTTTAGTCAACAGAGTGCATCATAAGCGCCGCTCGCTGGTTGATCAGCCCACTTACCCAACCCACCGCCCACTGACAAAAATCAATAGCATCATAATTCTTTCTTTTTACTTGTTTTGTTGGTTCGTTATGTTGGTCCATTTATACACTTTAGTGACGATGTGGGGAGGAGAAGGTGGATGAGAAGGAGCAGCATGTTTCGGGATACGTTGATGCTTTACATCATCGCTTCTGGTTGTGTCCAAGCGCAGCTAAGCCAAAGCAATCACTGCAGTAAGTGTTCAGTTGAGTGGTTTCGATTCAGTTTAATACTCTTTAAAATACCATGGGCATTTTCATTTTTTTTTTGACATGTCTAAATTTTTAATGAAATTTAGTGTGAGGAAATATTTCACAGAGAGTGCTAGTATTGAACATGGGTAACCAGGCATACTGCGCCTAACAAAACTTCTTGTTGTACAAAAACTCCCACGAATTTAATTTGTTGTATTTCCGCGAAAGACGCGATCGCGCGCTGTGTTGTTTTATTCGCATTTGAGAAGAGCAACAAATGAACTCAACTGAAGACGTGAGTTTGTTGTTGTGTTCGATTTACCGCTACACAAGTGGTCGAAGAAAGAGACACACATTTCGGACCAAAGAAACATTTTACAAAAATAAACAAATTTTGATTGGCGGATGCAAAGGGCAGAAAAAAGCAATATTCGGGAAAAATGTGTAGAGAAATTAAAACTTTTTCTAAAAAAAATATGTGGATGAAAGATTAACAATAAAATTCCGTCACACACGTTGAAATTGAAGTGCCACTGGTATATTATTTTTGTTTTTCAGATTCCATATTTTATTTTGGGATCCACAAACCAAGCCACTTCTGAGTTTGGAAAAATGGTTTTAGTAATTTTATAGTTCTAGACACCAGCTCCGGCATAAGGTAGATAAGTATTTAAACCATGAAATCAAAATCGAAGCATTTACTTGGAATCGATATACCAAAATTGAAACAGTTATTCGATTTCAATCCATATCATTCACATTGTTATTATCATTGGCATATATTCGAATTTCTTCCACAGTGCAATAAGTGTTCGTTCGATGTGTACTTTGGATGACGGGTGCCGCAACTGTCCTTTGGCGTTCGTTGATCATGGACCAATTTGTACGGTTTTGGTGTTCGTTGTCGTGTGTGTAAACATGTTTATTGATTTGTCTGTCGTTCGTACAACAAGCGATACAATACAACGATTTTCTTTTAATAGTTTACAGCGTACATAAACTGAACGGTGGGTGGGTGGTTGGATGAGTGTTTTAAGATAGCTTGTTGTGGTATGTGCCCCTCTACCGGACCAAGAGGAGAACGAAACTTGTTACTCTTTTGTATTTTATTTACTCACTTTTTGGTTAATTCGCGTAGAACTGCGACTCTTTGAGTGAGTAATAAAGCAATCTACGCAAGAAGTATTCAACATTGCCATTGCGTTTTATGAATGGCGATTGTGAAAAGTCGATAACATTTATTATACTTTTAAAAAATCACCGGTTGATTCCCTACATAAACATTTTTAAAATGTTACACATAAAAACGACGATTCATAAAAATTCAAATATGTCTCAATCGAACTAAAATTCAAATTTCAATCGAAATTGATTTTTGCTTTCCTGTTTCAGAGCAATTGCTGTTTTCAATTTGATATCAAAGTGACGTAATTTTCATTTGAAATTTAATTGTTTAGTTGTAATTTGATTAAATTTAAAAAGAATTCATTTTATAGCATATATTTCAATGCTGTATTTTTTTTTTGTACATTCAGGCAAATTCCATCATAATTTATAAAAGTGATGACGTCATAGAAATCGACAACTTATTCCAGTTATACAGTTTTAGAAACGTGGTCATAATTAAATTTTTCAAATTTTTGTTTTAATATCAATCGAAAGCGAATTTTAAAAACATTATTAATAAAAATATATATATATATTTCAGAGATCAGGAATAACTATTAATTAGCTTATTAGTTTTTCACTGAGAGATATATCAAAAAAAATAAAGGTCTTTGGTTGAGAGATACTTTTTATTTAAAAAAATAAAGTTGAGAGTTAAATAAAAATTTTTATTTTAAAGTTTTTTTGTTTATTTTAATGATTGTTAGTAAAAAAATCAATCTGCTTCATTTATAGGAATTTTTTTTTATTGCATAGATTGATTGAAGTAAAATACAAATTTGTTCTTGGAAAATCTTAATTTTGAACATTGCGTCGTCCAAAATTTTTTTTTTCGAAAATGTTCGAACATTGTTGTTTTTTCGAATAAATTTCTTTGATGTCATATGTCGTTTTCGAACATTGCGCTGTTTTTTACCCCAAACAATTTTAGGGTTTTATTTACATATATAGCCTAATTTAGAACTAAAAGGTACAATCAGTCAGTGGTCCAGAAGTATTGGGAGTCATCTGAAAATAGAATTGCGCATCAACGCTTCTCAATGGGAGATATACTTTTTAACCTTTATATCTCTCGCTGTTCAACCGCAATCGAAAATATTCAAAAATAAATGTTTCTTTCAGACCTCCGAAAAAGTTAAACTTTATCTCTGACCTCTGATATTTTTGTTTGAAAATTATATATGTTATGATTATTATTATTATCTTTATATCTTTAGATTTGGAAAACCTACTGAATTATAAATACGAATTTTGTGAGGCTATATCCTGATCAAAACGCATTTTTTTTTGTTTTTTATGCTATAAGTTTTTATTAGCGCAAGATAAAATAGTAATCTAAAGGCATTAATTGTTTGATTTTAAAGCACCTATCTATTGGCATCATTAATTAAAAATATTTTGTCAAACATTCATTTGCCATTTGTTATTTGGAGGAACAAATGTTTGGTAAAATATTTTTAAATAATGATGCCAATCGATAGGTGCTTTAAAAACAAACAATGAATACCTTTACACCACATTTTTATCTAGCACCAATAAAAAATTATAGCAAAAAAAACGAAGAAATTGGAAAAATTGAAAATCTTGTCATGCCAAAAGGGCGAATCTTTTCGTTTTTTTGCTATAACTCTTTAATGGTACTAGATAAAATAGTGATGTAAAGGCAATTATTGTATGTTTTCAAAGCACCTATCGATCTGCATTATTAATTACAAATATTTTGCCAACAAAAATTTCCTGCAAATAACAAATGGAAAATTAATGTTTGACAAAATAATAATGTCAAACGATAGGCGTTTTAAAAACAAACAACAAATGCCTCTATACCACTATTTTATCTTATACCAATAACAAGTTATGGCGAAAAATCGAAAAGATTCGCCCTTTTGGCATGACAAGATTTTCAATTTTTCAAATTCGTCATTTTGGTTTTGTCTTTTGTGGCTAAAAATATCCAACAAAATGACACGCGAGTTTGGCACAGCATACTTGAGAATAAACTACATTCAAAAATGTAAAAAAACGCAAATGTGAAAAATTGCACATTCACCCCTTTGGCATGATAGTGACGATATGGTATCAATTCATTTTCAGAAAAATATACACCTAATCCATTAATTGAAAATTCAATAATTGAAAACGTTGTAAAATTTCTTTACAGTAAAAGTGACACTTCGGCTGGCTTTATG
This sequence comes from Dryomyza anilis, assembly GCA_951804985.1. Classification (NCBI taxonomy): domain Eukaryota; kingdom Metazoa; phylum Arthropoda; class Insecta; order Diptera; family Dryomyzidae; genus Dryomyza; species Dryomyza anilis. The sequence goes on from OX638134.1 coordinate 89,277,283, forward strand.
TCATACCAATAGATAATTCCGATTATATTTTACATAAAGTGATGAAATAAATAAACCGTACTAGGCAACATGAAGACGAGCAAGAATGTTATCAAGGCCACGCCTTGTAATTGACACTATAAACAAGGACGTCAAAGGATGAACCTATCGATAAACATGCAGGACAGGACTCTGGACGCAATTTACAGAACCACTTAAGCGCCGCCACACTTCAGCGACAGTAGCGGCAACAACACCCTACCACCACGCACCATCGACAACAGCAGCTCATAATGATAACGTTAACGAGCGAATCACGTTGGCGTTGACGTTGGCAGTAGCAGCAGCAACAACATCATCACTGAACATACGGCATACGACGACTACGTGACGTATGAGCGACATGTGATAGCGTAAGTGGAGCGTGGACAAAAGATAAAAAAAACGACGTTTGTTTTTCAAAGTGCGCCGAACAAGGACTGCGTCGAGAACGTTGCCAAACACACGACAATGACAGGCAAAGGAAGATATTAGTTACACCATTAATTGTTCAACAAGAAGAAGAAGATGACAACGACGGTGACGACGACGACAAAGAAAAAGATGAACCAGTAGGTGAAGCGGAATATGGAATAATGTCATGATTTTAATAACGATAATAATAACGATGATGGCGATAAGGACGATGCTAACGCTAGCGCTGAGCCCATACATTATGAGGCAGCAGTGACACAAATAGAACGTGACGTTTACAACAATGATAAATAACTGACTGACTACTGGAACAGGAGAACAAGCAGATACTAAAGTAGAATAAGCGGTGCGTACAGTAAATAAGGTTTTAAGGCTGCACACGCACAGAGGACACGACAGACGCACTAACTGCAAAGTCCTACATCGAGTATTCAAATATGCTGAGTATTTTAATGCATTCAAAATAAGCCAGCGACGCAGAATGACGACCTACCTAAATAGGAGGAGGCTGAGGAGGTTAGTTGAGTTCGTTGAATATTGTTTTCTTTCTACGTTTTATGTATAACAAAAGATGCCAAGTGTTGGAGAAGATATGGTGATGATTAAAATGAAATGTTTTAGTCTGCAACATAAAATTGTGTAGCCAGCCAACATGAATAATAAGAATGGTTGCGAATTAGACAATATTTTTAAATTCTATGATAATTATTCGAACTCAGTCTAAAAATATTTTCAAAATGAGCTATCACGAATTGTAGAAAAAAAGGACAATTTTTAAACAAACTAAATTTATTTTCAATATCGATTTCCAATCAATAAGGAAAACTATAGAATTTTCAAACGAGCACAATTAAAGAAATATAAAAAAATAACCCCCGTCTGATCTTGAATTCTTCCGTGAGAATCGATTAAATATCGTGTGACTAAAATTTTAATTTATGTATAAACTAAAACGTTGAATACTTTTTTTCTGACAATTTTTTTTCGAAAAAAAAATATATATTTTTTTCAAAATTTATTTTTGAAAACAACAAATTTTTTTGGGACAATTTTTATTTTCAAACAAAATATATTTTTTTCAAAATGTTTTATTTACAAAACCATTTTTTTCTAATTAATTTATGATGGATTTTTTTGTAACAATTTTAAAAAAATTCAATACTTTTTTGCAAAAAAAACGAAAAAATGTTCGTACTAAGAATCTGGTAGTTGGTAAAAACATTCATAGTAATAATGAGTAAAATCATCATATTGAACATTTTTTTTGTGCACCGAAAAATTTTTTCGAACGAATATCGAAATAAATTTGTTAATATTTTATCATTATCTACGCCTCGGACTTTTTTTTTAATAAAATTTGGTTTGAAATGTTTCATTTGGAAATTTATTCGTTTTTCAAAATTATTTTTAGATATTCTCAAAGATTATCACAAAATTATAATTACCGTTATTACGTTGATTTTCTCACTCGTTTCAGTTTATATTTTAAGTTTTATAATTTAATAATTTGAGTCAAGAATCGCTGTCGATTTTCTTCCTCATTTCGGGTTTAAGTTTTGTTATGATTTCGGTATCGATTTAGTTAATGTGTTTGCGTAATTTTAAACGTATTATTCGAATTATTACACAGCCCAGGTAGAAATAACCTATTAAAGTAGACATGATCATGACCTGACCTCGCCCGATCATAACCTGTCAATGACCGGATTATGATAAGTTCCCGATTATTACCGCAGAACAATTTCAACTAGGGACAAAACACTTTAAATTTATTTGTAATTTTAGTTCTGTTTTTCATACTTTTTAAATACATTTGATGAGATTACTGCCTTTTGCCGATACATGGGCTACTCCAATTAAATTCTGATATTACTTCTGATCGAAAATAACTGTACATATGGTTCTAAAATTTCTTCGAATAACAAAAAAAAAATAACATTAGGATTCAAGAAGGTACACCGAGAAAATGTTTCGTTTAAAGGTTTGGCGAATTGAAAGTGCAGCACTTTAAATTGAAATTTATCACATTTAAATTCAATGTAAATTTAAAAGTCCCACTTCAAAATTTAAAGTGTCACATTAAAAAATAAAATGTATAGTTAAAAATTAAAAGTAAACCAGTTTTCAAATACGGCACACTTTCAATTCTAAAGTATTTTGCACCGAAGTTTAATCTGATTTTAAAGTTATTTTTTTCTCTGTGTATAAATTACAAAACAGCGGCCCAACAAAAATAACAAAGCCATCTATGCCAAAAAGTAACACACACAATGAGTAGGGTCAGTACTAAGTTGGACAGCACGAGTGCCGGCGGAAGTAAATTAAATGGAATGAATGAGTTTTATGACATGAAAAGGATAAAGGACGACGAAGACATATTAAATATGAAAATTGCCAAGTGCAAAGGGCAGAGATTTGAATGAATTGACGGAAATTAATATTTCGGTAAAAATGGAATGACATATTTAAAGTGTACTTTTGAATAAACAGTTTCGCTGCGCTATTTATGGCGCACAATATTTAAAAAATACTCTAAAAGCTAACCTTAAAATTGTTGCTCGGCTGACGGAAGAGACGAAACGATCCCGGCGAATCGATGGTGTGTTGCCGAGACAGACTCGCATGCGAGGCAATACTCGATTGGCGAAACCAGGGCAATGAAATTTTTCGCCGACTCTTCTGTTTTATAACAGACGCTGACAATGAGCCGCTAATGTTAGAAGTGGTTGCAGCAAAATTAAATGGGTTCTGATCACCACTTGAGCTGGGCGATTGTGCCATGGCACCGCCGCAGACAGAGTTGGCATCGCCGGCATCAGTGGTTGCAGATCCACACGAAGGTGTTTGTGTGGTGGGCGATGAGGAGGAGGTGGTGTTGAGGGCAGCGATAGCAGTTGCAGGGGCAACATCAGCTAAAGGTGATGAACCAACAACATCCGTTTGTGGTGTGGCTGGTTCGCTGGACGTTATTTTGAGTTTATTAAATTTATGTTGTTTCTTTATGCTGCCGGTGGTGCTGCGCTGACTTTCATTGTCGGAGTGATCAATGCTGCTGATGCGCTCGATGAAGAAGTTCTTGACGCTTTTCATGTTGAATGTGGTTTTTTTATAATTAATTTGTAATTTAAATTTAATTTAAAGCTTTTTGTTATTATTTAAAATAATTTATTTTAAAATAGTTAAAAAATATATTTTTTTTTTTTTTTTTGGTATGTTTTTTAAATTATTTGTACTGCTGCTAAAAATCAATGCAAAATCACAGTTTCAACTTGAACTAAATAAACCTTTTTGTATATATCAAAAATAAAGTAATGCGTTTGGTCGATTTATGATAAATTTACTTTTTAAGTTTTGCTACTTTTCTGCTACTAATTTGATACTTTTTAAAATTGTATTTATAATGTTTTAATTAAAGTGCGCAATATTGATTTATTTTGTATTTTGATTTATGGTATTTTTGCTTTTCAATAATTTTATAATTTCAGTTTTATGTTTTGCTACTTTTCTGCTACTATTTTGATACTTTTGGGTAAAATTTGAATGCAATGTTTTTATTGATTTTTTGCGTTTCACTGTTTTTAAATTAAAAATGTATTAGCTGCTCTTGACAAAAGTCCACTTAGTCAGACCGTCATTCCTTCATTCATTTACTCACTCACTTACGCAGTCACTCGGAAGACGTGAGTGTGACGGCAGCTGCAAACTTTTTCTAAGTATTCTGACAAACGGACGGTTGGTCGGTCATACGGTCGTGTGGTCGTGCGGTTGGGTGGCTTGGTTTCGGTTTTTCGCGCGTCAATCATATGGATACATTTTAATCTATTAAACTTGCTAGCGCCCGCCTTTGTGGAATTTTATTCATTGTGTTTGTTTGTTTGATGTTGTAAATTATTCTTATATTTGTTTTGGCAACATTAATAAATGCTTCGAAGCAGACGCCAAATGGGCGATGGTTGGTTGATACGAGTGCGGCCTAATGCTGCTTAATGTGTTGGCCAAGTTGTTAAAAATAATTTAGAAATATTTGATAAATATTTCGCTAGCTTGCGTCGTATATAATTTAGATCGACAGACACAGGGTATTTTTCCAAAGTGAAAACTGTCTAAAATCGGCTGGCAAAGTCTTCCAATTGATTATGAGTTGAAGGCATTAACAACACAACTCACTCACTCACTCACGTCGTAATGATGCAAATAAACGTTTCGTGTTTCCGTGAAATATGAATATAATTAGTAGCAATTAATTGTGCATTTGTGGTTGTTTTGCGCACAGCTGTATACCGCATTTAGCATTACTTAATAAATTTTCACAAAATTTACAATATTTTCCTTTAATTTATGCAAATAGTTGATGTGATATTTTTCTGCAACTGCATTCTGTTGTTTTGTAGTAGTTTTTACAACATTCTTGTTAGTTACTTCGTTCTATAAACCGGTTATGCAATTCTAATACGGACGCTGTTAACAAATACCAGGTCTTCAAGTGTGCAAAAAATATTTAAATGTCATAGTATTTTTACTACTTTTATTCAATTTTATGAAATTTTCAGTACATTTATTAATTCTTCAATATTTTACTAATTTCTTAATAAATATATATTAATTTATTTGTTTGTCGAGTGTGTGTTTTATCTTTATTGCATTTGAGAGTTTCGTATCTTGTAGATTCGTAAATTGAATAATATTATTTTATCTATTTATTTGTTTGTGGTTTAAGTTTGTGCTGTGCTACTACTTGATGATTATTTTGTGGTTAATAAATTACAATTAATTGGTAACAGTTATTTGACTTATTTTGTGGTATTTTTGTTTATCTTGTTGTACATTTATTTTTTGTTTTGTTTGTGTTTTATAAAACTTTTGATATGCCGTTTATTTTATGTTGTACTGCATGAAAATACTACGAAATGCGCTTTCATTATGTTATATAAAATTTACCCGTTTTTAGTTTTGATTTGGTTGGTTTGGCTTTGATTGTTCTTGGTGCGGTTCTTTTTTTTATTTTTTGTTCTTTTTTGGCTGTTATTTGTATGTGTGCCTTGGATTTAGCTTTTACGTGCAGCACTTTTCTTATCTGCTGCCATACAAGAAGAAAACCGTCTACTACTACTTTCGTGAACCGTAGAGATAAAATATTTCAAGTGCTTCTCGGACGCTACAAAGTTTTCAAAAATATGAGCAACGCGCACAAAAAAAAATTATTTACTTTTGCACAAACGTTAGTAGATTAGATAGTCAGTCGTCCGGCGGCCGATTAGGTAAACGATTTTTTTTTGTTTTTTTAGTACACTTTTCACATGTTTTTATTTCACTTATTTCATTTTAAGCTTCTTTTGCAAATGCATTTCGTATATTTTTGCCAAATTAAATCAAGTTGTGGAAAAAAAAGTGTAGTAGAAAAAGTAGTGGTAAATGAAAAATAGTAGTATCGCGCAGCAGCTGCGACCGGAACGCGCGTATCGTAGCGTGAAGTACCTTTTTGCATAAACTCTGCGACGAAACTGGCAGCAAAGTTGGTGGTGCGCGCCTCGTTCGTTTGGGTTTAGCTGATAATTCGGATACACGCGAATATTGCCAATCAGCGTCAAGTAGGAGCTAAAAGATTGCTCTCTTTTTTAGACGCAGTGCGAGAGCGTGTGCATGGGAGAGTGAAAGAGAGAGCGAGCGCCCCCTAAGAAAAGTTTGCAAAAGCAATAAAGCTTAACTGCGGGGCCAGTGTTGGTACAACGTGTTTTAGTACTAATTAAGATTACAATTTTGGAATTGATTTAAAAAAAAAGTTTTTATAAAAATACTTTTTATAATTTCATATACAATCTATGTATTCAATTAATTTTGAATTAACAACTGATATAGTAGTTGCAAAAACCTTTTTATTCGTTTCTGGCAAACCTTCAAAACGGTGAACATGAGGTTGGGACAACCTCCAAGTCGGTGATCATGAGGTTGTGACAATCTTCAAATTGGTGAGTATGAGGTTGTCGCAACCTCCTAGTCGGTGAGTATGATGTTTTCTAAACCTCCAATTGAAATTTTATTATAAAAAAGTTATTTATATCGAGGGCTTATATTCAATACTGCTTATCTACAATTTTGACGAAAATCTGCATCTATGACATTAAATTTAGAACCAAAAAATATTTCTATTACTGTTGTATTTTCATTTTAATAATTTGTCTATTTACATGAATGATTTTTTATGAATGCAATACAATTTTTGCTTAAAGGTTTATAATGACTATAAATAAGCGTTCCAAGTATTGAGTAGTATATATATTCTTTTTAAGCGTAATTTGTGGTTCACAAAAAACAAATCGAAATTCGGTACACCTAGCCATTTGTAAATATGGGTATCAAATGAATGGAAATTCTTCAGCGATTGAATGTTTGCAGTTATTTTCAGGATTCTTATGTATTCTATATGTATTATAATTGCGTAAATATATATACAATTTAGAAGTATATCTACTAATTCCTGCTCCCTTACAAAAAAAAACTATGAAAAGATACATGTATATGCATGCATTTATTTTTTATTTCCTCAATGTAACTTAATTAATGAATTTCTTATTGTTTTGGACATGTGAATATTTTTGACGTTTATTTATTTCTGCATGTATCCATAATTGTTGGCAAAAAACTGACAACCGAACGGCTGATAGACATGAGGTTGCCGTTTGTCATTTATTTTGTTGATACAACAACTTACTCAATCGCCGTAACAAATGCACGAATGTCAATTTTGGTAATATGAAAAATGTAATCATGAGATTACGGCAACCGAACGTGCAGTTGCGCGGACTAACATTTCGGTATAAACATTTCGGATAAAGTACGTTTATTTTAATGACATGAGGTTACAGCAAACGTTGGTTCAATTCACCTCATGCCAAAGGAGAATTATTCTTTGTGTAAGATAGGGTTATATGATAAAAAATTGATCATTAAATTTATATCTTATCATTAGCCGACTGATTCATGAACTTGTCTTTCCTCATTGGGTAAAGTTTTACTAGCGATATGTTTTAAAATGAAGCAGAAAGTCAAAATCAGAAGCTTTTTTTTACAAATGAATGAAAAACTAACTCATATCGGCCCTCCCATTCCATAACATTCTAAGTCGGCTTATAATATTTTTAATGCTATTCCGCTTTTGGATTCCGTACTCCGAAAAATACTGTATTAAAAAAAAAAAAAATGTCTTTAAAAAAAAACATATCGTCGTTGTAAAAGAAAAAGTTACGAAGTGTATTTGATGACTTTTACTTCTACAACGACGATATGTATTTGATTTACGTCAAAAAGCAAATGTATTTGTTTTTACTACATTGTTGTAGTTGTTTTTGTATGGACATTATTACACAATTTTACTGCATTTCTAAACATTTGTATTAAAATAACTACACGTTGTTTTTATTTAATCGTCTTGAATTATGTAGACAAAAAACTTCACCTGCATTTCTTTCTGTTTTTATTCAACTTCAAGAAAATGTAAAAATATTACTACATATGCTTTTTTTTTAATACATTCAGAAAATTATGTGTTTTGTGTAGACTGTTTTAATTTTGTAAAAGCAACACAATTTAAACATTTAAAAAAAGTTATAAAATTGCCTAAAAGTTACCCCAGCCAACACTGCAGCAGACCAACACAAAAGCTTTATTGCTAAACCTGAGAGAATGCACTCCTGTGAAGTGTTGCCAACTTCTCAAAAGCAAAACTCACCAAATCGAGGAAAGAAACCCGTTTTTTTAAGCAAAACACACCGTATATATATATATACATTTTTAAAATTTTTAAACAGGATTTGTTCACAATAACAACCCTAAAACCATTTGACGATAATTTTCAAATTCGATAAAATAATGATAAATTTAATATATGAAACAAAGTATTTGAAAATTTAATTGCGTGTTCTTTATAATTTTTGTCAAAAAATAAAAATTTCTGAACAAATAAAATAAGTTTATCGTAAATAAATCCATTTATGATATCATCTCGATATCTATAACAACAAATACAACAATATCGTTTTAGACAGATTCGTTTTTATCGAAAACCCTATCGTGTTTGTATCATTATAGATTATCGAAAACGACAATTTGAGCCTATTAATGATATCGTTTCGATATCGTAAAATTATCGTTTGGTTTGCTGGGAAATAACGTAAGAATAACACATTAATATTATAATGTATTTTATTTTACTTAACAAACATGATCTGGCCATGAATATGTATTTCTTAACCTTTCTGCACAAATTTGGTCAAATTGACCACTTTATTCTGGAAAATAACGATTTTATGTATTTAAAAATATTTTTATTGAGTGTATAAAATATATATTTTTTTGTTATTTTATATATTAATATTTCTTTTAAGTAATTGAACAAAATTAATTTAATAAAAGACAGATGGTTTTTCATCGAATTTTATTTGCATTTACATTTAACTAGGAACTTAGTTTAACAATTAAAAATTAAGGACAGCAAAATTATTCAGACAAAACTGACTTTAGTCTGCAATCTCGAATAATTCTTAAGCTCGAATCATACGATTGAATAAACAGTCAACTTTTGAATCAATTTTCAAATAATTTTAATATCAATCGTGTGATTGACCAATTTTTGTATGGAAAATAAGACAATCACACGATTGATATTTAAATTGTTTTGAAAATTGATTTAAAAGTTGACTGTTTATTCAATCGTGTGATTCGAGCTTTAAATTCAATCCGAGATAGAAATGCGATTCATTGTGGCATCGATTCCATTTTTCCCGTTTCTCGGTTATTCTTAATTTAATTCGAACACCTCGTCATTGTAGAAGTCACCAACTACATTTAAAAATTTTAATAATAGGTTTACAAAAATACTTTTTTATCCGCGGTTTCTAATCTATTAGACCGACATTGGCATACATTAAAGAACATGGTTTTAATTTTTATAGTATTAACAAAAATATATTTAAAAATAAGTTTTTGTAAAATTTGTATTGGGCGAGTCTTACCACCTCGACGATATGCATATTGTAGAAAATGCTTTTCTTATTTTATTTAAATACTAAGTTACTGATTTAAATGAATAGAAAACATAACGAAATGCACTAAATCCTGAAATGAATTCGGCTCAAATCCTTCTTTATACAATCGAACCGTTAGCAACTTCGGTCCAAAAACCTACAATCATCTCTGTGTTGCTGTTCAAGGAACAGCAATATAAAAAGTATAATTTCAATTAAATTTAATAAAAAAAAAACGCGCGAAATTATAAAAACACTCTGTGTAGAAACTAAAAACCCACTGTCCACCGTACAATTTTTTTGCGCGTTTTATTTTTTAAAACCCACCAGATTTAGCGGGAAACCCACAAAGTTGGCATCACTGCTCCTGTGAATTTCCTGCTCATGCAAGAGTGTGATTTGAGTCCGCACAGCTGGGACGACTAAATAAATGCATGTGTAGGCAGAATAACAATAATAATTGGGTTCACAATTTATATTCTGACAATTATTAGTATTAAATTGCAAGTTGTTTAAAATAATTTAAACATTTTTTACTGAAGTAATAGGTGTTGTTTCGAAAAACAAAAGTTTACAACAGAACAGCAAATTGTAGAGATATTTTATTTATTGCCAACGGCTTAAAAGGCTTTAAGGCACTCGCATATGCGACCTGGAAAAATGTAATAACAAAACACCGAAAATAAGCATCGCAATGTTTAAAAATATATGTTTAAAAAATATAACAGACGATTCATATAATTCTTATTATTTTATAAAGTCAAACCATAAGTTAAAGTGTTGAAAAATTTAAATAAGATTTTCATGTGAAATGCGATAAACATCCCCGAAAATGACGCAGTTTGCTTTATTCAAATTTGTAGCACTTCAGAAATTGCCTCTCTTTTTGGAGCATTGCAGATAAACTGAGAGAACTACGTTTGAGAGTGAGCGCATAAAGAGAATACAAAAGTATAAACAAAACCTGACAAAGCTTTTTTGGGGGATGAACACTTAGCAAATTGAGTGCAGAAAATAATAAAGGAGGCTGCATTCAAATAATATTAAACAAACCATTTAGTACCTACACCAATTTTCAAGTGAGGTAGGCCAGAATATGCCGCAGTTCGGAATTATCTCTTAATTGAACCAAAAGCTATTAATTAATCTGCATAAAATCTAAAGCTTTTTTAAATTTTGAAAAATAAAAAAAATCTTTTGAGATATGAGATTTTAAAATTTTTGAACAGTTTTTAAAATTTTATAGTAGGTGAGAATACAAATTTTTGGGAAATTTGTCATATGTCCAAGAAAATAGGTTTTATGAGATATCGATTGAGAAGGAAGGTTATATCTATATTATCATTATTATTTTTAAAATTGTAAAATTCTATACTAAATAAATTTAATTTTCAATAATAATGAAAAGTTCACTAATACAATTAAAATGAAAAATTATACAAAAAATTTAATACATTTTTTTTATAAAATTTTATGTTTGAACAAAAAATGTTTCCTAAATCAAAGAGGCATTGTTCACACTCATCGCCAATGCAAAAGGAGTAGATTTGGGGAGTAGAAATGGGTAAAAGGGAGTAGAATTGAAAATACTGCAAAATAGAGTAGATTCGATGTAAAAGGATTAGATTATTATATATAGGAGTAAATTTGATGAAGGGAGTAGAAATATGCATTAGTGTATTAGATTTTAAATAAATTAAGAGTTAATTTTTAACATTTTTATTCATTCCTAATTTTTTGATTTGATGTGTACAGGTTATAGAGTTGGGGTGTATCTGGGACACCCAAAAAATACATGGTGTTTTCATAATTTAATTTATAAAAGTTGATATATATTTAATTAAAACTTCTATAATTTAAAGACCATACAAATTATTTATAGACCATTATTTAAAAACCATTAGGAAAATTATAATATTGACCATTTATTTGGCGCGTAAGAAGATATTCCCATCGAATTAAAAATATGTAACCAATTTTTGCAAAGGGAGTAGATTTCCTTAAAATGGAATAGAAAATTATGAGAAAGGAGTAGAAAATGCTACTACCGGAGTAGAGGAGTAGATTTTAAAAATACAAATGAAATGGAGTAGATCTACTCCGATCGGAGTAGAATGAGAATAAGGGAGTAGATTTCCTTAAAATGGAGTAGAAAATTATGAGAAAGGAGTAGAAAATGCTATCACCGGAGTAGAGGAGTAGATTTTAAAAATACAAATGAAATGGAGTAGATCTACTCCGATCGGAGTAGAATGAGAACACTGCAAAGAGGTTTTGTTTTTCGAAACATGTTCTTGAAGTAACTTTTTTGAGTTTATTAAACATGAACTATTTTAAAATTGAATATAACAATTTTGTGCCGACTGCAAACTCTGCTTATTGCTGTATCTTGTAATGATTTCGAATTGTAGCAAGTTTGGAATTCACGGTGTTAAACAAGAGATATAATGTTAATCAAAAACAAATAAATCGGGCATAATACACATTAAAATTCGATAAAATTTAATATTTTCAACAACAAAATTCAAACTGAATGAATTGATTTAGAAATTTTCCAACGTTTGGAGAAGCATTAAAGCCTTATGTCTGTTCTAAAAAATCTAATTCTGGAAAAAAAAAAAACAGATTCGATCGAATTGAAATCGAACATGTTCGAACTACCGATCGAAATCGTTTTAAAATTTCTATTTCATCGAATTAGTTTTTTGCTGTTCGAAAATATTCACATGCAGTTAGGCGGTTTTGCAGTATCACCGACGATATGTATATTTAGAATTTTGTACTTGATTAGAACATTTTTGAAATGGATCATAAATAAGCACACAGAACTCAGTCAGCATGCTCGTGCACGTGTAAATTTCCAATACATTTTGATATTTAGTATTTAAGTTATACGCTTCAATCATGACTAAAAATATTAAACATTTCAAATGATATTTAAATGCTACATGGCACGGTATGTGAATTTAAGACTTTGGACGAAATGTGTTTTTGCAAGGTCTGAGCACACATAAAGCTTTTACGATATTCTATTAATTGATGTGGTAAAACGCACCAATTACATTTTAGAAATTTCAATAATTGGTTTACAAGACATCTGAAAATTACTTTTCGATGTGAGTAATATTTGTTATAAATGATGAGAGAAGTAGATCTATTGAATGACATTTAAATTTTATAAATTCAGCAATGATTTATTATAATATAAATCAATATAACGTAAAACAAAAAAAAATATCGTAAACAAAAAGTCAGGAATTAGAGTGAAATAATTTTATTTAATTTAATAAAAAGAAACGACGATTTTTTTATATAAATTGCGCCAAAACAAACAATTGTCAAATTCGGAAATATATTTTCGACTTAAGTGAAAAATTATAGAAATGATATAACGAAAAAACATATGGCATTTCCTGGTGCTTCGGACGGGACATTCGTAAGCTTAAAACTTTAATATCTTGAGAGAAAATAAATTAAATTATTTGTACAAGTAGTATTTAAATTGAACTAAACATCTGTAGAAAATGCTATACGACAGATCAAAAGATATAAATTAAATAGTGCACGATCGGAATGGTGCGAAAACGGAGTACATGTTGATGTTCATGGCTGAGGTTCATATGGTAATTCCAAAAAGTCAGCGAATTTTGCGTACAAATTATTATTTTTATATGATTTAAAAAATAGCTGAGATGATATCGTCGTTGTAGAACGAAAAGTCACCAAATACATTTTCATAAAAAACTTAAATTGAGAGTTTGTCGATTAATATTACAAAAAGTAATTGGTGCATTTTTAATGTTGAACTATCAATTGATAGATTTATATTTTCTTATCATGTGGTAAAAAAATTGAGGTCATTGATTAAAAATTGACAGATAAATAAAGATTTTTGTAAATCAATATTTGGCAATTTGAAAATATATTTGGTGATTTTTCGATCTACAACGACGATTTACTTTATTGTTTATTTACACTCTCTTTCTAAAGTTTATAGTTTTTCATAATAAAGCACTTCGGGAGGAACCGATTTCAATGAGCTGTAGTTTTTTAAGAATTACTATGAAATTGAAGTTTATATTTTTGAACATGCCGAGAAAATTCTGCTGTATAAACAGAGGAATCAACTCTCTATATTTTTTTTTAGTTTAATATGATAATAAATGTATCTTTGTGGTACGAACGTTAACCAATTTATAGACGAAGTGACTCCAAACGAATGGCTGGCACTCACACGATTCTTTTTATATTATAAGGACGTAAGTATTAAGTTTTTATTAAATATATATTTGATTAATTTCAATTTGACGGCGACGTTATAAAATATTTTCCCAATATTACGTTGTAAGTTTGAACAATTTATGGTTTTAATTTAATTATTTTATAGCCATCAATGCAATAGTGTGTTCTGCATAATTGCCAGGCATAATTGCGAATTTTGAATGATTTTGAATTCTTGGCATATTTTTGAATACGAAATTAGCTGCACTTACCTTATTATCACTGTCAGTTGTATTGCCAGAGCCAAAGCTGGCCAACGAGCATCGATCATGATCATTCTCGGTGAGTGGCTCGTCTAGATCTCTGGACGAACGTTGCGAAGAGCCCGAGTTTTTGGCGGGCGATTTCGGTAGCGTCAGCGAAGTGCCGGAGAAGCAAGTTTCTTGCATGACTTCGCGCAACTTCTTAGTCCAGATCTGTGGGGAGATATATTCAATACAAAGAAATCAAAAATAAAATCAAATCAACAAAACGTACCTGTTTAGTCTCCAAGCTGTTTGCTTTGAGCACAATTCGACAATCGGAGAGCATTGGCGAGCGCCCGGTCCAGACAGCGAACTTCGTCTCATCACCTTCGATGTGTTCGGTGATGCCGAGTTCTTAAAATAATAAATACAACATGTACATGATCCAATTAACTATTCGACCCTGTTTACACACCTGTTGTCATCAGTTTATTCTTGAACTGATACTTGACCGATCCATTCGAGTCCTTGACCTCCTTGGCGAACAGCAAGTACAGCTCAAAGAGAAAAACGCGCCGTTCGCGTCCCTTGCGTATGATCTGCTTCGTGTCCCATGCCTGGAAGGCGTCTTGCAGCACCACATCGCCCAGACTGTCCGTCGAGATATCGCAGTTCTCCAGCAGCGACAGATGCATCGCATCGTTTGCCTTCTTCGGCACATTTAGCATCACCTCCAAGCCCTCCTTGATCTCGCCGTGACTCTCCTCGCAACACGACAGCAGATCCTTCAGCAGCAATTGATACTTGGTGATCCGCTGCACGGGTTTAATGAGAAAGGCGGGCAAGGGATGCTCTACCTTGTGGTGGCGCTGCAGCTCCTCGAAGTATTTGCCCGAGTGCTGCACCAACAGATTATTGGACAGCGGCTTGTTCTTGCAGTAGTGAACGTACATGTCGAACTTGGAGGCCCACGTAACAAAGCAATGGCCCACATCCTCGGGCATCGTCTCGTACTTCTCCAGCTCGCGCAAGAAGATCTTATTGTGGAAGTTGTAGATCTCTTTCATGTTGCCGAAGAGTATGTCTTCCTTGCCGATAAGTGCCGGCGGCACTCCGTGACCGTTGCGCAACTCATCGAGGAAGCATTTGATGCACGTCTCCAGATCCTTGACGTACGTGCGCTCGGTCTGCATGAGCTCGGCCATGATGAACTCTTTTCGGCGCGCCGACTTGCGCTTCTCCTCGTTGATCTCTTTGGAGGCAGCCGACGCTGAGGTGGTGAGTTTGGCCTCGAGTGAGGGATCGGAATGACGATCGCCTGCGGCGCCACTGCTTGAGGTGCAGCTACTGTTTGCGTCCGATTCAACGATGACCTTCGCCATACCCAACGATTTTTCCAGCTGCTCTCTGTAGCTGTCCATGCGATTGCTGAAGTCCTTGTATCTGCGCAAAGGAAAAAGCGGAGAGTGTTACTGGAGAAAATTTGGATTCTACATTTGATCTCTTTTAAAAGTAAAGGCCTTCAACAATAATTTTGAATGATACAATTTTATTAATAAATGTAATTGAATGGATTGAAAATTCAGGTTTTGAAAAATAGTTTTAAAATGAAAAATGCCAAAACCAGTTAGCTGACTCACCTGTTGTCTACAGACGCCACCCACTGCTTGATGGAGCTGGCGTGCGCATGGCCCTTCTCCACCAGGCTGTCGGCCAGCTGTATGAGCAGCTTAACCCGCTCGCGCGTCTCTTTCGCCGTGCTGCGGAACTCGTTGTGCTCCTTGAGCAGTCCCTCGGTCTCCTCGCGCGTCTTGCCCACCAGATTGGTGCGCGACGACAAGTAGGCCTCGCCCGTGTTGTGAATCCACTCGATGGCCTGCTTGGCAGAGCGCTCGAAAAGCACAAACTGCTGGCACTGATCCAGGGACTTCTTGCGTTGGGTCCAGAACTCGAGCACCTGATTCTCCTGCGTCAGCAACTTGTCCAATATGGTCTTCACGCGATTCTCGCAGTTGCCCTGCTGCTGGTACTTGTAGTACTGCTGCGAGCGATTAGCGTACTTAAGGAATGTCTCCGCTGTGCGTCGAGCCAAGGTACAGGCCTTGAGAAAAGCCTCCTTCTGCTCCTGATGCTTGGCAATGAGCTGTACGATGGTCTGCGCCTTGTCGCTTGAGCCGCCACCGCCGCACCAGTCGTCCTCGCGTCGATACTCGCGCTCCAGACTGTCCAGCACCGAGCACACTTGCTCCGCTGTCTTGTAAAAATTAATAGAGGCTGTGACCAGCTTGTGTCGCTCTTCCGCGCAGGTCACCAACTGCTGCCACTTCTTGGTGACATCGTCAGATATTTCGCGTATGGATTGCGGATCGTAGTGGTTGGCATTTATAAGCGCATCGGCGCGATACTTGACCTGGACGGCGGACGTGTGTGTCTTCTCGATGGCCACCTGAAACTGTTCGTGCTCCTTGCGCAGCTGCTCCGCCTCCTGCAGACTGTTGGGCGTCACAAAACTAGCAACCAACATCGCCTCGCCGTTGCGTATCCAGGAGATGACCTGATTGGCGTCGTTCTGAAACTGACACAGCTGCACGGCCTGCTCGAGTTTGGCGCGTTTCGCCTCTGACATCTCTTCCAGATCGATCTCGCGCTCACGCAGAAAGTCCAGCAGATACTCTATGCGCGCCTGTGCCGTATGTGTCGCATCGGCCATCGAGATGAAGCCCGCCGTCTCGAACATTTGCAGCAGATCCTGGCCCTGCTGCAGCACATCGTAGGTGGCGTTCTGTATGTCGGTCACCGACTCGTTATGCATGCGTATGAGCTGCTCGGCCTTCTGATAGTCGCGCGACAGATCGGCGTGTTGTAGTTCCTCCGACCAGATCTCTAGCTGCGAGGACAGCTCCATGGCGTCACGCTCGAAATAGCGAAGACGCAGAATGAGGTTAGCGCGAAACTTGCGGGCCGACCACAGTTCCTCCAGCTCTACCTTCTGTTTTGTTAACTTTTCCAGTGTCGACTCTAGCGCTGAAATGGAGCCTGTCTGATCGACGTATTCCAGTGAGCGCATTTCCTGCTGCAGCGCCTCACCTTGTGCGACTGTCTGCATGCAACCGCTGAGTGTGCTGTCCTGCTGATCCTGATGCTGCTGCAGCAGGCGCTCTATGCCCTCAAGGTTCTCTTGCGACAGCATTGTTTCATCGGTGGACACGTCGGTGCGCAGTTGATCGATCCAGGCGGTGACCTGTGTATAATATAAAACATATCTATATTAAAAGGGGTTGAACAATTTTTGAAATATTCTAAAATATTTGGAGGTAACATTTTTTTTATATTCCAAATTTCTTATTCATTGCAATTCTCTGTTATAATAAAATTAATTAATACACCACTTTACCTCCTTCTCGTGCGTGTAGAATATGACTGCCATGTCAAGGCGCCGTCGCCGCTGCTCAACGCGTTCTGCAAAACTCGCCACTTGCAGCTCGAGCTCGCGTGCCACCGAATATATTTCATTGGGGTCCGCCTCACCGCTGCGGGCTAGCTCGTCCGCTGCTGACAGCAGCTTCTCTGCGTTGCTGTACGTGTTCTGTGCCACGTTCTCGAAGTGTTCGTGCGACTTCTGATAGACACGCGCCTTCTGCAAGTTGCGACCTATGCCTGTGTTCTTGCGCAAAAACACCTCGCCGTGATTCTTCAGCCAGTCCAGCACCTGCTTGACGTCTTCCTGAAAGAGACGCAGCGCCAGCGTCTGATGCAGCCGTATCTTCTCCTGGTGCCACTTTGCTTCCAACGAACGATGATGTCCAAGTATTTGATGAATGACCGCCAGCACGTGAGAGGCGCCTTCGCTGTAGTCGGCCGCCGGATTCTGGCGCTCGTACTTGTTGAAACTGCTGCTGTTCTTGCGATGATCCGGCACGCCCGGTGGCGGTGGTTGATTGCAGACCTGCACCAGGTGATCCAGCTGATAAAGCAGCTTTTTGCTGGTCGAATGCACCTCCGTGTAGGCCTGACACATGGCCTCGTACAGCGACTGATGCGTGCGTATGGCCGTCTCAAGGCTCTGTATATCCGAGGGCAACGGCTGCGAGGCTTGACAGGCGGCGGCCCATGACGACACGCTGTTGCAGTACTGCTCGGCCTTGTGGTGGAAGAGCACGCTCAACTGCAAGACGGCCGTGCGCTCGTCCAGGCCGGCGGCAAAGTCCTTCCATGTGCGATCGAGCCGTGTGGCCAAGGTCTTTATATGCTGCGCCGCATAGTGCTGACTCTCGATGAGTCGCGAGGCCACAGCGAGTATGCGATCGATGTTCACGGAGACATTCATCGAGGCCACGGCAAACTTTTGATGCTCGTCTTGCAGTGATTTGGCCACCGAGTAGTTGTGGCCTATCTCCACGTAGGACATCTGAAAGACATCCCGATTGTGCAGAATCCAGTCGAACATCTTCTCGCAGTCCTGCTCGAAGAGGCGCCACTGAAAGCACTGGTCGAACTTGGCTTTCTTATGCTGCCAGAGCGTCAGCAAGCGCTGCTGGCCGCTGTGTATTAGGTCGATCTGGCGCAGCGCCTTGCTGATGGCGGCCGACATGTCCGGATTGTTGGTTGTCACACGAAAGCCGGGCGAGTTCTGCGTTTGCGACGAGGTGCCAGAGTCGCTGCCGCCGCCATCGGCAACACTCCCGGCGCCACTGGCTCCCTGTAATAATAAAAGTTAATAAAAAAATTCAAATGTTGTAAAGCAAGACGTTACCTGTCCATGTGCACCAGCTGCCACGGCGGCCGCGCTCATGTTGATCTTGGCCAGCAACTTCTTGCCCTGCATATCCAGATCGTCGATCGGCAGCTTCAGTATCTTCTTCTTCATCTCGTTGTGATGATCGAGCGCATGACGCGCGCCGTTTACGTCCTCTGCAAAGTCATTTCGCTGCAGATCCTCCTGCAGGTCATCGATGCGATCGGCCAGATCGCTGGCCTGCCAGAAAAAGTCCTCGATGGCCAGACGCGCATCGGTCCACTGCTGATGGTCGTACATTTGGCTGCCGTCGAAATCCGACGTCAGCTGATGTGACTCCGCGATCTTGTTGAGCGCCTCAATGGCCAACGTCGAGGTTTCGAACTTGTACTTGTGCGTCGAGATGGAGGCTCGCTGCTTCTGCCAGAAGTTGTCCGGCTTGATGATCACTACGTTGTGTATGTTGGCGCTGAAGTGTTCCTGCAGCACTTTGAGCACTGTTTTCACATTCGTGGAGCAGTTGCCATTGCCGCGCATATCAATGATGACTGTGAAGCCGAGGTTTTTCGCTGAATCGCTACAAGTGTTGGCATCGAAAACAAGAAGTGGTTGAATGGATGAAAGGGAGAGCGAGCGGGGAGAAACAAAGAAAGCAAGTGTGCGAATTAGTTAAAAACATAACTGAAGAGGAAAAAAGACAATCGTGAATATATTAAGTTATTTATGACAATTTCATTTCTGTTGCGGCCTCTGCTTAGTCTTTATATTGGCACCATTTGAAATCAATACAAAAAAATACCCTACAGCCATCATATAATTAAGTAAAACGTATGACCTGTTACCGTTTGTAGCGCTTAGCATCAAATGCAGTAGAACTGGATGAAACGTTATCGATTGTATGGACAACATTTAACTTTAAAAAGAGAACTCTTGGAAAATCTTTGCTTTGTAATAGATTCGTGGTATAAAATACGTCAGGTTTTCTGGCTATAATACAATTTAAACTCCTTATTTTCATTTACATATTTTATTACACATCTTTTAGAAAAGATAGGTCTGAAAATCGACTTATGGCGCTTTTAGATATCGAAACTGCTTTCATTGGAACGTCTTCAAGCATGCGTAAACAATAACTACTAAATATTGTTAGTATTTAAATGATTTTCAGCATCAGGCATTGAATGCATAATTAATTGATTGGATCGCAATAGTTTTTTTTTCGTTTTTGTTTTTTTGGTCTGCTGTATGTGGGGAAATGTGCTAATTATGGATGCGCCTAATAACTCTCTATTATTCTGTTGCCGGTTAAGGCATAAACAAAAAAAAATCAATGCAACGAAGCTGCTTTAAAGGGTTTAAAATAAAATTAAGTAAAAGTAATATTTAGCGAAGTGTCGAATATAAATACAGGGTAGGTATTATTTTTTTTCTATAACGTAAGGGTTTTATATAGTTTCAATTTAAAAGCCTTTTCATACTATTTTTTGAATAATAGAACAATTTTTTTTAGAAGATTTCAAAGTGTCAAAGCTAGGAATGTGCGATTAATCGTTTTAACGGAAATTCTGATTAATCGAAATCATGATTAATGAATTAGTCGATTAATCGTATTTTCTAGGGCTGTGCGATTAATCGTTTTACCGAAAATTCTGATAAATCGCAATCACGATTAATCAATAATTCGATTAATCGTATTTTTGTATTAACCGAAAATACGATTAATCGGTTAATTATAACTTTCAATTAATCAGAATTCAAATAATTTCTATTTGAAAACATATAAATTGCTGTCTACAACAATATACAAACAAAAATTTTGTTTATCTTTAAAACATATTTAATTTAATATACAAATGCCAAATTAGATGCGTAGCAAGTAGAATGTCGTTATTTATACCCATGCCAAAAACAATTAATCGTATTTCAATTAATCATATTTCTGATTAACCGATTAATCGTATTTTCGGTTATTTCGATATTTTTTATACGATTAATCGAATAATTGATTAATCGTGATTACGATTAATCAGACTTTCCGGTAAAACGATTAATCGCACAGCTCTAGTATTTTCCAATTAAACAAAATTTAACTTTCAATTAATCTAAATAATTTTTTTTGAGAACACAAAACTGTTATTTAAAAAAATATTAAATTAAAAAAAAATTAAAATTAATATACAAATGCCGAAAAAGATACATAGCAAGTAGATTGTCGTTATTTTTGTTCTTCACAATTTATTTATTTATTTTTATTAAAAAAAAAAATGTTTTATTTTTAAATTATTTTAGAATTTGTATTTTTTTACTATTTTATAATTATTGTTTTTTTTTAGACATTGGTAGTTTTTACTTTAGGAAATATGCGATTTCAATCAAAATTAGCATTGATGAATTATATAGAAATTGTGTTCAAATGCTATAGGAAACCAGTAATGTAATCGAATAACATGATTTATTTTGAATTCTTATAATGAAAAACAGTCTGTTACAAGCTTCAATTGACAATTTTTAAGCGGCATTGTCATTGTTTCAAGCACATTCAACATAATAATAAGAATAATAATAATAACAACGCCTCTACATTCCTATCACATTCTTACAAAAACAAATTTAACAAAAACACCCAACAAATAAAATACACGAGAAGATAATAAAGCAAAATGTCAATAAACAAAAAATAAAACTAAACAAATCCAAGTGGTTGCTGAGAATTATATGAGAATTTTTTATTATTTACGTTTTAATCAAACCAAAATATGCAAGCATTAGCATTTGCTATATTTGGAAGACAATATAATATTATATTAATATTAATTGTTTTGTAAAGTGTGCCTAGGATAATGGTAGATTCTACGTTTTATATATATATTTTTTTTCATTTATGTTGCAGAATTCCATTTTAAAACTGTTATGCTGTAGTTTATCAACCAGGCTATTTTGAAAACAGCGCTTGTTTTCCAAAATATCTGGCTATTTTTTTTTTGCTACCCAAGTAACAATTCCTACCAGTTTCTTACCAGTATCTAGCCAGTATAACTATTCACTTGTCTACATTCGTACCAGAAACTAGCCAGTAAACTCTTCGGTTACTGGGCAGTAAACGTGCCAAAAACTGGTCAAAAACTCGCCAGAAACTGGCCTAAAACTGGTAAAAAAACTTGTCAGAAACTCGACATGTAAAAAGTAAATAAAATAATGTAAAATTAATTTAACGTATACGTTATCAACCAGTCTAAAATTTGAATTTTAGCCCGAGCTAAAAATTTCAAACTGCTCGGTTGTCGTCTAAAATTTTTAGCCTTAAAACATATCCAACTTGCTGTCAAAATTTAAAATTTGAATTTTTTGACAAAATACAGTTTGAAAATTAGAGAAATGTATTGTTCATGTCTGAAATGAAAAGCAAAAACAGTCTGGTTGATAAAGTAAAAAAGCTGAGGGTAAAAAAATAAAAGCTGATTGTAGCGGCTGTTTGGAAATAGCTGCTGTTTTCAAAAATAGCCTGGTTGATAAACAACAGCATTAAAATCTGTAATATTTCTACTTTTTTTAATAATATCTTTTTGTTCGTCTCATATTTCGAAACAATAGCTGCGTTGCTTTTCTTCTGCCCTTCTTTTTTCAACACGAATTCTTCTTCTTTTTAAGTGCTATTCACAATAGCATAACATCAACACAAACAAATTTACTTTTGATACGTACAGTACCAGATCAGTAATTGATCTAGAAACGAACCTGGTTCTAATTGTTTGTTTTGGTTTTGTATATAAATATGATCTACGGATCAGGATCAAAAACCACCGGAACGAAGCTAATATTTATTAAAGAATTAATTTATTACATAAAAAATCCTCAAATAAGAATAATACCATAAAATCTCGAGACATCATACAGTGGTTAATATACACAGATAATAAAATTTAAATTTTAAAGTAGTTCATTTAAAAAAAAATCTTGTTTACCTGCTAGTTTCTTTGTCAACATTTTCTGCCTAAAATGATGTCCCGGGAATGCTCTATTTTCCACCGACACTACTCCATCTTTCCCCCCTCCTTTTAACCTATCATCCCTTCTTACGATCAACACTGTGCTTTGCATGAATAGGGGGCATCCCCTGAGCGTTGGTTAATTTGTAAAAAAAAAAAATCATCTTGTTACCATAAAAATTGATATTTTTAAGTGAGCACTGTGACCAAGATTCTAGGGTTGCACATTTCATGACCTACCCAACAATGTCAATCACTAATTAGCCAGAAATTTCAGATTAATACGAATGTCATGAAAATTTTACATTTCATAGGGACTTCACATTTACAAATATTTATATTTTAAAAAGGTTCAAACATCATATTCGTATAATCTGACATCGCTGCGAAATTAGTGATTGTGATCGTTGGATATGTAATGAATGGATCTGTCCAATGTTTGGTTCGCGCACCTAGAGGTACCAGCGGTCACTTAAAAAACTTCTATTTGGTACAAACTTTAGAGTCAAAATTCGTATAAGCTAAAATCCCTACTGATTTATTTCGTTGGATAGGTAATGCAAGGACTTTTTTAACGTACTTATTCGTGTACCCAAAGAATATTGGTCACAGTGTTCACTTAAAAATATCATTTTTATCTCTGCTCAAACGAATATGGTTTCTGATGGGCGCGTGCCGTGCTTTTTTCGTGTCACGCCCGAAAATATGAGTTCGTGCGTGCAAATCTCCGTGCGTGCTAGTTGCTGTCGTGCCCGTGCCTCCAAAAACAGGCACGCTCTCATTAAAGATTTTTTATAGTTCTACCTCTATTTAAAAAAACCGTCCAGCTTCAGAAAATAAAAATTTCGTGGTATTTTAACCTTTTCTTAAAAATCTGTTGTTTTAGTTTTACCTTTGGATTTAAGAGAATAAAACAGTGTCAAACTTAATTTTTGAATTATTTATTACAGGGACTAAAACCTTTTGGAATATGAGTTCCGGTTCGGGTTCCAATATTTTTAAAATTAAATTCCGGTTTCGATTTCAACCAACAAATTAAATAGGTTTCGATTTTCAATATTTTCAATATTTTTCTGTGCATTTAAATTCTTTTTAATTTGAAATCTATTTTCTGAGTGTATGTGCTAACATAATCGCATATTACTGAAAGCGACCAAAATTTTAATTTTTGGCCCCATTCTCTCACTGTGCACCGAGTAACTTGAGATACACATAGAAGCTAGGTAATGGATTAACTCAAAGAATCTACATTCAGATATTTTGTGTGACAATACGCACGATTCAACCGATAACAATTTAAAATATAAACAATGTTTCAACATTACTTCTGATATGTATTTTATTTGAACCGATAAGACAACGACGACGCGACGATGTAGATAAGAGGATGACGACGACGACGATGTCGATGATGACAACATTTTTCCCAGCATGGTTACGACGGCAGTCATTGTCTCGAACCAGAGAGATACAACAATTTGTAGTCATTCAAGTGTAAACAAATTGGTGGCAAACGCCGGCATCGATCAACTCTAACCGTAGCTACTATCTGCACACTGACTGTATGGTTGTTGTTGTTGCTATTGTGCTTATCTCTTAGTGACTCTTGTTGTTGTTGTAGTTGGTTTAATGTGCTACGATTTGTTTATATATTTGATTACAAATTGCTTTAGAAATATAAAAGAAATCCGCTGACGCGCCGCAATAAAATCAAAATGCGTTTGCAACTCGACTTTAGCCAAGCGTGCAACATAAATGATAAGCTTTGGTTCTGCAAAAATGTGGTTGTTGTGTTAATTGATGTTGCAAGTAGTCAGTCGCCGGTTGGCGTGCATGATAGCTGGCCGATAAGCGGGCAATTTTGAATTTTTGCTTGTAGTTGGCGCCAAAATAGTTGGATTTTCGCTTTAAAATTTACAATTTTTACAAATGTTCAAGACAAAAACACAGGTACCACAGTAGTTTTTTAATTCCAAATAATAATCCAAAGCAACAATTTACTAGGCAGCTCAAATACTGCTAAGTTTCTTGTAGTATTTTGAATGGTACATACACACCAGTGAAACTGGTCGAAACCTTGTCGGTTACTCGTAGGGATTTGAAAAGAATATCCCCGCCAGTAAAACTACTCAAAAAGTGATAGTAGTTTGATGAGATCCCTGGTCAAAAAGTGGTCCCTCCCCAGAAAACTAGTCAAAAACTGGTCCATTACTGGTCAATAACTGATCGGTTAATGGTAGGGAATTGTCCAGAAACCGAAGAATTTTACTGGCTAGTTTCTGGTCGGTTATCTCTTACGAGTTACTCGACAAGTAACTAGTAAAACTAGCTGGATACTGACAGAAATGGGTTTTAAGTTAACTACGACAATTTTGAAATTCTTTAAAGATGAACATTTTAGATAAAAAAAAATGTTTGTCAAAAATCAATTTTCTGAATATTCTAAAGGGTTTTTCAATAAGAGCGCTACAAAAGTTTTTTCAAGGGGTTTTCAACAGGGACGCTACAAAAGTAGAGCGACAGGGACAGCAAACGACGCCATATATCTTGCCGCTCTTTTGACATTTCTCTTCAGTAAGGTTTTCCATTTCATGATGAAAAGAGCTTATCCAAAAACTAGTGTCCCAAAATTGTCAGCTGAGGTATCTGATAAAGCAACCAATATTTACAGAAACTGTTCGAAGAGTTTTGCGTAGGAGTAATTTAAATGGTAGAGCTGCTCGAAAAAAACCATACATTTCACATAAAAATTCAAATTAGATATAGCCTCAGAAAATTATATTTCAAATTGAATGTGAAAAAACAATTGAAACTGATACCAAATGAATTCATGCTTAATGCTTAATACCATCCTACTGGAAAAAAGCTAAGTTTAGACAGTTTTTTTTAATGAAACTTCATTATTCTGTATCTTAAAATGAAATTACAAAATATACATATTAGAGCTTCAACGTTTGCTGGGTTGTATAATTATTGTCATTTCTCTTTTGTCATTTGTAGGTTGTTCTACTCAGTGATTCAATTGTAACAACGTATTTTATATAAGTTCGCATTTATTATGACATGTTTTGGGTTTCTATGAGGCGCCTGTATTCCCTACCATTAAATGCTATTTCTGAAACTAAAAGCGTGAGCCCACGTTATGCATTGATGCGGATTTTTTTATTTATTTTTTGCAAAACAAGCCACTCAATGCAACAGCCTGCAGCTCATTAGTATTTCGCAGCAAATGCTAGAGTATTTTTATAAATAGTTTTTTTTAGCAACTTAACATTTTTTTTTGATTTAAAATGCGTCGCGCTGTATGAAATTAAATTGTGCAGCACGGATTTCCTTTAAAAGCGCAGACGACGACGCCGTCGTTAGTGTCGTCCTCTTTTTACGCTATTCGATGATGCGGCTGCTGCCGGTGGAGCTACAGAAGACACTGCAGTCCACGACAAAACAAAGAGGTTGTGTCTGAGGTCTTAGAATAACCGCAAAACATTTGATAAAGCTATTCAAGTGTTAAAAGAATTTAAAGCAAATCATTTTTCGGAAACTTGTTTATAGCGATTTCAGCGTCTACAACGGCGGAGCCCAAATGTAGCGTGCACTGCGTGCGTTGAGCGACCATAAATCCAATCGTTGCTTTATTTTCCGCTGCCATTCGCATGGCATAATGAACGATGTCGTCGTCGTCGTTGTAGACGTTGCTGTGGCTGCTGTTGCTGAAATGCACACATTGTGGGTGATTCATGAAATATTCGCGCTAAAGCAGCAACATTTTTGTGCGTTTACAGTAGAATTAACAGCAGAAGAAGAGGAAGATGAAGCAAACGAAGTTAACGAAAAAGAAGAAAATTAAAAAACGTAAACATGAAATGAAACATTTTGAAAAATTTATTGTTAAGGGACCTCTGCGGGTTGGTGTTGAAGACAGCACAACCAACGAACCATCTACATTGTGAACAACAGTCGTCGCCAATTAACAATGGAAGCGCAGCGCTTATTATGAGTGATATTTAACTAAAATTCCGAAATTGTATCAAACGTTTCGCAGAATTTTTGTACACTGTGATATGTAAACAAATTCTGTAGTATTTATGCATTTTAAAGATTTAAATTATTTTTGCCAGCGATACTGCTGTGCAAAAAACAATGTAAATAAAGGATTGGAGTGCTATATAAATTTATTATTTTTAATTTTTTTTCAAAAAATGAATAACAGCTGTGTTTAAAGAATACATTTTAAAATGTTTAATTTTAAGGTAAACGACCTGCAACGATGGGTTCAGCGCAAATATGGCTATCAAGTAAATGTCGTTGTTGTAGCAGTAATACTCAGCAACTAGAGTTTAACAATTTTAATAATGAAATTCTTTATGTAACTCACCATAATAATTAAATTCCATCTTTCGAATGCTATACTGATTTTTAAAATATCAAATAGTATAATTTCTTTGCCAATATTTTTTGTACTTTTCAGGAGAAAATTTTTAAACTTTACAACTGATTTCGAAAATTCCTTGCCTAGTGTCAGTAAATATTTGCAACATAATTGTTTCTAAAATTAATTTCAATAGAAAGAGTCAAATAAAAATTACAAAAATGATGATGTTCATGCATTTTTGAATCATGTACAACGAGGAAAGTAAAGATCACCTTTGTAGAAGTAAAACTTACTAAATACATTTTAAAATTTGCAATAGTTGGTTACACAAATCGTTATAAATTGGTATATTATTTATTAATAAATACAATGTTAGGATCGACTGATGAAATCATGTAAATTATTCATAAGGCATACAAAATTTCTGAAATTTTATAAACTATTCTTTAAAATAAAAAATATTAAACTTTAAAAAAAAATGTAAGTATTTTCTAAGTTTTATTTAAAATTTTCCATTTACATATTTAAAAGTAACAATTTGAATAATGTTGTTAAAGACATTTTAATTTAAGATTTTGTAAAATTCCTTAAATAAAAATATACAATTTATAATCCATAATTTCACCTCATTTGCATTTTGGCATTTCAAAATATTTATTTTACACTAAATTATTTTTTGTGTTGCGCATTTTCTGTTCAGTTGTTTACGATTGACATCCCTAATGACCACAAACATTACTCGGTGGTGCCACACATTAATTCTCTTAGAAAAATCAATAAAAAAAATACAAAATTTATGCAAATAGCTTCACTCACCTTGGAATCATTATCAAGTAGCTGAGCAAACGACGCAAATCCTCCGGCTTCAAGCGTTCACGTCGCGGATTCGCGGGAAAGCAGAGCAGCGGACCGCCGCGACGATCACGCCCGCCCGTCAGGAAGACAACGCGTTCCTGCAGCAAGGTGAGGATGTCGCGTGCCCGTTGACCATCCATGTTCTTGAGTGTAGGTAATGTTTAATGGTTGGTAATTCTTTTAAAATAATTAAGTTTTTTGCTACTGCTCCTGTTCTGGTTGTTGTTGTAGCTGTAGCATTGACTGCTGCTGCGCTCTAGTTAGTTTGTAGTTTTTGTTGTATTTGAATTTCAATGTCATTGTCACACACGCACACAGACGACGGACGACACACGAGTTGCCTTTGCCTGCCACTCGAGTCGGTGGAGGTGGAGTCGACAGCGGTAGCGGCTGGACGAGCGCAGGGGTGGCAACGGCCACAACATGAATCACGCTACAGCGAGGACGAGGACAACTGACGTGGTTACTACACAACGTTTGCAATTAATTTCGTTTGTATTTGTTTGTGACACTGCACTGTATTTCCATCCCCTCGTAGGCGGATGTAGTTCGTTGCAACTGCAGCCGCGAATTGCAGCGGCGCTGCTGCTGCACTGATTGAAAAAGTCAGTGTAGCACCGCACTAAATTTATTTTGAGGTTGGATCGGATCGATCGCCCCAGCACCTCTTCAGTTTTTTATTTCACTTTTTAGCACTTTTTCCGGTTTGAATTAAATTTGTTTTATTATTTCACTGCCACTCTTTGCACTGCTTTGCCGCAAACTGTGGCGCTGCTGTCGTCATCGAGGTTCTTTTGTTCAGCTGCGCCTGCCAACCACATCCATCAACGACTTCGTTTGCAACATCATCAGAGCAGCATCGGTCGGCACAGAGTCGATCTTCATCCACGTCTTTCCATTCGTTTCATTGACAAAACGTCGAAAAAAACCAAATATGTATAAAAAAAAAACTAAATAAAACCAAAAGAAAGAACTTCAATTTGTGTTGTTTGTTGCCTTGCTATGTAGCTGCTTCTTCTTGTTCTGCTGCCATTGATTTTTTTTACCAACTTCATTGGTTTATTATGTACTTTATTTAATATTTATACCAATATGCGCACCGCCCACACCTTACTGGCACATTATATTTTATGTTTTCACTAAATTTAACTGGAGTTGTTTGCACTTTTGATGTGAAATTTGCGAATTTTCGCTGCTTGAATTTTTCTCAATCCAATCCGAACTCCGCCGTGAGAACCAAAAAATTAGTGTTGTAAATGTATTGTATCAATTGGTGAGTTATCGAGTACTCGATATTTTATTAAAAATTGGTATTTGATGATTTGGTGAAAATACTCGTTACATTTTCGTTTATGCGACACTTCAAAACACTCGCTATTTTGTTAACCCCTGATTTTTTACTCAACCAGGCTGTTTTTGTTTTAGAACTATAATCATCTCAGACATGAACCATTTCTTATATTTTCAAACTGTATTTTGTCAAAAATTCAAATTTGTTGAAAAATAATAACCAATCAGAAATTTCGATGTTAATCTTAATTTGTTTAATTTAAGTTGGATATTTTTCCATGGTAAAAATTGTATACAACAACCAATCCTAGGATTAAATTTAGATTTTTCTTTTTTCCGACTTTTCTTGTTTTCTAAATTGACACGAACAAAATAAAAAAGAATCAGGCATTTCGGATAGTTCGTTCTCTTGTGATGCTCTGGCACAATAAGGACATTTCATTTTTATATGTAGATTAAAGGTAAAACAAATTCCTTTAAAAGCGTAATGTGGAAACACCATTTATCTATTAAAAGTATCGAAAGTAACGAGTTTAGTATCGAGTATTTAATAATGAGTATCAGGTTAGTATCGAACATTTCACATCACTACCAAAAACCAATTTTTTTATAATCTCCACTCTCCATTCTCTAAGACACTCAAATCTGCCACCTTTTGCGATTAATTCCAAACATGGGATTTTATTACTTCGAATGGATTTTAATACCCCTACAATTTGTTATTTGAAAGTTTAATTTTTTTCCTGTTCTATAAATTCATTTAATGCTCGAATTCCATTCTAAAATATTTCAATCTCGATGTGTGATTTTTTAATTTTATTTTCAATTTGTAATAATTAAGTGCTATTCAAAAAGTGCTAAAAAACAACAGCAAGTTTTTTTAATGCTATTATTTTTTAATAACTTAATTAATAATAATTTTTCAAATGTTATTGAATAAAATTAATTGATTTTCAATTATTCAAAATGCTGATTAGTCAGATAAATCAGGGTTTTAATTAATCAGTGTTTCTGATTAATCGATTAATCAATTAATCAGGATTCTGATTAATCAAGATTTTGATTAATTAATTAATCGCACAGCCCTACTTTTTAGTATTTATTTTCGATTTGTTAACATTTCCAGTGTTTGTTTCTACGATACACATATACACTATGTCAGAAGTCCCAAAGTACCGTCAAACTTTTTTAATATATTTTTTTTTATTACGACTTTTCTTTTTTTAATTTCCTTTTCTAACTTCAATGATTTTTTTTGTTTATATTTGATTCATTTTGTAAATTTAAATACAAAAATGAAATGAACCGCTTTTCAATTCATTATCAAACTTCCTTGGATGTACTGCACGTGCCAATTGAAACCTAATTGGCATGAAACCCCTGCGCTATATCTTAAACTGTTTCAAGGATAATAAGTTGTAATATACATTGATACATTGCTTGTATAGCGATTGCCTAAATAAGCCAAGCTGCGGCATACTAACGCACGGAGCGACAAAATAAACTTTAATTAAGAAGTGTTCGTCAACCAAGTTTACCGAACCGCTGCGGAAAATGAAAGCATCGGGCTCATTCAGAACACAGAATTGTAGAATATCCTAAATTTCGATGGGAGGGAACGTTCCGAGAAGGGAAAGCTCCGCATTTTATAGAGAATAAAATTTTTTAATACATTTTTACTGATCAGCTCCACAACATAGAATGCGGCTGGTTTTAAAAATTTAATAAATTAATTCTCAGCAGATATTTATGAGAAATATTGAAATACCAATTTAACAATTTAATGGAATCGTTTTTCTAAAATCTTGTCTTTCTATTGAATTTAGATTTATTTTTCACAATTTTTTCTACTTTTTTACAGAGATTTTGTTCAGAATTTTAAAAAGTGTCCTTTTTCAGGACATCTTTTGAAGTGCAAGAATGATTTAATGGCTTTCTTTCCTCCAACCCAGAGAGGGTATACATTTTTAATAGAGATTCCTTCCTTCTGGCGTCGCTGCCGAAAACATGGGTTATGGATGGGGGTTCGTGGGTTTCATCAATTCAATTCATCATGTGAAAAAAATGTTACAACAAACTTTAAATTAACATTTAGATTTTTAATTAATTTTTTGTTTAGAATACTTACTTAATAGCTAAATAGTAGATAGCCAATAAGTCACCCGGGGAACGGCGGCGGCGTACTGTACGCCCGCCCTCCTGACCAACGCTAAAGTTAAAATTTTGGATGGCAATGGTTCATCACCCACCGCCGGGGTTCGCCTCCTGGCCTCTTGCACTAATAGAACAATATAATTGTTTGTTTTGTTAATTAATTAAAATTATAATAAATATTTATTTTATCCTCCTTTTTTCACATCTCAACAAAACAAAACAAATCAACAAAAATCAACAAATCAACTCAACAAAATCAACAAAACAGTTGCTGTCGAAATACGACAGCAACTGTCAAAAGTCCACTTCGAAATTCGAGTCGGCATGTTGAGAGAAATGTCAAAAGTCCACTTCGAAATGATGAGAGAAGAACTGTCAAAAGTCCACTTCGAAATTCGATACCGACAACAAATGTCAAAAGTCCACTTCGAATTCGAAGTGGACTTTTGACAGTTAAGTAAAAGAAAGGCAACACTTGAACTTGAACATAAATCATAAATTCAGCAATTCAGCTGTTGTTCTGACGTTTTCCTTTCACAATTCCGCGGGTACTTCTGACGTTTTCCTTTGACTAATGCAACCCTGAAATACTGGGATACAACAAAATCAAAAAAAAGTGGTATTCGTGATTTAGTGGGCCAGCCAGAGACAGAGAAACCCAAATATAAATAAATAATTTTTGCTGTTCCACGTAAAACAAAATACACGTAAAATTATTTCTCTGTGTGGTTTACATAATTCGCAAAAATTCTACGTAAAATAAAAACAACTTTACAGCACCGAAAAAGCAAGTCCAAGAAAAAGCAGCAGCCACCGTTGCAGCCAAAAACTGCAACCTCTTCAGCCTCTGCGGAAAACTCGGACACGCAAAAGCTGAACGAACTAAACTTAAACACCGCCATGGAGTCGAATCTGAATCGTGTGTTGAACCAAGGAGTGCGCCAACTGAACGGCCAACTGTGCAAATACACAAACGTAATGAAGGGTATGTCTGAAGTGTCCGCAGGACAGAGATTCGATTCATTTTGCTAATGCCATGATGGTCTAATTGCAGGTTGGCAGTACCGCTGGTTCACCGTAGATTCACAGGTCGGCACTCTGAGCTACTATCTATACGACTCGGCCTTCTCGTCGGGCGACGATATGGCGCCTTCGCCTCACGTGCTCGCAAGCGCACCGCGCGGACAGGTACAGCTGGCCGGCGCCGTGGTCTGCCCCAGTGACGAGGACTCGCGCACATTCTCGATTGGCTGTGCAACTGGTGACACAATAAAGCTACGCGCTGCAGACGCACGTGCTCGTCAAGAATGGGTGGACGGTTTGCGCGCCGTAGTCGAGAGCCACACAAAGGCAATGGACATAAGCAACTCGTCGCCGCTGCCACCCAGAGAACTACTTGCGGCATCGGATGCGATGGTGTCGGCAAGACAATCGCAATATCTAACTGAACAAAGGTGAGTGAGTCTAATCTAATTCGATTGTTTTACTTATGTGGGTACGTTGCAGTAACGCTTCCTTGGCACGCGCCGTTGAGAACATTGACTGTGCGACGTTTTCGGCCACCGATCCTGATCTGCTGCTGCTAAAGGCCATCTCGTCCGCAAGTACACAGTGCCTGCACCAGTGCCTCAGTCTTTTGCAGCGCCATCAAGAGATTCACAACAGCAGCGGCAGCAGCCAGCGCGCGGAAAGCACAGGCGTTTTTTGAAACTAATGCAAATGTCGTAATCTAGGCTATATATATATTATACATCTATATACATATGTAAAAATCCAGCGAATTTGTCTACTTATCAATTATTGCCAATATCAAGAAATTGTACATTTCAATTCCAAGTGAATCCCGAATTTGCATAAATTCCAATTATCCCTTTATCTATGCTAAGATATCAATCTATTATTTAACCGTAAACCATAAAAAAAACAACCAAAATAAAGATTTTATTTTTGCTTCAGTTGAGTGTTTTTCATTTGCAATCATTACTTGTTGCATCGCTCAAAATTGTTATTTTTCTCAAACACAGTTTATTCATTTTATTGTTAAAAGTCTTTAATGCAACGCAATACCAAACAATAGACAAACATGCTCTTATCAATTGGTGATTCATCGATTAGAAATTCCGCGGTATAAAACGATTTTTGCACTCATAATTGTAAATATTTTAATGTACTGCGATACAATCGTCGTTTTAGAAGTAAAACTAAACATTTTCAAAAACACCTTTTCTACTTAACTGTCTTATATTGTAAAAAAGAACACGATTTTTACCATGGACATTTCATACAACAATTCTATATAATTTACTGGTGCTTATGTTGACTGCATGCTCAGATTGTTTCGATTATGTAAGGTTTTTGAGAAAATTGAGGTTTAAGCCGTTCTCGCCCTATTTAGAATAGAAATATAGTACGGTTGAAAATCAATTTTACAAAAAACCTTCAACGCAATATTTCTTTTAATTGTCGAGACTAATTTTAATATACTAATGAAAGCATATATTCCAATAAGTTTTTAAGATAATTGTATATAAACTCCGAAAATTTAAATTTTTTAGAGAATTTTAGGATCTAATGACAGATAAGAATCTGATTTATCTCTATACAGAGCTTAGTCCAAAGTAACTATGAAAATTACTATTTTATTTCTATATGCTCTACTTTTTAAAATATGCCCTATGTTCACTTTGTTGTATTCTTTTAAATTATAAATAAAAATACTTACGCAGTAGTCTGAAAATATCATTAATTCCATGATGTATAATACACCCTGATAAATTCATGCTTTTTCTTATTGAATTCTCAGTTTTTTTTCCTATAACATATGAGAAAAATTTGGATAAAAAATAAAAAAAAAACTTTTCTTTTGTAAATTTTATCGGAGGAATACTAGGTTGATAGGGAAAATTTTAACAATTAAAATCGTTGGAAACAAATTAGTAATTTTGATAGTTAGTTTGAACTATACTCTACATAACCATAAAATAGTTTCTTATTTATCATTAGATTCGTAATGCTAAAAAATATATACAAAAATAATCATGCAAAATCGAATTTTCAGCTTCAAATATCTTAAAAACGTATAGGAATATTAGTATTTGTTGGTATATTGAAATTAGTCTTGACAATTAAAAAAAAATGCGTTTACAGTTTTTTGCAAAACTCGTTTTGTAAGCGACTGTAAAAGTCGCTAAAATTTGGATAGCCATTTTCCTAAAAACGTTACGTACTAAAATAAAAACAGAATATGCAGTCTAAACCACGAATTATGTAGAATTGATGTATTGGGATGTCAATTTTCTTGTTTGTTTTTTAGTTTTTATTTATCTAGTTTTGTTCAGTAGTATTATTGATGTATTTTAAAATCTTAAATGTGAATTGAAAGCTAATGCAATTTGACACTCAAATTTCCGACATCGTATACATACTTTTTTTAGTTAATCGCGTTTTTACAAAATACTTATTAATATTTTAAAAATCCAGTTGCTGAGTTTTAATTATATCCTTAAGTTATAAATACTTGTTATACAGCCGTTCATTATAAATGAGAACTGCCAGTTGAAGTAGACAATGCATTCAATAAGTTTCAGTCATTTCTTATCCAGTCCAACAAAACCCAAGAAAATGAATAAAACATAAAAGAAAACAACCAGTTTTGTTTCATAAATATTTTTAAAATTGTATATTTTCAAGTACATTACGAAAAACTTATTTTATTTTATTTTTAGTTTTGTTTTTGTTGCTATAATAGTTCTCTTACAGACAAAAGTAACCTTTTTATTTATAACAAATCAAAAATACAAACTGAATAATATGAGTGAGCAGTGTGCAGTTAGAAATTTAGAGACCAAACATAGCATTTAATTAATTTTGCAAAGTTTCGGCTTTCCCAATGGTGTACACTGAAAATAATGCATTGTAACTCAAAAATATTTTTTAGCTTTAGTTAATTTGCTGCTGTTTATTAAAACCATTTAATAGTTTAATATTTCATATGTAAATTAAAATATGAAAGAATTACGTTGGTATTTTTTGTATTTATATCCAGATTACATACTTTGTTTTATGTATTTTATATCTATTTTACTGTGTGTGTTTTTGTGTGGTTAGCTTAGAAAGGGAAGAACATTTTTGATTATAATTATTGATATTAATCTTTATTATATTTCAACTGACAACTACTGCAGTTAAATAGTTATTGAGTTTATAATTTGCATAGTTTTGGAGGCTGTCTAATATTGCATATTTTTTTTTGTCTTTTTCGTCACAAAATTATTTCAGGCTATTACATAAAATTTGATATATTCTGTATTTAATTTCTAATGCTGCAGATTGACGGTAATATTTATAAGATGGCATAATAACTATACGAATTCGATTTAAATTTATTGCAATTTAAATGTAGAATGAATAATTGTGGGCATTGAGAAATTAAAAGTATTTCCACAGGTTTTATATTCTGTCAGTAGTAACAATTATTACTTGCAACATATAACATATAATGGCAATAAAAAAGGTAGAGGGGTAAAATTAAAAAAAAAATGCAAGGACATACAAAGGTTAAAAGGGAAGCATTCTACAACGCAACTCCACAAAATGAGTATAATGTATTAATATCTCATACCCATCATATCCCATACATTATTCCTATATAACTTTTCCTATCGCGTTACTATTCAGAAACATTTTCGAACTTTTTAGAGTAAAAAAAATAATTACAGAACTTTACAAAGGTAGATATTCAAAAACCTGGCCACAAGGGAATAGAAGGTAATGAAGAAGCTGATCAGCTAGCCAGGAAAGGGGCCGCTACAAAGCACATAGGCCCAGAACCTTTCTGTGGGATTGGCGACAGTATGATCAAAAAAATACTGCGAGAAGAAAAATCAACAATAAGAGAAGAATTATGGATGGGGCAAACAAAGCTACGACAATCAAAGAAACTTATGGGGACATATTGCCACAAAAGATTCAAAGAATGTATTAAGTTAACAAAGAACAACTTAAGAATCTTGACTGGATTTCTCACAGGTCACTGCAGACTGGGAGAGCATCTCACAAGAATGGGTATACAATCCGACGGGGCACAATAGATCTTATTGTGTCGCAGTGTATTAACCCAATACAATAATAATAAAATAATAATATTCAAAAAACTTTCAACCTAATTTTGCTTTCATTTGAAATTTAAAAAGTAGTCCATTTAGTAAGGAAGTTATTTGAACGTAAAAATGTTGATATTTCTAGACTATTTCTAAATTTTTTTTTAGTATTGAAGAGGTAATTAGATACAGAAATATGAGGGACATATTTAGC
This sequence comes from Dryomyza anilis, assembly GCA_951804985.1. NCBI lineage: Eukaryota > Metazoa > Arthropoda > Insecta > Diptera > Dryomyzidae > Dryomyza > Dryomyza anilis. The sequence continues at coordinate 89,313,927 of OX638134.1, forward strand.
CTAAATGACTTATTTCGAGGAGTAAACCGGACATAAGAAATTTATAAATATTTAATTGTTACTTTGGACTATGTTCTAAATAATCATAAATCGTTCGTCGTTTCGTTTTTCTCATAAATCTCGAATAGTGAATACTAATAGTGAATAATAAATTAGTTCAAAAATATTCTAAAAAAATCAAAAATGTTCAAGTTTAGATTCAAATATCATAAAAATTAAATAGAATTTTGGAATATATTCAAATTAAAATATTTAATAAGAAGATAAATTGCATTTAAAGAATTGCAAAAACTCCGTTTTTTAAGTTCTGTAATTTAAATTGTAAAGAGTTGCTGAAAAGCTACTAAATTTCGATATCAATTTTTGAAAACGTTACGTTATACGAAAATACTGTAGATGCGGCCAAAATTAGCACACACGAATTATATAGAAATGATGTATGGAATGATCATAGAAAAATGTTGTTGAGTCGTATTATAAACTAAAAAATAAAATACTTAGAAATACTACAGTATTTTATTGCCATTGTTTAGTAGAGTGTTTTGAATGAAATTCGCAATTTTTATTATATACTATTATTTTAAAATTATCTATCTTTTTATTTGTAATTTTTGTGTGCTTCTTTTTGTAACATAAAATAATATAGATCCAAAAGTTTCGCCGAAAGTTATTCAAATAATCAATTTTAATTTGACTACGTTTATCGCTAATTTAAAATCAGTTTCGTTAAAATCGTTAAAATATAAAAACCGCTTAATTTAACAAAACTCACTGAAACACTGTCAAATTCTATAGTTCTATGAAATTGAGTATATATTCCAAAAATTTCTAATGATTTAGAAGAAGAAGGCACTTTCTACTTTTGTTAAAATTATATTTAAAATAAAAAGTATTTAGTTTTGTTGAAATTGAAATTAAAAGCCATATTTATAATAGTTAAATAAATAGTTAAAAAATATTTAATTTTTTTTTGTATAATAATTTGGTTTTTATTTCATAAAACCATAAAATCCACATTGTTTTTGTGCAATTTGTTAAAATAATTTAAAAATTTTGCATCTAAATATATATTAATTTTTGTTTTTGATCATTTTTGTATAAATATTTTTTTGGGTTTCATAAAAGTTGAATTCTTACAATATAATTTACAATATTTGCGTAAAATATCTTAATTTTGTTATTTTTGTTTTGTTGTTAAATTTAATTCCGAAAGGCATTTTTGTGTATGTTGTTTCCTAAACGTTATAATTTTTGTTCACATTTTTATTCCGAAAATCTCTAATTTTGTTTAGATTATTCCAAAATTTTGTACACATTTTTGTAAAATTTGTTTTTAAAACGTTTACTAAAATTATTCTGAAATTTAACATAGGTTGGGCACACATTTTTTTTTAAATAGTAGTTATTTGGTTATTCGTTTTTTAATTTTAATTTTTAAGTTAAGTTAAGTTACTTTGTTTTATTTTGGAATGTTCCAAAACTGAAGACTTTAATTTTTATTTAAAGTAAACGTTGTTTTCCTAAGCTATGCAGAGATCATATTTTCTTAAAATTTAATAATACTTTCATTTTGATTATTTAAACAAAAAACTAAAAATAAAATTGTCAAATATTTGATACAGCTTTACAAGAAGTTTGTTTCTTAATTAGTTTATAGTGAGTGATATTTGAGTTTAATATATATTTATAATATTTATTTAGAGAAGAAAATGCAGTAAAATTAGTTTAAATATTCATAAAAACAATGCTATTTCTGCTAAATTCTGTTTCTATTGCACATTGAAATATTTAGTTTACTTAATTAAATACATATACATACATTTATTCTGGATTGTTTTACTATTTTTCTTAAAATTGGGTTTTATATTACTACGACGTGTCTGTCCATTGCAAAGTCCGGCTAACATATATTTGAATTAGTTTGATTTAAAAATAAGAATCAAAAATGGTATTAAGGGTTTTCATTTCACTCCGTATCGCTTGCGTATATCCGTATTTCGCATATACGCAGTAGATACGAAGTGAAATGAAATGAAGTGAATATGAAATATTAAAAGAGAAGCTATCGAACGTTTCGGCTTCGGTTTTCTACATGGTATCGGTTTTAGTTTTAAGTTTTATGACGAAACTTTTTTGATTTCGTTTTTATTATATACACGTCAATTTCACAAAAATTTGATTTGTAATTTTAATAAAAATAACAAAAATAGATCAATATATTTCTTTGAAAAATACTCTTTTCACCAACATTATAAAACTGTAATTATTTATATCGGTTTATTTCTGATCGGGTTCGTAATGGTTTTGATCGTTAAAATAAACATTTTTTTAATATTATTGATTTATTGATTTACTAACTAAAATTTGCTGGTTGTTTTACCTCAGGGACTGGCGTATATTTCGAATTATGTTGATTTTTATTCGCTGATTTCGAATCTATATATAAGCAAGTTTTTCACAACTTTTGTTCCAAAATGATATTATTTCCTAGACTAATCTTAATATAACTGTACCGAAGTTAGTGGTCTGACATATAAAAATGTCATAGAGTGAGAATATTGTCGAGGTTAGCAGAAATGGTTCTAGGGCTATGATCGGCATCTGATCAGTTCATATTTTCCTTGTCATAAAGCGACCAGTAACATAATTAGCGTATTCACAGTTTCATGGTATTGGTACGATATTCTATGAATACGGCAATTAAACTGTGCGCACCACTTTTCTGCTTGTTCAAATATTTCGTCAAATAAATGCAGCTGATTCTTATAAATTCGGAATTTTTTTTTCAAAGTATCATAAAGATTCCTCGATTTCAAAACAAAGATGAATAAATTAGCATCATACTAAAATACGACGAACTGTGAATACGCTAAATGTCTACCATAATAGGGAAGTCGAAGCAACGTACAGTGGTGGCCACACTATTAGAAGCGATCATCTTTTTATATGGTAATTTTTAAATATATTTTAAATGATATATAGCAATTTTGGTTTTCAAATTGGGACTATGCTCTGTATAAAAATAAATCAATTTCTTGCTTATCTTTAGAGATTTTGCGAAATGCAATTATTCTTATAATTGTCAAGACTTATTTTAATATACCAATGAATGTTAATAATCTTATTCGTTTTTAAGATATAATCTCTGAAAAATTTGTGGTTTTTAGACAATTTAAAATTATTTATTTAGCATTTATAATTTAACGATAAACAAGAAAATGATTTATGGTTATCCAGAGCATAGTCCAAACTAAAAACCAAAATTACAATATATATGTACTAAGTGTCGTACTTCAATAAAAATATATTTAAAAATTAATAAAATAAAAAAAGTCGTTTATAATTGTGTGGCCACCACTGTAGATATGTAAACGGGTTTAACGAAATATCGATAGATTTTACACAAACACTGGATTGTTTTTTTTTTTTACTTTCGTGGTTTATTGCAAATTTCCCTATTTCCCTAGACAACTTGGCCTTGAAACATATCTTCGAGAGATTTTAAACGGACAAAGGCAAACTTGTTTCCAAAAGCTGCTTATTCTCGGCCTATTATCAAATTATGTCGGTAATCAACCTTTAAAATTCCAAAACATTTTATACTCTATATACTCTAAACAATGCTAAAAATTGTGATTTTGGAAACATTTTTTTGGAAGTGTATAAGTAGTTAAAAATGGAGTTTATAAAAAATACTACCTATTCTCTTCCGACTCGAAATTGTGTGGAGAATTGCATTTCAAAAAAAAAATATATATTTATTTTTTATTTATCCAAACTATTATTTTTCTGTATATTTGTCAGAAATGAGCCCCCAAATAATCTCGAAAAATAAGAAAACCTGTCTAGAGTACAAGAAAACCAACCCAATTATTGGCAGGTTTCAGAAATATTTTATCAACTAATTTTGAGCAATTATACCTTTAAAATTATATAAATTTTTAAAATGGGCTATACGCTCTTAGAGATATTCATTAATCTGTGTGTTCTAAATATTCCAGACAATACGAGACATTTTGTGTGGGGTGATTTAAAAATATTTCCGAATTATATACAAAGATGGATAACTACAATGATCCCATTTCAGTATTATCTGCAGTTTGAGTAAAGACTCGGAATCAGCGATAAAAAAATCAGACCCACTACTGTACTGTATTGGTTACAATGTTCGAAGCATGGACCAGTCTTTAAAAGCATTCAAAAACTCAATTTTTGTTGATACCTCGTTCAATACTAATACTTTATAATACATACTATATTATCTGATGTATATTAGGAAATCCTAAAAGAGTATTACGACCAGGACAGCGATTAAAATGACGGACGTCTGTTTAAAAGAAATACTTCGGTAGCTGTTGCATTGGAACTCATTCGCTACTAATGGTAATCGGCTCGATTTTGATGCAGCTGCTGCCGCTGGTGCTGCTGGACGTAGTCGCTGCTGTGATGACGCTGGAGGACGTTGCTGTTGTCGTGGCAACAACCGACGACAACGTCGACGATGTTGTGGATCCGCCAACCAAGTCGGTGATGTCCTCCTGGAAGAGGTGCTCGGCACGTGGTGGCGAATAGCCGCGCGACGGTTTGTAGGCCATGCCGCTGACGCCGACGGCGACACCAGTGTCCAATCCGATGTCGGCAAGCGGTGAATGAAGCGACTTGTCGCCAGGACTGCTGTGAAGTCGCTCCTGATGTGGCGATTTTTGATGCTTGCTGGACGAAGTTGATGCTGCTGCTGTGGAAGAGGAGGCGGAATGTGCAGCGTTTGCTGCTTGTTGCTGTTGCTGATGACGTAGTAACGTGGATGTTGCTGCTGCCGCCGATGTGCTGGCTGCTGCAGACGGATGAAACGACATGTGAGTGGGTAAATGTTGCTGTTGGTGATGCTGCATCTGTTGTTGGTGTTGTTGGTGTTGCTGCTGATGCTGTTGGTGTTGCTGCTGCTGATGTTGTTGCTGCTGCTGATGTTGCTGCTGCTGTTGCTGTTGGTGCTGATGCAGCGCATGTTGCTGCTGCAGATGCATCTGTTGCAGTTGATGCTGCTGATTCAACATGGCTGCTGCGGAACTGGCATCGTTACGTCCCAGTGGACCGCCTGCCATATGCAGAGCGGCGGCCATGGCAGGCGGCAAACTTGGCAATACTGGCAGCCCACCACCGGCGGCACAAGGCGACTGTCCATGCCGCGGCGGACCTAACAGCGAACTACCGGGATTCGACGTAGAACTGGTTGCAGGTGAAATGCTTTGCTTCGGAAGAGCGATGCCAGCCGGCCCTGTGCCTGGCATTGCGCCGGACGCCCCTGCGCCACCCGCAGCTGCTGCTGCCGCCAGATGCGGTTGCAGGTGCGGCGGTATATTGAAAAGATTACCGCCCGGCGGTCCTTCGGCATGTTGGTGCTGCGCCGCCGCTGCGAGTTGCATTTGTTGACGCAGGTTGTGTGCGACGGCAGCCACTGCGGCTGCGGTGGCCTCTTGAGACATTTGATCGCCGGTGGGCGTAGGCGTGGGCATGCCATTGGGGCAGGGTCCACCCATGCCCGGATAGTTGAGATGACTGTCTTGAAACGGAAACACGGGCTGCAATGCGAAATAATATTAGTTTTTAGAACCATCTTTTAGACCCAAGATACCCACCGAATGCCTGCCATATGGCAGATGCGCCAGGCTGTCGTCTTTTATTTCTTTGGCATCACGAAAGACAACCGTCTTGATGACACCCTTGATGTGCTCATCCGGCCAGATGCCCAGCAGTATGCGCTGCGGCCGTCCACGGCCCTTGGGTCGCAAGTCGGGTCCACCATCGATGGAGGGTCCCAGCATGTTGTGCACCCGATTCGCATAGAGCACGAAGGTCGGATACGGAATGTCGTATTTACGCGCTGCCTGCGACAACGAGAGACCCTCTTTGAGCACGCTGAAAATGGCCTCGGCCATTGTCTCGGGGCGCCAGGACTTGAGGGGGCCGCGTTCGCGAAAGCGCAGATGATGCATGAGATTTTGGTTAGTGTTCCAGCACTTCTGCCACATGGATTGCAATTGGTACTGATAACTGTCTGCTGGGTGGCAAAAAAAATTAGACCTGCATCGACTGCAGTCGAATTCGAGATACAAACCTGCAATTGAGGAGGTCGATGCGCCCATCCACGAGTGCGAATTCTCCAACATTTTCGCCTGCAAATGGAACCAAACAAAGGAAAAACTTTATTTTAATTTATAACCATAGAGATATACGATAGGCGACACGCGCGTGGAAATATAAAACCCTGGCGCATTCTTCATAAATCATTGACTCGCAAAAACTGACCCAATTCCGTGTGGCTCCCCATCCCCGTTCGGAAATGTTGCAATTCTCGCAAGAAATAAATGCACTAATTGCATAACAAAGTAACTAACATAAAATTTGTTGTTTTTTGAACCCCGGTTGAATATGTTACAACACTTGAAAATCCACTTTCATTTGTTAAATATGCATATTCAGTTCCTACTGAAACAAAAAATATAGAAAAAAAAAGAAATGAAATAAAACAAAACCCACAGAAAGAATTGAAAATAGTTCAGCATGAAAAACAATGGAGGGCACTTGGCGCTGGGCGCCCAGGCGGGGCTAGGCGAGGAGGTTACCTTCCAATAGGCTGTTAGGCACATCCAAAGCTCTTGGTGATGTTGCATAGTTGATTGTTAATGCAATATTTTGCCAGAGGTGGTGGTAGAGGTAGCAGAGTAGGGATGGGAGTGGGGGGAGCTGAAAAATACACCTCTTATGTGAATTTACATATTAGCAAATGTAATTGGAAGTTTATGTCTACAAAAACGTTTGTAATAATTTAATATACAGTCGTCATAGGCGTCATCTGTGGGGCACAGATGGGAGCTCATACGGCGGCCTGTGTTGCAAAGCACCTGTAACGAGTACTAGTCTACAGGCGGAAATGTAAGTATGTCAGATAATTAATTGCGCTGCAAATATTAATAGTTCATATTATTTTCATATAGTTATACATCGAATATTGCATTGTTTTGAGAAAATACGGTACAACTTCAACTTTAAAACTTTCAATTACTGGTTTTGAAAAATCGCTATTTGTGAAATAATTTGTAATCGATGAGTACATATAATAAATAGTCTAATATATTATGCATTGAATTATATAATTATTATAATTATAATAATTGTAATAAATAATCGAAAACAATTGGCAGATTTACAAAAAATATAGTACTAGGAATTGAAATCGGAATCGACATCCGTTTAAAACAGAGATCAGAAATAACAATTAACCTTCATTTTCATTTGGTTTTTAAGAGAGAAATATATATTTTTTTAAATAAAGCTCTTTGGTTATGATTTATTTGAAAACCTATATTGAACATAGGGAATTTTTATTGTCGGCCAAAATTACTTTTTTTCGAAAATTGCATTGTTTTTGTTGTATAAATTTGTTTTTGTTTCGGAAAATGATGATTTCGAACATTGCGCTGTTTTTGTTGCCCATAATGTTTTTCGATATTTTTCGAAAATAATTATTTATCGAATAAATATTGTTCTAGAACATTTTTATTCGAAATTTTTTTTGAAGATTGTTGTTTTTGTCGATCAAACATTTCTTACTTTTTTACTATAAAAAAATTTTAATTTTTTCTTTAAGTGTTTTAATTACATATATAACCAAATTTTGAATCAAAAGTTACCATCAGTCTGTGGTCCAGAAATATTGGGAGTCATCTGAAAAGAGAATTGTGCATCAACGCTTCTCAGGTTCACAAAAATTACTAATAAGAGATAATAATAGTTTGGCACTACAGTCCTGTATAGAACTTAGGCCTTTTGAGCTGTGCGTGTTATATTTGTACTCAAAGTGGTGGGACCTACAGTTTAATGCCGAATTCGAACGGCGGGGTAAGACCTTTTCATAGGCAATGTTTACTCTCGTAGGTTTGGCATTGACTGCCGAGAGGTAGCGTCGCATAGAAAAATGTTTTCTGTGAAAATATGTTGAAAGTCGCTAGGGATCAAAGCTTTTCGCTCGTAGTCCAACGTACTAACCAGACGAGCTACCGACGCTACTACTAATACTAATGAAAGATGGGTTTTGTTAAATCTCTCGCTGTTCAGCCGCAACCGAAATTTTTTCAAAAATAAAAGTTTCTCTGAGACCGAAAATGAAATTTTTCAAAAAATAATGGTTTCTCTCTTTCATTTTTGTGTTTTCACTGATTTATATAATAAATGTTATTTAGTGAAAATTATTCAGGAACATGATGGGAAATTGGTCATTGTATGTAAGTTTCATAACTTTAGTAACCATTTCGGTAGAGCCATGCTAATGATTAGATCATCCACAGGCAACAACGGACCTCGCATTAATTCTTACCTATTGTGTTTTATTTAATTACTAAATGAGGCAAAATAAAAACTAGTAATCATTGTGAGTTTTTTTCTGGACCTCTATAAAATTGTGCAACAGTATCCGGACCCCACTTAAAATGACTTGTCCAAACGAGGTTACAATGGGATCCGTACGAAATGTCGAAAAAAAAATGTCGAAACCTCAAAATGTCGAAATTATAAAAGCCTTAGAACGACGAAACAATATTTGACCGAATCACAAAATGTCGAAAAATATTTTAAAGCTAGAAAATGTCGAAAAATCTTTAAAACTATAAACACAAAATTATTTTTATATAGGATCAAAAAATGTCGAAAATTAAAATGCCGAAATATAAAAATGTTGAAATACAATTTTCAACTCCTATATGAGCAAGTCCACACCAAATCTCGCGGGATTGACTCACTTTCATGTGATCGATTTCAATGATATTTTGGCAACTGATAAAGGGTATCGGAATCTGCATTCACCACACTTCCAGAGATACAGTCCAAAGTTAAAAAATTGTCAATGATAACTTTCGTATGGTGGTTCCTATTGAAATTTCTCTTGATGCTAGAAACATCGTTAAGGTTTCGTTTTAAAACTAATAAAACAATCTTTTGGAAAATTTCTTCTTAACATGAACATATGCCCAACGGTCGTTATTCTTGAACTTCAAATTGCATTTCCTTAAAAAAAGTATTTAAAAAAAAAATCAAAAATTTTGTTGATTTATTATAAGTGTTAAAGCTAAATTCCAAAATGGAATTTTGAAGGCAGCATATTTATCAGAATTCGTAGCGGAGATTCTGATATTCACGGGACTCATAATGATGGTGTCTACGGTGTTATTTTAATAACTTTTTTCTTTTTTAATATTTTTATCTTCGTGTTTTATTATATTTACTTGAAAAATATATTTTCGACATTTTCTATAATTTTTTTCGTCATATTAAATTTCGACATTTTGTTTTTCAACATTTTAGTTTTCAACATTTTTTTTTTCGACATTTTTGTTTTCGACATTTTTGTTTTCGACATATTCAGGTTTCGGCATATTCAGGTTTCGGCATTTTTATTTTCTACATTTTTGTCTTCGGAATTTTTAGTTTCGATATTTTAAATTTCGACTTATCGTACCAGACCCCGTTTGTATGTCGAGATATTTCTGATTTTTGTATAGCGGTATTTGCTTCAAAAATAAAACTGTTTGAAACGGATATCATGCTCAATAACTGAGTTTTAGTACAACTTGAAAATTAACTCTACATTTAAGTAGATTACTTTTTTTTTGAAAAATTTGTATTATTTTGAACATTGTATGTAAGAAAGCAGACAGTTATGCATAATGAGAATAAATTCTAGGTACAGAGTTAAAAAGCAACAGTACTATTTAATTTAAGTATCACAAATAAAATCATTTTAAATATGTATAGTAGAAACCAAAGTGCCCATTATTTTGCAGCAATCTCATAAAACGGTCTTTGTGGGAATGATTTAAATGTGTGTGGACGTGGCATAACAAGATATGGGATGGAGTGCACAGGGCGCGGCGATATGGATGTAGGGTACGAGTATAAAAATGAATTATGAAATAATAAAAATATCAAGTGTTCATATCCTGATGCAAAAGTGTAGCACCGCACTTGCCCTGAATATAGTAATGAGTGCTCTTTGTTCGTGTGCCTCATATATTGTTACTCGTTTTGTTGGACTCGTCGTATGATTCACATGAAATATTATTATGATGATGGTGATGGAAATGAACGTTAGCGCCCAGCTCAAGTACCTACGAGGCCAGTATTGCCTATCTAACTGAATGGCTGACTGAATGACTGGCTGACTGACTGACTAACTGTGTGACTGAATGTCCCATCAGCTGTTTGCTGTTGGTTTTAACGCTTTTGTCTGTGTTTGTGTCTGATGTCTGCTTAAAGTATGTTAAATATTTGCACCCGTCCACCATCACTACCGACCCAACCTCCGACCCCCCGTCTTCCGACCGTCCGTCCATATGTCTATTGGTTTGTCTGCATCCTATTATTCTAGCATTTTATAGATACGAGCCCGAGACATGCAACCTGAAGAAGTTCCTCGTTTTTGAGTTGTGGCGCGCGTCCGCCAGCCCGCCCGCTAATTCAACACAAATACGAACGGATACTGCTTATTTTAAATAAATTCAAGACATTATATTTGCAAGGGTAGCTACTTATGATACAATAAATAATTACTTAATATGTTGGAATATTTGAACTTTGCGCAAAGTGTTAATTTAAGGCCTTGTGCTTGTTTAAAAGGTAGAAATACTCATATTGTGTGTGAGAGACTCGGCTCGGATAATGGCATAGTTATATTATAACCACTTTTATTCTACTTTGTGAAATATTGCTACACAAAGAGAGAGGAGTATTATGTTTCAGGCAAGTAATGCAATGCTGTAACATGATTGAAGCAATAATGCCGAGAGACAAATATTATAGACACAAACATATTACTCTTCTGGTTCTGTCTCTTGCTGGATTTTCTGATTACTGCAAACCATGCAAATAATTGATATGAGGTCATTTTTTCATTTGTTGCAAATACTTTATCATTATATTACACTGATATTCGACTGTCATTGACTCCTGATTGACTCACTTCACTTGATGTGTCAAAGTGTGCGCTTGGAGTGCATCAAAGACATTTGCCATTATTTAGTTTAGATGTCCTTTGAATAATTCATTATTGGATGCGTGCACATTATGTGGCTCCATCTGTGCGCTGCCTGCCAACTGAAGTGCAATCGAAATTGTCCGTAATAAACGCGTGAGACGCTGTCGCCGTATACATTGGACATTTGGCCGCACTATGACGTTGACCATGTTTTGTGTTTAAATCAAAAGCGTGGCGTACTTGCAGCAAATATCTGCATTGTTAATGCAATGCACTTAGCAGGCGATCGAATGAGGGCAAAGCAAAATGCCGTGATTTCCCAAAAAATTTATTCCCAAAAACTCCGAAAACACTTTGGACAAAAAATATAAAACCAAATTAACAAAATTAGTTCAGAATATAAATATTACTTCAATAGGTTTTATAGCTATAAAACCTATTGAGGTAATATTTATATTCTGAACAAATTTTGTTGAACATGAAAATATCTACCAACTATTTTATTAAATACCCCTAATTTTTGGAGATATTATTATTTTACATTAATTTTAATGATCAGTTTTCGAAAGTCTTAAACGATATTTTTCAAATGAATTTAAATTAAAATTTGTTGGTTAAATATTAAAAAAAATATATATATATTTTTTTGAATGATTTTTATACAATTTTTATTTTACAAAAAAAAAAATGTCTGGGATTTTTTATTTGAAAAAATTTCGAAAATTAAAAAAAAAATAACTCCGGTAATTTTTTTTGTTTGTAAAATAAATATTGTAAAAAATCATTAAAAATATAAAAATATATATATTTTTTTAATTTTTTCAGTTTTTTTTTTTGAAAAAACCTTTTTTTTCGGAAAAATTATTAATTTTGAAAAATTTTTGTTAGGGAATTTTTTTTTTGTAATTTTAACATTTTTTTTTTTGAAAAATTCGGAAATAAATGATGTTTATGTTAAATTTGTAAAGAACTTATGTGATTTTTCACAGAACGGCCATCGTTGAAATTGTCAAATCATCTGAATGAAAAATGGTTATTGTTTATATGGAACTTGATGTTTTTTCTCTGAACGGCAATCGTTGAAATCCACAAAAATGGTCGAAGATTTGGGATTAAATAATAGACTTCATGCAGTTCTTTCATTTCCCATAAGATAATAAGAATTGATGACCACCTACACTGAGAATGATGATGCATTAGCCTTACATTTCGAATTTATAATTGATCTAATCCTCGCGAACTGACCTTAGACCCGCCAACTCCCCAAGTAACCACGGCTCGACAATTGCCACAAACTCTTGTGGCAAATGTGTAACTTTTAAGTTACCTCTAACACCAGTGTTGCAAACTAGTAATTTTTAGTTGCAAATGGGTGACATGAACATGTATGGAACATACGTAATAATATGTCACAGTGCTGTGATATAAGTCATGCATTCCGACAATGGGACATATACGATAATGGACGGAGCTAACTTTGTTGTTATGACGTGGCGAAATAGTGGCAAAATAGTAGCAAATTATAAAATGTATTATGTTTCACATATGTTGCATGTATATAATGAAGAACCTAATAGGAAATTGGTATAAATGTATATTATTATACACAACATATTTATTATATCCACAGTCGGAAAAGGACAGTCGGAAAAGTATAATTTAGGAAATAAAAATCACTTTTTAAATTTTTTTCACAAATTTCATTTTTTTAGGTACGCGTTATACTTAATTAGAGAGGGTAGAATATAGCTTTCACCCGACAACTTGAATCGTGTGTTGTATGTAGTTTGTCGAAAAATCTGTTCGTAAAGACTTATATTATAAGACCATAGCATATTTCTGACGTTATGTGCAGTTTTATCAGACAACAAACAAACATTGATGTTAATGGCACTGCGTAGGATCTTTATTATTTTTATTTTTAATCCATACAAGTTCCACATTTAAAATTCCAGTTCAAGTTCCAAATAGGTAAACCAACACTTTAATGGATCAAAATTTGTGGCAACTGAGCCTCGCCCAGGGGCTTTTTGACTGGCAATTAGGTGGCAAATAAGTATTTTTCGCATGATATAGAACAAACACTTTAATGGCAATTGTGTGGCTACCACTTAAGTTGCCACAAAGTGGTTACTTGGGTCATACCTACTTCAACGCGAAAGAAATTGCAAGGATGCATTTTTGTTGGATTTTTATGTGGTCATTGGGGTACAGAATGTCTTATTTTTTCACATGGCTGCATTCGTGTAGAAGGACATGTCATGCGTATATATTTTTTTTAATATTTTGATATATCATTTTTTGGAAAATAGGGTTTTTTAAAAATTAATTTTTTAATTTATAGGCTAAAGGGGGAGTTTTGTGACTGTTGTGAGGTGGGTTTTTGTTGGTGTAAGAAGTTCCTTTTCCTGGTTGATACTTTTTGATTCTTAATCTGTAAAGTACACAACAGAACTCTCGAACTCCATTATTTTCTTTATTTTTAAAGGATTCAAGTGGATCGAGTTTTTAATGATAAAATTTCAAATTTGTGATTCTGTTGTGCTTCCGGGTTTGAACATAATCGGTTTCGGTTTCTATCCTCAATTTTATTATTATAAAAAATAGAGTTTTGATAAATTCCGTTTCCAGCGACAAAATTTCAACTTCAAATCATTTGGATATTGTACAACAGGCAACCCTAAAAGCCTGTTAATTGACTAAATGATGGAATATGTCGACGTTGTTTTTGTTGTTGTTGTATTACACTCACGTATATGCTGTTTAAGTTCCAATTATCAAATTCAATCAATCAACATGCAAACGGAATTTAGCCAAGTGCGGACAGCCATTGTCAAATTTAAAACGTTTAAAATATGGTTAACTCAAAAAATACCATATATTTAATAAGCTCAACCGCATCTTAAGACACGTCCGGCCACGCCCCACAAATCGAGCTGTGTTATGCAACCAGGAAAAAGGAGTTTACAACAAATTTCGGCTACTTGAGCGACGTACAAAAATTCAATTGAAATGTAAACCCAAAATTTGACATTCAATAAATACACACCAAACCTCTCCGATTACACTACGCATCACCCACCCGGCCGAACGACAGAACGACCGACCGGCAAAGGCCTTGATTTATCGAGGCGTGAAACCATCATCAATTGAGCGTCAAATAGAAAAAAAACGAAACGTGTACCATGTTTTGTTTTTGTCAACAACAAAATTGCCGCGTCTTTTTGATGGCTTTGCGGTGTTTTTTGAAGAGTACTTTACGACGAGCAACACCACCCGGCAAGGGTGCCACACGCCACACAGCCTATATGCTGACGGCAGGAGGTGGTAAAGCATCAAAAAAACGAATCAAAAAAAGGGTTCTTCGCACTTTGGAGAATATGTAATCGAATCAAATCACAGCGGGTTCAACAATTTTCTAAATAAATCGCAATGATTTCTACAAATTACAAATTAAAATGTACAAAAATTCAAAATCAAATTTATACAATATTCGATGAAGCAATTGCGACGCTTAATTAGCGTGAAAATTATATATAATGTGGCAAAGGAAGTGCATAAGAAGTCGCTGTTTGCGGTTCCAGCATCCTTTTTCCAATTAAACCTTAAAATGCTGATTAAATTCGCTGCTCAATAATCAGGCCTCTTCGAACATGTTGTTGGCGCAATATTTACTACTTGAAAACTAAATTACAGATTTTCAGTTGTAACAACAAAATACCTCGAGGTACCCATATAACCTATAAGCCATAACACAGAACTCAGTACAACTCAAGTCAAGTAGTAGCGACGGCCTATAAGGCATAAAATATGTATTAAACAAAAAAAAAAATAATAATAATAAAAAAAAAACGGAAAATCCTCATCAAATATTTCACTTGAAAACTGCAATCAAGTAAATTTTATAAATTTCCACATCAAGTCTACAGATTTCATAACGTAACTACGCGGAACTCACACACACACACACATTCCCCCATCCCCAACCCTCTAGTACTCACTCATTCACACACCCACTCAGTCACTCAGTCGCCCCGTTTCGATGTTACTCTCATGTGAACGAACGTCATTTCCGGTACAATTTTATTATATTTCACACAGCTTTGACTCCACGAAGACTCGACTATGGCACAGTTCCATCCACATACTGGCATGCAGCAGCACCACATGTTTGTATGTGTTTATTATAGACAACAACAACCAACAAATTAAAAAAAAAAAAAACAATTATTTAAAATTCAAATCGTAGTCAACTTCATTGATTACACACTGTGGCGTAGTTTATTGAAATCTATGTGAAAACCAAGGATTGAAACTCAAATGTCAACGTTTTCGATGTTGGGTTCTTTTTCGCTTTTGTTACGGTTTGAATTATTTTGACAGAACGTTTTTGAATAAAGGTTTGCGGTTTCTATTTCGGGTTTCGTATTAATGTTACTTTTGGTCCATATTCTCAATATCTTGAAAATTTTATTCACACAAGATCTAAAAATCATTTAATTACAAATTTGAATTATAATTGGAATACACATTTGTTGGTTTTTAAAACCTATTTTAAAACCAGTATAAATCGGACATATCAGTTTTCGATATGTTTTGGTTTTAAACGGTTGCCGGTTTTGAATTTAATCGGTTGTTGGTTTCAATCTCCACTTTAAATATCAACTTTGTAAAAAATATTATTTTATTTAGAGTATACACTGATAAAAAAGATTTGTTTGAATATGTTTGAATGTAATTAAAAGTAATGCGAAATTACCATACATGTATTAGGAATGAAGTGTAATTATATTATAATCGAAATTGAATTTATTTTTGATCACGTGTAAACATTATTATATTGTCTAGCAGAATCTGTCAAATTTACCATAAATATGTTAGAATACCAACATAAAATTTTAATTGCAGAAAACACAGAAAATGCTAATTAAATTTAAATACAACGTATGTTCCCAACGCTCGTCTTAATTCGATAATTTATCGACTGACGAAGTTGGCAACGTTGTGCAGCATTTTCTATCCTACTATTGGCATCGTTTGAACATATTGATGTTTAAAAACAAACAAAAAAGAAATTGGATTTTTATATTATTTTTATTTATTATTATTCTTCCAACATTCTTCTTGTATACGAAGTTGGCACTCGTTGAGCAGAATTTTCTATCTACATCTCTTTTGTCGTCGTTTGAAGTATGTATAGGGTCATTTTAAACATACTGATGTTTGAAAACAATGAATTCAAATGTAAATAAAGGTATTCTTGAAGCTCTCTTCTTGCATACAAAGTTGACACTCTGTGATCGGCATTTTCTACGTACGTGTCCTTTGTTGTTCGTTGAGGAAACGTGATCGCTTCGGTAATAATTTTGTTATTTGTAAATTAAATAAATATATAAATTGTGTTGTAAAAAGTTCTAATAGTAACAGAGTATAATATAGTGCAGTATATAATTTCTGAAAGTAATGTGAAAAAACCACAAATAAAAATCTGTGTTTCGATTTTCCAACAGAATTTGGCATGTTTTTTTACAAAAGCCTCCGTGAATTCCTTGCCTACGCTATGTGCTGTAACTGTACCAAATATAAAGCGAGCCTGGATCGTCTGTTTTAGCGTCTGCTGGTGCAATTGTGCATTCATTGATGCTGTCACTAGTACTTGCAGTTTTAAACGAATTATTTATTTATGCATTTAAAAATTTGTATATGAATTCAATTATTATAAATTCCCACTGTGCATGTTTAAAGATTTTTAATAAAAATTAATAAAAAAACAATATTTTATTTTTATTTTATTTTTAGGATTTCTTTCCAAAAATATTTAAATATGTTTCTATGCAAACATACTACTTTTTGAACTGAAACAACTGATATGTTTCACTGGAAACATATTTATATTCAGGTCGTTCAAAATCATGTTTTATTTTGAACATATTTATGTTTCGGTTCAAATATTTATTTTATTGGGATGTAGTAATTATTATGTTTCCATTAGAACATACTCCGTTTTGAGGGGCAACATGAAAATGTTTCCGGGATATTATAATGGAAGTCAGAGCTCATTACAACACTGTTCAAGTCTCAATTCAACCCTGTTTACAAATGATTTATCAGTCAATTATATAATATGTTTACATAAAATTCCAAACATACATGTTAATGCCTGCAAAATTATGTTTGGGAGAGCCCTTTTTTTGCAGCGTCTAGAAGGTATTTCGATGTTTTGATCTGCCTTCAAAAACCAAAAATATATTTAAATATTTTTTAAAATTCTTTTGAAGGGTCTATTACATAGAGTGCTTCGTGATCTAATTTTTTGCTTTAGCAGAATTCTATTTAAATGTCTTTTAATTGAATTAGTGATGTCCTTCTGAAAAGAACATCGATGTTTTGGTCGATATTATACATCGACTCTCTACATCGATGTTTTCGATGCATCGAATGAAAAATTATTTGGTAAATAATTTAAAATTTGATGAAGATTTCATAAGTTTTTACATGTTAAAATATGTCGAATAACTAAATTAAAACATATTAGGTTAAAATAAGTATTTGACTTGAAACTTCTATTACTATACAAAATAATTAAGGCGTTGGGAATCATAAATGTCTAAGTCGATGTTATGTCATTTTGAGAAAAACACGAAAACCGTTTATGAAGCAAATGGCAATTTAAAGTGTTTAATTTCAATTAAAATTCCATAAATAATCAAATTTAATAAAATTTAGCTAGTTTCGATTCTCAAATATGAATTTAACAATTATTCGATATATCGTAAAAATATATCGATGTATCGAAAAGATTCTGAGGCTTATATTGTATCGGAAAACATCGATGCATCGAAGCAATATATCGAGTGTTTTAAAAACATCGATGTATGAGCGATTGTTGAAAACAGCTTATTTTCGAAAATCATGTGGTAATGGGAAATGTTAAAAAAATTACTAACAGTCAAGTAATTGGTTATTTCTGATATATTTCATGTTTTTACAACATAAACAATATAAATACATTCAGAATATATAAAAAACATGAATGTAATGAACAAAACAAGAATTATGGTAATGCAAAATATGAATGTGAAGAAAAATTAAAAATATTAAAATTAAAAAAAAATCTGCAATTACTCGTTCTCGGTTAGAATTGCTAAAATGACTTTTCTAAAAATGCAATAACATTTCAATTTCCCACATTACCTCATTCCCCATTTTACCCCAGGTTTCCCTATATATACATATTGTATTCGATGTCTTTTTTATCCAAAATATTTATAACGCTAAAAATCTATTCGATTTTATGAGTTATATTAAACTCGGTTTTGAATATCGATTTTGAATATTTTACAAAGGTGTATTTTTTGATATAAATTAAAATTATTTGACTAAAATAATTAAAATTGAATATTTCCATAAAATATAACTTAATAAAGGGTTTTTCAATAAGAGCGCTACAAAAGCTTTTTTTAAGGGGTTTGCCATTTCATGATGGAAAGATATACGAGCCAACAACGAGTCGAAATTATTAAAATTTACTACCGAAATTCGAATTCGTATACCTTTCCATCATGAAATGGCAAACCTTACTGAAGAGAAATGTCAAAAGAGCGGCAAGAAATATGGCGTCGTTTGCTGTCCCTGTCGCTCTACTTTTGTAGCGTCCTATTTGAAGAACCCTTTATTACAAATCTGTATTCGGCGTGTATTGTATCGAAATTACTCAAAAATATAAACCAACATTTTGTCACTATTAAAGGTTTATATGGTATAAACAAATTAATAAAATATCAGTGAAATTCATAAATATCAATTGAAATTCATAAATTCCACTTGAAATTCAGAAACTATCAATTAAAATGTTCATTACTTTTAATTTTGAATTCAGAATATTTTCAATTTATATTTTCTGAATTTAAAATAGAATTTCTGGATTAAAATTGATATATTTTGAATTTCAAATGAAATTTCTAAATTTCAATTATCATTTTTTGAATACCATATATATATTTCTTAATTAAATTTGGAAATGATGTAGAATTTTATACTTTAAAACTGTTTTATTTTTTTTATTCTGTATGGAATATTTGTGTAGTAATTGGAAATTTGGCAATTCTAGTATCTTGTACAATTTTAAACTTTGCATAACTACTGCTCGTTCGTATTTGGTGAAGCGGCGCATATAATACGCCTTAAAATAGAGCAAAATCAATAATAATTATTGTTTTAATGAACTTTTCAAATGCAAATAATTTACTTAAACTTTCAATATCCTTCTAAACGGTGAACAATTTGATAACTACGGATCGAGTACGAATGGCGTCGTGGGGCGGCGACGGCGGCTCATGAGAAGTCACAAAGTTGGCGGGAAAGAGTTCGTGTATGAGTGTCAGTGGGTGTGTGTGGCTGTGTGTGTTGAAGGACTCCTCACATGCAGGCAAACATTCGAAGGATATGTGTTTAATATATGTCGAAGTGTGGCTGTGCGTTCGTTCGCATGCATATTGTGGGCGAAAAGAGGCCCGACCACCCGACCGTCCGCCTCCAGAATAACGCACCGACCGACACTGATGCAAATACACGAACTGTTCGCAATCGCAAATAATCAAATTTAAATTCGTGATTTCCGTTGTGTTGCGAAAATTCACACATGCAGCAACGTCGCGAGTTTCGTATCAGTCGAAAATTGTAAATTTTATTCGAACCAAAATGATGCAAATTCGGCGTTGTTGTTTTGCCGTTTTGGTACCTAAAATAATCATTAAAAAAAGATCTATTGGCCAACAAACAACAAAACAAACTAAAAAAAAAATTGGAAGCGATTGGAAAAATAAATTTTATTCTCCATTTTGTTTTAGTTTTATTGCAGTTGCGTTCCAATTTGATGGCCAAAGTTTTTACGCATTATTCCGACGATTGCCGGCGCCTTGAGTTGCAGTGGAGAAAATTACCGCAATTCGTTCTGGGCACCGCAAAGAACGGTCTCAGTGGCGTTGCCATCTGATAAATGTTAACCTTAGATTACAGAGTGTAATTGTTTACTACAATTGGGATTAACTTCAAATGGTATTTGAGATTAACATAATATCGCGAATAATTTGATTTCATTTTTGATTTCATAATATAATCTCAATAAATACCAACTTTTGGTTGCACACATGAGAAAATCTTATATATTAAATATTCTTCTCTCTCAGATACTACTACTCAACACGATTTTCCTATGTACATCACATACATCAATTCTGTATAATTCGCGGGAGTACTATTACGTTCAGTTAAAAAAAAAATACAAACGAAATTTTAGGCTCTTTTTTTTAGACATTTTTCGAATAAACAAAATACAATACTTCACAAAATTAGTTTTCCAAAAATTTATTAACGCAATGTTTCTTTAAATTGTCTAGACTAATTTTAATATATTAATAAATGCTATTACTCCAATATATATTATAGATATTTTCATCTAAAGACGAACAATTTACATTTTTTTAGACTATTTTTGGATTATAGCATTTGCATGAACCCTAGTAGAAATGGTAGGGTCATGATCGGGAACTGAACCTTGTCATACCCCGATATGTTACATGTTAAACATGATCCGACCATGATCATAATAATAATAATAATAGTTTGGCGCTACAGTCCTGTATAGAACTTGGCCGAGCTCTCTCACCAATTTGAGCTGTGCGTGTTATATTTGTACTCAAAGTGGTGGGACCTACAGTTTATTGCCGAATCCGAACGGCGGGTGAGAGCTTTTCATAGGCAATGGTTTTACTCTCGTAGGTTTGCCATTTACTGACGAGAGGTAGCGCGGTATAGAAATTGTTTCTATGAAAAGATGTTGTTAGCCCCAGTCCAGGCTTGAACCGGGGACCTTTCGGCTCGCAGTTCAACGCACTAACCACTGAGCTACCGCGGCCATCAAGGCTTTCCTAAATTTCTACTAGTGTAAAAAAGAAAATGATTTATGTATGTCCAGAATATACTTATTTAAAAAGAGTTGGGAAAGTTAGGTCACATGGGTAAGTTCGGTCACATGGGGCGGATTTTTATAGTCGGTCGGGCCCGACTATGGAATACCCTACACCTTTGGTGGGGATATTAACCCTCAGAATATTATTCATATATCAGAAATTTACGTCTTATATCCCCATAAATTAAAAAATTTATATAAAGTATAAAAAACTAAAAAAAAATTGAAAAATATAATTGGGCGGACCACGCCTATATTTAAAATTTTGAAAGGCTAATATTTCATAGATTTGATTTTCATAATTTACGGATCAAATTTTTACTATGAAAACCCGGGATATAATGAAAAAAAAAAGTGGGCGGATCACGCCCATTTTTGGACCACATATTTTTAGGTAAATTCTAACAATACGTTTTAAATTTTATAACTATACCTTGAATACTTTTCGAAATATTAGTTTCGAAAGAGTTATATAAAAGTGACTTGTATGGGAGGTGGGCGTGTCCGTTGACCGATTTTGCTCATTTTCAAACTCAGTTCCTAATTTTGGCTAAAATATATTGAGACGAAATTTCATCGTATTCTGATCAGTATTTCTCAAGTTATTCTGTATTCGGACAGCAAGACAGCAAGACAGCAAGACGGACAGACAGACGGACATGGCTAAACGGACTCGGGTAGTGATGCTGATCAAGAATATATATACTTTTCCATACCGGACACGCCTCCTAAGGGGCGTTACAATATATGCACAAAGTTAATATACACTGTACCTCATAGGTGTAGGGTATAAAAAGTATCGCATTTTCCAATTGTTATATTTGTTCAAAATAGATACAGTACTCTACTTGTGTTTTATTTTTATTATGTTCAATTTTAAATTCAAACATATCAATATATTGAAATTATTCATTTTTAATAGGGACTATTGGAATTGGGGGACGAATTGAATTAGGATAATTCGAAATTAATTTGAAATCCTCTATGGGCACAATTTTATTTGGAAATTTCACAATTTTATTTTGAATTTTCTCGATATGAAATTGAAAATATTGATTTCAATGTGAATTTTCTAAATTTCATTCACAATTTTAAATTTTAATTTTCCATTTAAAATAGAGGTATTAAAAATTAAATAAGAAAGAAATATAGTTACGTTTTGCGTTCAAATTGGAATAATTTGATATTAAATTTATATTTCCAATTGTAATTTAAATGAAAAGCGTCAATTTTATTAATAAATTACTCAATTTAATTTTGAATATACCAAAATCATTCGTAAATTTCACTAAGTCAATAGGAAACGATGTAGAAAACAGGTCTATTTTTGTTTACAGATTAACCAACGTTCAGGGGATGCCACCTATTTATGCAAAGCACAGTGTTGGAAAGAATTATGGTTAAAGTAAGGGAGGTATTGTCGGTGAATACTTTTTTGAATATCAAAAATGTCGGGAAAAATAGACGCAGGGAGATTGTTCCACAAACGTATCGTGCGACTGAAAAACGAATTGCCTCTATAATGCGTGATTCTGTTGAGAGCCGAGTGAAGTAAGAAGGGACGGGCTTGGTTCTATGCACGAGTAGAACGAGAGAACACACGATCTTGCCGAATGTATTGCAAAAGAAATATTATTTGGTTTAAAAAGAAAATCTAGATTTTAGTACATGATGTTTTATGATTTCCAGGATAGGTCTGCTTTGTTTTAAATCTTTTAAATAACTTCTTGAATATTTTTCACCTCACTGAAAAACACAAAAAAAAAAATATTTTATTGCTCCCTCTAGGTGGCAGCACTGTGGCATAGTTGGGAGAGTTTAAAAGTTGAATGTTTACAAAAGTATTTAATGTGATTACGGCACAATTAGAGAAAATGCACAAACGCATTTCTACTGCTGGCGAGTGTGTGTAACGCCGTTTGCATTGGTATTAGTTAAAAGTTTTACAAAAATTTGCTCGTTGCGTTACTCAAGGGGTGGAGTGGTGCGGCGCAGTATCGATAGGAGCCAACGTGTGGGTGGGGTGGGGTGGCGTTTGTTCGAATGCATTATTAGCGCATTATTGCGTTTGTTCGAACGTAGTTTTGTTTTAAACTTAAAAACAAAAACTGATAATAATTGTGGCTTTCATTAGGAATGAATTGTTGTTGCTGTTGTTGTTGTTGTTGTTGTTGCTGCTAATGTTCCACTCAAATACAAATGCGAAAGAGCACAATGTGCCGAAGAGCGCGCGCGAGTGTTGAAAAGTTTTAAACGATTGAACTAAAAGTAATTATAGCGTATTCAAAATCGAGATTTTAGTTTTAGCACTAAACCAGCAATTAGTTATTTAGCTATTTTTAGCAAAAGGTAACATTTATACTAATTGCACGATATTTTTTTTATTTGACTTTTTGAAGCAATTATGTGTTTTTATTTGAAATTTTAATTTTATTGTGAATTTTAATTTTTAGTGAAAAATATTTTGAGTACATTTTAATTTTGGAGAAAATTTAATTTTGGGAGAAAATTTGAATTTAGGGTGAACAATTGAGTTTTGAGTAATAATTTTAGTTTTGAGTGAAAATTTGAATTTTGAGTGAACAATTGAATTGCGAGTGAAAAATTTGAGTTTTGATTGAAAATTTTGGTTTTGAGTGAAGTTTTAATATTGAGTAAATATTTTAATTTTGAGGGTAAATTTGAATTTTGAGTGAAAATATGAATCTTAAGTGAACATGTGAAGTTTGAGTGAAAATTTGAATTTGAAGTGAAAATTTGAATTTGGAGTGAAAATTTGAATTTTGAGTGAACATTTTAATTTTGAGTGAAAATTTTAATTTAGAGTGAAAATTTGAATTTTGATTGAACATTTTGGTTTTGAGTGAAATTAGAAAAAAAATAATAATATTCAGTTTAAACTTAAATTTTTAGTGGAGCATTTAAATGTTAAGTGAAAATTTGAATTTTGAGTGAATAATTGAATTTTGAGTGAAAATTGGAATTTAAAGTGAAAAATTTGAATTTTGAGTGAACATTTGAATTTTTAGTGAAAATTTTAATTTTTAGTGAAAATTTGAATTTTAAGTGAAACTTTTAATTTTGAGTGAATATTTGAATTTTAAGTGAAAATTTAAATGTTTAGTGAAAAATTGAATTTTGAGTGAAATTATAAAAAAAAATTTATTTTAGTTAAAACTGAAATTTTTAGTGAAAATTTAAATGTTTAGTGAAAATTTTAATTTTGAGTGAAAATTAGAAGTTTGAATGAACAATTGAGTTTTGAGTAATAATTTTAGTTTTGAGTGAAAATTTGAATTTTGAGTGAACATTTTAATTTTGAAGGTACATTTGAATTTTTAGTTAAAATTTGAATTTATAGTGTAAATTAGAATTTTTAGTGAAAATTGGAATCTTATGTGAAAATTTGAATTTGAAGTGAAAATTTGAATTTTGAGTGAAAACTTGAATTTTGAGTGAACATTTTAATTTTGAGTGTATAATTGAATTTTGAGTGAAAATTGGAATTTTAAGTGAAAATTTGAATTTTGAGTAAACATTTGAATTTTTAGTGAAAATTTTAATTTAGAGTGAAAATTTGAATTTTGATTGAATATTTTGGTTTTGAGTGAAATTAGAAAAAAAATAATAATATTCAGTTTAACTTAAATTTTGAGTGGAACATTTAAATGTTAAGTGAAAATTTGAATTTTGAGTGAATAATAGAATTTTGAGTGCAAATTTGAATTTTAAGTGGAAATTTGAATTTTGAGTGAAAATTGGAATTTTAAGTGAAAATTTGAGTTTTAAGTGAACATTTGAATTTTTAGTGAAAATTTGAATTTTTAGTGAAAATTTGAATTTAGAGTGAAAATTTGAATTTTTATTGAAAATTTTGGTTTTGAGTGAAATTAGAAAAGAATAATAATTTTCAGTTTAAACATAAATTTTGAGTGGAACCTTTAAATGTTTGGTGAACATTTGAATTTTGAGTGAAAATTTGAATTTTGAGTGATCATTTGAGTTTTGAGTATAAATTGTAGTTTTGATTAAAATTTGAATTTCTAGTGAAAATTTGAATTACGAGTGAATTTCGAATTTTAAATTCAAATTATATTTTTTTTTGTATTAATGTGAATTTTTAGTGAAAAGTTGAATTTCAATAAAAATTTTAGATTCAGGAGAAAATTTTAATTTTGAGTGAAAATTTAAATTTTGAGTGAAAAGTTGAATTTAGAGTGAACATTTTAATTTCAAGTCCAAGTTCTAAAATTTTCATATTTTATATAATTTTAATGGAATTAACATTGAACCATTATAGAATTCATTAATAAAATAAATTTTCAATCATAATAATTTTTATTTTAAAATAGAAAAATTGTAATAGAAAAATTCTTCAAAGAAATGGCAAACCCAGTAAATATGAAATTCAAACAAAATTAAGTTGTTATTATAAACGCGTACTTTACAGAGTTATTATGCGCAGAAGCCTAACAGAATCAAAAATTAAATTATAAAAAAGAAAGAAATAATAAAGTGCAAAAACGCGTTTCCCATAATCGCGCTCGATTGACTTATTAATGAGCAGAAAATTGTTATTTTAAATCAGGCGCGAGTTTACAGCATTATTTGCCATTGCTTTGCTAACCTGCTGCAGTTGTTGTTGTTGTTGCTATTGCTGTTGCTGCCACCTACCTGCAGCATGTTGCTGCTGCACTTGCATTAATTGTAAATAAAATAACGTTGCATAAAATGCTGCAAATCCCTGAAGGGTATTTCAGAAAATGCAGTCAACTGGACACCTCATAATCAACACCAGCACCCATAATTGCAGCCCTACAAACATTGGCAACAACACCAGCAGCAGCAACTTTCAGCGGGGTTTTCAGTTTTCAGTTTTTTGCGATTTGCATTCAAAATAAAACAAATTAAAAATAAATAAATTTATAATTAAAAATATTCACCAAATGGTTAACCGAAAACAAGTGAACTTTTCAATTGACTGCGGCAAGTGGCGGTGGCAAGTGGTACGTGGTAAGTGCCAAGTGTAGTTGTAAAGTGCTTCGATTGCGGGCAAAGTGTGGCAACGCCGAGGCATCGTGACCAGTGGAGGAGTGCGTCCGGGGAGTAGCGGGGAGAGCCTGCATTGAATGGACGGATGGCGGAAACAATTAATCGACTGGAAAAAAGCGTTGGCAATGACCGAGGTGGCCAACTTATAAAACATAGCATTTAAAAAAAAAACTACAAAAATTGTATATTCTACATAAAAAGCATTTTTTATAATTTGTTTTTAAGTCATTTGTTATGCGGTTGAAATCATGTTTAATGCATGCTGGTCAGCTTATATTTAAAAGCCTGCACTGTTTTTGTCCGAACCGCCGCAATAACATCCTTTCGTCGTGCATTTGGCTCTTTTTTTATGCTTCTTCTTTTTGCAACCATTTTGCGCTGCATTTTTTCACGTTGCAACAAATGCAACACGTGTTTGTATGAGTTGCAGGTTGTGTGTGTGTGTTTCATATAATGCATTCCTCCATTGACACCTACTGCCTTGTGGAGTGGGAGTATGCGACACGTGCATTTATGCTGCTCTCACCTTTGCCCTGTCGCCCGTAGCCAGCACCCGGCACCCGACCGTGTGCCAACTGCTGGCAACGCAGTTGATTCCCGAACGTGTTGATGCGTTATTGTGGCAACAAAATCAACGCTCAATGACACTTTAGCGCATGGCGTCACATTTGCATATGCAGAAAATACAAAAAAAAAAAAATAATAAAACACCCATCACATACTCCTGCATTTAAAATAAAAACTAATAAACACTCAATAATCATGTTAAATGTGCGTCCTGCAGTTCAATGCGACCCATGGTCCATGGGCTGCACGGATTACGTTGCATGCGAACGACCTTGAAGTGTAGATCGTGTGTGGTGTGTGCGGCAGTTGGCAACACTGGTTGTTAAAAAATGAAATACGTTGCAATGCATTGTTCAAAAAACTGCAATTGAAATGCAATATTCGTATTTTCCACTTATGTATCAAGTTTTTTTAGAAATCGTTCTTATTATCGTGTTTTCTGGAGCAGATATTTTGGTAATAATCTTTCCATTTTTATTAGATTCATTAGAAGCAGTTTATACTGTCTATAGAAACTTTAAAGAATCAGAAATTCAGGGTTTCGAATCTCAGTGCGGTAAAATTTGAGTTCTTAAAATAAAAACATCCTGTGGTATTTGAATTTTGAGTAAACATTTGAATATAGAATAAAAAGACGAATTTTGGATGAAAATTCTAGTAAATATTTTAATTTTTAGTGAAATTTTGGATATTTGTTTTTTTTTTGTCAAAATTTGAATTATAAGTAGATTTGAATTTGGAGTGAAATTTTGAATTTTAAGTGCAAATTTGAATTTTAAATAAAAATTTGATTTTTTTAATGACTATTTGTGAAATTTTTAATTTGAAGTGAAAATTTGAATTTTCAGTAAACATTTTGAATTTTGAGTGAACATTTTGAACTTGAAGTAAAATTTTCAATGCAAGTGGAAATCTGATTCAAAGTGAAAAATTTCATTTTTGAGTGAAAAATTTTTAATTTGGCGTGAAAATTATAATTTTAAAATATGAATAATTAGTGAAATTTTGAATTTTAAATGAATTTTTGAATGTAAATTTGAATTTTTCTTATTTAAATTTGCATTTTTAGTGAAAATTTTAAATTTTGAGTGTAATTTTCATTTTGAGTGAACATTTTGAACTTGGAGTGAAATTTTCCTTTTCAAGTGAAATTTTAATTATTAGTGAAATTTTGAATTTTGGAGTTAAATTTTGAATTTTGAGCGAAAATTTGAATTTTGAGTAAAAATTTGAATTGCAATTGTAGTGAAAATTTGAATTGGATCGAAAATTTTAATTTTTAGTGGAAATTGATATTAGTGAAATTTTGATATTTCATTGAACATTTTATTTTCGAGTGAACATTTGAATGTTTTAAAGTGATAAATAACATTTTGAATGAAAATTTCAACTTGGAGTAAAATTTTGCATTTAAATTGGAAATTTTATTTTTTTTTAATAAAAATATTAAAATTTGAGTGAAAATTTTAATTTTTGATGAACAAAAATTTTTTTGTTGATATAAATTTTTATTTTTAAATGAAAATTGGCATTTCGAGGTAATTCTTGAACATGGTGCGAAATTTGAATTTTGAGTGAAAATTTCAACTTGGAGTAAAATAGATTTTTTGAGTGAACATTTTAAACTTGGAGTGAAATTTTGCATTTTACATGGAAATTTGATATATTATTGAATTTTTGAGTAAAAATTGAATTTTTGAGTGAAAATTTGATTTTTTGAGTGAAAATTGGAATTATTTGTGTAAATTTGATTTTTAAGTCAAAAATTTATTTTGAAGTCAAAATTTTAATTTCATATGAAAATATTAATTTTTTTGTGAAAATAAATTTTATATGATAATATGAATTTCTATTGTAAATTTGAATTTCATCAAAGATTTGTTATAAATATTGTTTTTATTTAAGGGCCTTATACAAATTTAAAGTACAGGCTGACTTCCAAATATCAACCGAGAATAATTAACTGAATGTCGATCTAATTTGCATCCACATTCTGCATTAATCAAAATATTTAACAGCCATTTTATGCATTAAATACGTAGTACCGTCAGGGCCATGGTAATGAAGTGATCATGTCATTATTTGAGATGATCGGGATATGGGCCTCGTCATTGTAACGCAGTGTCCTGATCATATATTGACCTCAGGCCATGATCATGTACTGATCGGGCAATTCCCCATTTTATTATTTACCCGACAGTTGCCTTGTCAGAGCCCGAGCATAATAGGGTTTATCTCATTAAAACTCGATCATTGCCTGATGCTAATATAGTTATGAGGAACAAATAATGTAGCTATGATCAGGAACATTGACTATTTAGATAATGTAAACCATGGTATGGTAAGCATGATAAGGGCATGCAGAGGCAATGATCATATTTTCTCTAATAGGGCTTACCCAACGAAAACCCGATCATTTCCCGATGGCGCATCGGGTAAATTTCTACTAGGGGTTGCATGGCAACCTACAGATGACGCTTGTCCAAGATGTCGGAAAAGCACCAAAGACGACATCGAACCGAAATGAAACTGCTTGAATTACATACGCCCAATAGATGCGGAGAATTACCTAAACTATAGTCACCAACATTACGAATAACTTATGACTTTTTTTTTTTATTTTTAATTTCAGCTCAAACAATTTTAACATTTCCTGTGTTACTTATATATTTTATTGGACTGCTTATTTAAAATAAAATATGTAAATATGCAGGCAATGCGATTATATGAAAGATATATTAATTTGAAGAGCAGTGCGACGCCCCAATCGCCCCAAACGCTCACTTCCACTCCAACCCAGCAACTCATTGGGTTGTGAATATTTTAAATTATACGCCACATCCACATTTTACCTTTTTTCGGTCCCTTTTGCTGCCCCATTCTTCGTCATTCGCACTCCACACTCTACAATCGTCTACCACGTCTTCAATGTCGACTTAAATAATTTAAAATATTTTTATCACACACACACGTACAAACTGCACATGTACGTCACAGTATCTATAGATATATCTACTATTTATAATATTTTTTATATAGCCGTCCGTCCGTCCGTCGTATCTGTGAAGTGCTTAAAATAAAGTTAAGAATGTACGGCAAGAAGGAACAAAATGGCGCTCTGCAAAATGTCTGCCGAGACGTTCAGGCGAAGGAAATTTAATTTAAAATTTGGCGCATATATTATGAAAAGAATGAAACGCAGGAGAAACCGCCTGACTGCCTGCCTGCCATGGCGCCAAATTAAGAAGACCAGAAACGCAAGAAAAACAATTAAAACGAGGTTAATTCCGTTGTAGCTTGGCGTTATTAACGGATTTTCAGGGCGTTCGTTATAGAGGGTGGTTTTATTTATATTTTTAGCGTATTCCTAAAATATATCATTAAAAAGTTGTTTAGTATTTTCACATTTTAATTTTATAATTAAAATATTTTTGCATTTAATAAATAACCTAAAGTTATTCTAATGTATACGGTAAACTTTTTATGTCCTTTTTTAAGAATTTTATATCGCGAGCTACTCGAAGTATTTTATATTTCTTTATATTACATGCAAAATAATAACTAAGAACTTTAAAATGTTGATTAATATATGAGTTATAATTTAATATATAAAAAATTTTCGAATCCGAATATCAAAAAGAAGTAAATTTGAAAAGCTGGGACGCAATTTTCGAGTTTATCCGACAAGAATGTAATTGGTCGGGTTATGACAAAGTAAAAATACAATCAGAACCCAATCAAGACGTAATTTATTCAACTATGTAATTTATATTTTATACGAGAATCAGCGAGGCTTTATTTTTATTGTCACAATGTCAAATCTTTCAAAAGCCGAATTGCTTACAAAATTTTAAACTATATAAAAGATGAATACTTGCACTTTTCTTAATAGAGATAATTGAGATTGAAAAATGATTATTGAATTTTTTCTTTTCAAAACCCAACCATATAAAGGGTTTTTCAATAAGAGCGCTACTTTTGTAGCGTCCCATTTGAAAAACCCTTTACAAGAATGTACCACATACAACTAGAGGGGTTTATTTAGTAGAGTTGTCCCTTAAAGCGGGTACATAAACCTTTCTTATGTGGAATTTTGTTAAGGTAAGTCCTATTTCATGTATGTACCTAATCGTAATATAATAAGGCATCCGTACTCAAGGTATCTGTACTCAAAAACCCAGATCAGGATCGTTTGTACTTCAGACAAGGTGAATAATATTTCCACTCGGTGTTTCCATATAGAATATGCTTTTGTCTAAATGGCAAATTCAAAAGACTCCTCTAAGTCTTGACAGGATTTCGGCATTAGAAATTTTAGTACATTTTACGAATTATCGTTATTTATTCTGCTTATTTATGCTTGGAGAAATAATATAGTTATTCACAGTCCCACAATGAGAACATAGAGAACCTGGCTCGTATCGTCAGTCCGCCCCGGACGTAGTTTAAAATACCACATATGGTTCTAAACATATTTTAAGGCTTACCAATTTTTATTTTATTTATCATTTAAAATTAAAACTGTTCAGTGTAATAAACAATTAAATTAAATTATATTGAGAAATCAAAAGAGCTATTTGGGTCTCTAAAACTCAAAATTCTTGTATCGATTCGATTAATAGCTATTATTCTTCGATTTACGCAAATTGAAAATTTAAAAAAAAAATATATAAGCTACATCTGATTACAACGTATTTTGCGATGTCTGCCCTTTAGATCCACCATGAAAATTTTATGTCCATCGATTTTTCAACATGTTGTAAACTGAAACTGTGTAAAATGTAGTACGTATTATGTACCTACCTAGTACGATATAATGAAGCAAAATGGTATTATTTCGCATACATTATGCATGATCCATATGCATGTTTTATAAGACATTTTCGTTTTCCTGCCACATGGCAAACAAAAAATAAATATAATAAAAAGAAAATGAAAATGACGAAAAAAAAATTTTTGAAATGAAAGACGTTTTGCTGCCGCCGCCGTCATGCCGCGCGAGCCACGCTGCGGCAGGCAGCCAAACCAAGTGAATCTCACTCGTTCCTATATGCAATGAAATTCAATAAAATATTTAACATGAAGACGGCTAAAACAAAATGCATATTTGTTGAAAATACAACAAATAGTACAAAAACTATATACAACACATTGCAAACTACAAAAGTTGCAAGAAGCTAAGTGTGGCAAAGAACTATAGTGATATTGAAATCGGGAATTTTAAATGGTAACCGTTTTTGTGACTTTTAGATTTTGATTATTAAAAAATAGTTAATGTTTTGATACGTTTATGCCATAATAAAAAAAATATTTTGTGTTTAGAATATTTTGAATCCAAAGCCATTTAAAGCACAATGCACCAAGACATCTTTATAAAATTGAACTCAGATTTTTTGATTGTCAAATTTCATTTCAATGATCCACTGGAGATTAAGGAGGTGTTACTGATGATTTTAACATTTTTCCTAAACTTTTAATGGATCTACACAATCAAAACTTTGAGGAGTTATAATAAATAGAGGACTTCAGAAAAATAATACTATGTCCTTTGGGAAAATATACGTCTTCAAGAAAGGTTCCCAAAGAATAGATTCATCAGCCACTACATGTTGCCTCTAAAATATACACGCACAGAAAAAACATGTTCAATACAATCATGTTTTGGTGGCATAATTAAATGATTGGAATTATTGACGTAATAATGTTTTCAAAGTGAATCTATTGGAGAAATCATTGCATAATGGTATCAATCATGTTTTCATTGCATGATTGCTACAACTATGTTTTTCACAAGCGTCACTTATTGCTTATTGAATCTGTCATACTCTGAATATAGTAATCATATTTTTATATCAATCATTCTTCGCGACTAACATGATTGTCACAGTACTAAGCTATAAAAATATGATTTTGGGAAACATGGCATGAGTACACATACAAAAAATTAATCAATATCAGATTTTATTCATAAATATTATGAATTTTTGTATATTATTTTGAAAAAACTAAAATTTTTTCAAAATAAATTAATTGATGGACATTATTTTTACGAATTAAAAATTTTTTTTTTAATAAAATTTAAAAAAAAACTTTAATAAAAAAAAAAAATGCTTCAAAATTAGATATATTCCCTGAAAAAAAATTTGTTCGTAAAAAAACAAATATAAAATTCATAAAAATTAAAAAACTCATTTTATTTTTATTTTTTTATAATGTTTTTATTAATAAAAAGTATGCATTAAATAAGAAATAACATACAAGAACTACTTGAGAACTGAGAAGTATGACAAAAATGAACGAAAACTAAATATTTTGATTGAAATTTGCTTTGATGAACAGCATTCTTCAATATGATGTACATATGTGTTGTATTTTATGTATTTGTTCATTAATATGATGAAACGTATTCTTCACTTACACTACTGCATATTGAAGAATCCTTTTTCGGTCATTCATGAAGTTGATAATGAATGTATAATATATCGTTATTTTTGACGATATAGATATCGAGTTGATATTAGATGAAAAATTTTTATTTGTTCAGAAAATTTTATTTTTTGACAATAATTTATTATAATTTATTTTTAATTTCATATCGTAAATTAATCATCATTTTATCGAATTTAAAAATGATCGTCAAATGGTTTGCATGGTATTGAATAAATGATTCGAACGGGTCTAACACCGTATTTTAAATTGTTACTCTCAATTAAATTTGAAATAAGTCTTTGTAAATTATACCAAGTATTAAATTTAAAAAAAAAACCCGAGTACCTCGAAAAAAATCGCACAACACTGCAAAGAATTATTTTGATTTAGTTTATAGGTCGTTATTTCGGTCAGTCGGCATTTTGTAGCGGCCGCCAAAAGTTTGCGTTTTGCAAAGGTAGGCTGCATAACTCATAGCAGGAGTTGCATATTTCGATGGAGCGGGCGAGGGGTCTTATAATTCAAAATGTATCCTTGTAAATGTGCGATTCGCTGCTCGTTGCATTAACAAACATATGTTTGTGTTTTGTTGCATTTAACAGCTACTCTGTCTTGACATTAGCATGTTTTTGGGGCCAAGACGTTCCACAGACACAGACAAAGCAACACATGAGACCCTTGTCCCCTTTACCCACCTCTTTTTACCATCCCAACGACGTATTGCAATGGCTGCAGCTACTTTAAGACATTTTGCTGCAGTCAACGTTTGAGATTGGCACTTGATTGGCGGATATATCCTGTTGAATATTTAAATAATACAACTGCGATATTGTAATTGTTGTACCTGGGACTGTTGGAAGACGGAAGACGCTCGAACGGATGGACGGAGGGACGTATGGTTGACTGGCTGGTTGGCTGGCGGAATGACTGACTGGTGGACTGTGTTAAACAGCTGAGTTGCACCGAACAATTATTGCATATGCCTTATTGTTTGTGTGATATATGTGTGTTGTGTTGGGGGAATTTCAAGAATTTGATCCGTTGTTATGATGAATACAATTAATACAAATAGTTACGGTGCCTAAATGTATGCAATAATTCAATCGTTTCTGGTATCAAGTGCGTCGCTGTTTTGTGTAAAAGCCTAAAAGAATGCTACAAAAAGTTTAATTACTACTCATACTGGGTACGATGTCTAATAGAATGACGGTGATTAATAGAATTCAATAACACTTTTTTTTATATATTAAATATGATAGTAAGAAATTTGAAGGTTATAAATTTATGTATTATACAATTTTTTACATTATGTGTACTTCGAAAATTTATTGAAAAATGTATTTTTTCAACTCATGAATATTTCATAATACCAATGAGACAATACATCACTGTTGTGAATTCATCAATAATTTGATGAATGACTGAAAAGGTGTTCTTCACATTAATGAAAAATTCACAAAACAAAAAATTTTGTTTTCGCTAATTTTATTTTTTGCCAAAATTCTTAATTTGTTTTTCTTAATTATTTCATAAAAATGGTTGTTAGACGTGCATTGTTTACAAATAATATTTGTATTATGTATATTTAACATGTTTTTTATTAATAAAAGTTATATTTATCAACAAATATGATATAATAAAAATATATTTTGTACGACGACAATATTTTTCAAAGAAAGTTTTTTTCGAAGAATATTTACAAATTTTTCTAACAAAAAAATTGTGTTCGAAATATTAAAAAAAAAATTTAGACAAATGTTGTTAGACAAAATAAATGCGACCAGACATTTAAAATTATGGATTTCATACAACTCAACCAAATACCTATTTGTTCTAGATTAAAATACAAATTTCTTAAAAAAAGGATTTATATTTCTTGAAAAATAATATCTCTCAGTGGTAATAAAGGTTAATAGATATTTTTGATCTCTGATTAAAAAAAAATCGAAGATTGTTGATAAAATTTTGTTTCAATATTTTTCCTTTTTGCTTCCTTTTTCCTTATTGTCCTTTTATAAATTTGGCAATAATTATGCAACACTTTAAATGAGTTCGACTAATAAAAATAAGTTAAATTGGTCCTTTTAAAATTGAAGTTTACAATATTAAGTCAAGCAGTCAATAATTTGCAACAACAGCAATATGTCGTCCGTCGTATAATAATTAATCTCATTACGGGTAAAAATGTTCACGCTCTTCTCTTTAATTCAATCTTGAACACTTGTCGGGCGGCTACTTAATGCGTGCGATTGGATTTTTTTTAATGAACTGCAATTTATGCAGTACCTTTTGCTATACGATTCATGTATTCTGTCACAATGTTGCGCACTCTCGGCCTAATTGACAGGCGGCGGCGGCGACGGCGCACACGTCCAGCAGCAGTTGCAGCGAGATGTGCCAGACAGCGAGATGTGCGACGTTGCAGCAGCGCCATCTGCTGTGACTGGCTGTCAGACATTCCTTCTGTCATGTGGCCGCCAGTTGATGACATTGTTGTTGTTGTTGTTGTTGTGCAGTAACAGCAGCTACCGTGCAAATTAAAATTCAATATTAACGAAATTGGAATAATTTAATGCCGTTCACATTTCCATAATCGCGCTGACTTCATAAAAATTAAACTTCGATTTAATAATAATGATGACGGCCCCGACCAATCAGCATGACGTCGACGATGATGTTAACCAGATCGCATATCGCGTAGAGTTGAAAATTCCGAACAAAAAAATCTGTCACATTTTCCTTTAAATAATACAGTTGCAGCAATCTGACAGTACAACAAGACAATTAAATATTTTTAACCATCCACCCACTTCAATTGGGCTATTTTTGGGCTCTTTCAGTAGCTGTTAAGCATCTGTTACTATCGAAAATGGTTGGGTCACATAGACCCCATTTCATCTCATTTTGTATGCATTTTAATAATTTGCTTATTGAAAACATTTTTCCACGATTATGTTCTGCCGCAAATTGAAATGCACTTGGACATGGATTGAATGTCCTTGTTGGCCTTGATCGGCAACATATTATAATATATATGTTGCCGATATGTATTTGTTGTGGTTGATACTGTTTTATTTGCATTATCGTTATTGTTGTTGCATGTACAATAAAAAATATTATTCTGTCACTAAGTATCTCGGAGAGAATGTAACGACATTACACAATGTAACCACGGCACAGTGGAGCAAAAAAGCATAATGGGTTGGGTAAGACTCCAGCATTAAAAATTCACCGGAACTTAATCCACACATAAAATCCATCTGTATAATATGCACTCTGGATTGAATTTTCTGAAATTATTAATTGTTGAGGCTCCAAGAAAATATTTATATTTAAACATTGGATTTTGTCCGGGTGAAATTTAGAAATTTATGAAAAGGTGTATTTTATGGTGATCCCAGCATTATATAGCCTAGTAGGAACAAATTTTGAATTTTAATGAACAAATTTTAGGTACTGAAAGAAAAAGAAAGGAAAATTACAACGAAAATTATTTAATTTCGTTGTTTTATAAAATACACGGCTTACGGACCATTCTACCCTGACATTAATATCCAAGAAATTGTATGAAATAATTGTCGAGAATGCATAGTTGTCACTGGAAAGAATAGTCTCTAAAAAGAGTTGTATCTAAAATGCAACGTCTATGGGGCGAATAGTTTCTTGGAAAAATTATCTCTGGGAAGAATCGTCGCTGGGAGGAATATCCTCAGGGACAAATATTCGCTGGGAGAATAGTCGGGAAGAATAGTCGCTGGCATGCATTATCTGTGGGACGAAGGTCTCTTAAAAGAATAATATCTTTGAAAAATAGTCTTTTGGAAGAATAGAGTCCCGGAAGCATGACGCAGGGAAGAATAGTCTCCCGGAAGAATAGACTCTGGAAAGCATAGTCTCTCAAAAGAATTGTCTTTAAGATGAATAGTATCTTGGAGGAATGGCCTCTGGGAAAAAAAGTTACTGAATAGTCTCTGGGAAAAAATGTAACTGAATAGTCTCCGGGATAACAACCTCTTGGAAGAACAGCCTCTTGGAAGAATATTCTCATTTCTAAGGGTGTATTATGTCGGGGACGAATAGTGTCTTACAAGAATAGTATCTTTTAGAATAGTCACTTGGAAGAATAGATTTTGGGAATAATAATATTAGGAAATAATTTAGACGAAAGAAATGATGGGCTTAGTGCAAAAATAGGTCAGATCCATTTTTAACATTGCTTAAAAATCTATTAAAAGTAAAGAAAAAAAACTCTTAACGTATAAAATACGTATTACAGATGTGATTTTCGTGTATATACTTCTGATATTGAACGAAGCGTAAAGCTATTTTATTAAAATGTAAATATCGAACCTTTAATTGTTTCTGGAGAGAATTCCAACTGAAATTGATTGTCTGTGGGAAGAAGTATCTTGTGGAATAATTATATGGGGAGAAATTGATCTGAAGAAGGGTTGTTTTTGTATTAATATTGGCTAGGGAAGAATTAGCCGGAACAGAATTATCTCGGAGAAGAATTGTCTCGAAAAAAAATACGTTGTAAAGAATCTGTATCGAGGAAGATTTTTCTGATGAGAAATTGTTTCTGTGAAGAAATATCGAAGAAGATACGTCGTAAAACACATATTTTAAGTAATCAATTGAAAATCTCTCATCGATCGATCAATTCATCCCACTGTGCAGCAATTACAATAAATTCATTTCATATCGATAAGTGTCGGCAATAAGTACAAATTCATATGTATCCGAAATTATTGAATTATTTAAATATTGCAAATAATGTCATTAAAATTCTGATATGTCACACAATCAACGCCACTCACACAGACACACATACAGACAGACATTCACACATACACACGTGTGTGTGTGTATAAAATACATATGGAACCGAGTCTTGGCATGAGTAGAATGCAAGGCAATCGCTACATAATAAACTTACAGACGACACCAATTCAGCCGCACGTATCCGTCGATAATATCGTGCAAAATGCGACGGACCATGTTGCCGGTGTGTGGTGTGAAAAATCACACTACTTTTATGGAAATTTTGTTGTTGTATTTTTTTAACCGCATTTTCTCTTTTGTCCATCGAGTTGCATTTTTAATAAAAGTGTCAAAAAATGCAACAAACACTTTGCACTTATTAATAAATTCCAACTGATGTGAGTGCGACATCATTGTGCGGGGGAAAAATTAAGGTTATTGGTAAAAACAAACGGCATTTTGAGTACTCGAAGAAACTTTTACTACGACTTTTTAAATCATTTGAGAAAAGCGGTCTTAAACTAAAAATAGAATTTGAGTCCTTAATACCTTGACTTACTTCAAAACATAACATAAATTTGTTATACCAACCAACCCATTACTCAACCAACTCTAAAAGGTTCAAATTTCAAAACTAAAAGGTTTAATTTCGACAAAATCAATATAAGAACCACTTGGTGTGTCATTCTTGCAGTGCTAACTGAATATAGTAGTTCCACGAACCATTTGAAGAAATTTCCAACTCATAATTTGGTTGTTTCAATTATTCTTTTCGTTGTTTACAACCTCATGTCAAAAAAAATGCTTTAGAGGACATCCAAATAGTTCCTTAAAGTAAAACTAGGATTCGGAGTGAACCAAATTAGATATGCTGTATGCAATTGTTGGATCAAGAAGCATTTTGGGCCCAACAAATTCCATTCTAGCAACGGTTACCTACATCTAGAATGGACATTTGTTGCCGTAATCAACCCAGTACACAACTAATTAATTCGGTTCTCTGGAATGCTAAGTCATTTCTCGTTTCTTATAGATATATCATTTCAACAGAATGAATATGGTTGTTACACAAATTCTTTTCTTGCTGATCTAGAGAAGAGCCAAAGAGTTCCTTCAACCAAAATGAAAACTAGAACTTTGAATATTTACGGTGCCATATCCTAAATATCTTAAAAGACCTGTGCAAATTTGTTGCTCCAACCGATTCATTCGGTTCTCTCGAATGTTAAGTCGTTTCTTGTAGCTAAAACGAGAAATTTAATTTAACCAAATATGTTATATTATTTGTTTCCAACCTAAAATATCACGTAATGTTGCTTTAGAGAAGAGCCAAATAGTCCCTTCAACCAAAATGAAAACTAGAACATTGAACATTTATGGTGAAATATCCAAAATTCCTTAAAGTACCTATATTGAATCTTAATCTAATCTTGAATCTCTTGAATCTTAAATCGTTTCTAGTAGTCAAAACAGAAAGGTTTTAGCGTCTATTACAACCAATTTAAAATCACTTTAGAAGAATATGGTGTGTGTTTGTGTTAATATTGGCTACGGTAACCGAGTATGTACTTTGAATCCATTCACGTAGTCGTAAAAATTTAATTTCAACCTAATGATTTTGGTTGTTGCAACCAAGTTTTTCCGTTTTTAAACCTTTCGTGTATAGTATTAACGTAGGGCATTCGTTATCAACTGCTTTGCCATGAATGTAATGCTTAAATGCATAACAATTAACAACAGCAGTAGCAGCAACATTCACCGCCACGTCCACCGTCGCATCAACGATAATATTAATATTTTTATGAATAAAATATTTTGATTATTAATGGCGTAAAATATCGCAATGAAATATGGCAATTGAAATGCAAATATTCGGACATGATATGGGGCTATAATGAAATAAAAGTACAAATTACAACATGAGCCTAGGCTCTATACAAAGAGGGGGACACTGGGTGGTGTTCGCGAGGACCAAAGTTTTGCCGGGGAATGCTATGAAAAGTATGACATATGGTTGTGGAAATGAATTAAATTAAGATGTCGATTGCAATAATTAATAAATTTTAAATGAATTATTGACAAAGAGATACACATCGCTGCATTGAATATTGCTTGTTAATATATAACAATATAGAAATTTAAATTATATTGCTGTATAAAACAAGAAAAAAAATCGACAAATATTCAGCCTATATT
The DNA here is from genome assembly GCA_951804985.1 of Dryomyza anilis. Lineage (NCBI taxonomy): Eukaryota > Metazoa > Arthropoda > Insecta > Diptera > Dryomyzidae > Dryomyza > Dryomyza anilis. Next base: position 89,353,931 of record OX638134.1, read on the forward strand.
GGGCGGCCCAGTGGGAGGGATGGGATCTAATTTAGTAGAGTTCTCAAGTGAAACATTGCGACAGGAAAATGGCATTTAACAACAAAAAATGTACATGAGGGTCTCACGAAAAACTAGGATTAAAACGATAATCAAAAAAGACGGTGTTTGTATCAAATACAGCTCCCCTTCCCATAATATGCCAGGAATCTACATTACAAATTCCACCAAATTCAATTTAATCTGCAGGAAATTATCCAAAATATTCATGAAAATGTCAGAAATTATATTTTGGGTTATTTTTTAAAGCAAATAGTATTTCCATCGTTTAATGCGAAACACGAAAAATATTATTTAAGTTTTTGATCCTGTGAGAAATGAAATACTGCATATTTTCTGTAACATTTACTAAAATATGTAGCTGTTTGACAAATATAACAAACTAAGGACCCGTGCTTTGCTACGAACTTTTTAATACGAGTCATAAATCAAGTAACCAAAAAATAATTCTCTTTCGCAATATTTTCCCCAGAGAAAATGCATCCTTGGAGAATTCTTCCTTTAACAATTCTTTACTGAGAGATTTTTACCGAAATAATTATTCCCAGAGATAATTCTTTCTCGGACAATTTTTCCCCATATAATTATTCCCCAAGATTTTATCCAGAAATCATTCTTTATCGAGACAGTTATTTCCCGAACAATTCTTTCAAGGAATTCAATTTTGTGTTGTGTTCATATTTTTGAATTTTTTCTATATTTTGAATATTTTCTATGTACAATGTAAGTTAAAATAACGAAAAGTCAAACATATCGAACTAATCAGATAAATAACCAGTCAGAAATGTTATTTCAATGAACAATTTTAAGATTGGAAGTCTGACACTTTCTTATAATTCCCACGCCTCATTCTGAGTGTTACAAACGGATTCTTTCACTTTTAGTACAGGGTATAAGAGGTCGGTTTATGAATCACCCAAATGATATTTTTGCCCACATTAAATTGAGCAGCCTGAATTTAACATTTTCAAAACAGTTAATAGGTTATATTAATGAAAATACAACTTATTTATGGGACTCATTTATAGGGGATATACAGCAAATATTTCGTAGGACCCTCGTGAGCATACACATCATATGTACGCTGGACAATTCGATTGAAATGTTTGACGGCCAGCATGTGATAAATGTCATAAATTGCGCTCTTGTGCTGGGGGTAGAATTAAAGCTAATTTGCGAGACTAGACACACACACAGACACAACATCAAACTAATGCAGTCAAATGCATGGCTTCGCCTGCAGAAGAAGAGGGACGCGAAACATGCGTTGGACCCACTAAAGGATGACAAATGTCGGAACTTTGCTTTGGCATATTTAATGCGTTGTGCCGCAGTCAACGATTTCGACAATATGAGACACAACAACAGTCAGCCGCCAAACGAACCTTTAACCGAGTGGAACCGACCCAAACAACCAACCCACCCACCCATCCAACGCACAAGGCCCACGGGCCACGCCCAATCAAGGAATTAACGCTGCAGAAAGCGCTGAGTGAAACGCACCCCGAACGACCCACCGGATGCAAGCGATGCAATGCGATCTGAACCGAACCGATCCAGGGCTGCCTAACGGGCTCGTGTTTGTGCATCGACGAGTTTGACGCATCGGCGTTGTGTTGCGTTTGTGTGGCTGCACTGGGGACAGCGCATCATCATCATTGACTTCGTCGTTATCGTCGTCGTCGTCGTCAACGTCATCATCGACATGTGCTGCCATCTATATGTGATTCAATAATGATTGAATTAATTGCGTTAATAACTGACACTATCTCTGCCGGCATCTGCAGAGCCACCCACCGCAACATGCTCTCCCTCGCTCGCTTCAATCAGTCGGAGACACCACCACCTTCACCAATACTTGCAACATGCTGACGCAGTTTGCCTTTGTATAGTGTCCGTCAGTCTGTCTGTCTGTGTACATTGCGTCCTGGCCAAAGGTCAACTTGAAATAAACGACTGCAACTCTGCCGCATCTAATATGCGTTCGTTCGTTGTTGCGAATGCTGGCTGTTGTGCGGCCTCACAGTCAATCGCCTAAATTGATTGATATTTCCAAATTAATAAAATATTTCGTGCTACATGTAGTAGATACACACCGAGCGCCCCACATCGAACCATCCAACCCGCACGCAGACAGCTGAGTCCAATCGAGTCGGGTCCAACTCTATTTGTATCAAATCGAATTTATTACCAACGGTTGTCAATTAAAAAATTATCAAAAATATTAATAAATATGAATTTGCGAAATATTTGAAAATTATATATGTTATATAAAGTGTTTCCTGCATGCTAAGCATCAACCATCCATCCATCATGTGGTTTGTTTAATTTGCTAATGTTATTAATTATTTTCGCATAATTCGCAAACTTTTTAATGAGTTTTGAAGTTTTTTTCAAAATTATTTCATTATTTCATTAGAGTGGACATCATTAGTTTAAACATAAATATTGCCAATATGGACATATACAAATTATATATAAATATTTTAAAATTATATTGAGGAATGTAAAAAATCGAAAATTTTTAAAGTTATTTTTTAAATAAAATGCGATATATTTACAACAGATTGTACCAAAATTGATTGTGACTCACACTTATTTAGACATTTTAACTTCAGGCACAGTAAATACGGTTTATCATACACAGAAAAAAATGTGTATGTAAATATAGCAAAGAATTTGATCAATATGATTAATTTTTAATTGATTCATCGCCGATACGACCTTTAATTGAATTGATTAAATATTTAATCATATTAATTAATAAATTAACAGAAAATAAACAAAATGTTACATCAATACAATTAAATACTTTGTTGAAATGACTATTAAATTAATTGCATTAACAATCGCCATTGCTGAGCACACGATGCAAATGAACGCCGGCAAACAATCAAATGTTGGAATTTTTGTTTGCGCGCATATTATTCCTATTTGGTATATGCCAAGATATACACTTGATCAAAATGGTGATGCATATTTCCAACTTCATCATCAGAAAAGTATATTTTATGTACTTTCACAAGAATTTTTAACATTCTTTTTAATTAACTGAATAGAATCATAAAGACTGTGAAGGTAATAAAAATACTTTAAAAACGTCGACAATACCAATTAAAAATTTTCTATTTATGCAAAGTCCTTAATTGGTATATTTTTGGAAGCAATTCACATTTTTAGCGAATGTATTTGCTAAATACATTAGAACTCGTTGCTAGACCAGCCAATGGTACTCAATTATTTCTGGTTGCTGTATTTACGTCGATTATTTTTTTAGGTGTACTGAAGAATTTTGTTCTTCGATGTGTTGAACAAAACTTGAAGGGTACTTGATGTGCAATAAGTGATGTCCATTTTTTAACTTTGCTTTGAAATCAATAAAACTGTAAAACTAAATTTGAGACTAAAAGTCTTATTGTGTAGAATACTCCTGTATTATGGGTATACTGAAGAAAAAACTAAATTTGTAATGTGTGTTACGACGATGTAATGTGTATTTTACCTTGAAATTCTTGGATTTCCCTTTCATTTTGTAGTTCTACTTCACAGAAAAAAATTCTACAGTATAATGATTTTCATCAATAATATGAATTTTTTCACCAACTACCACTTTCATCATATTGAAGATTTCATTTACTGAATTAAAATTTAATGTTTTTCATGTTCAATATGATAAAATAAATAAATTGATAAAAAATTCTCAAAAATTGTTCGAATATAAAATTTGAAGAGAGAATTTTTTTTCCTTAAAACGGTTTCGAAAAAAAAATTTGCCCGAAAAAATTTTGAAAAAAAATTGTCCCAAAAAAAATTTGTTTGGCATTTTTTTTGTATATAGAAATTGTCCAAAAAATATTTTTGTTTGAAAAAAAAATGTAAAAAAAAAGAAATCTTTCAAAAAAAAATATATTTAAATAAAATCGAAATTTTTTTTCATTTCACATCAAATCGACCCAAAAAGTCAAACTTAAGATTTCACCTTTTCGATTTCAATAAAACTGATAAAAAATAGCCAGATATTCATTGACTAATTTTTTGTCCGAGCAGAGATACAGTGGTTCAAATTTACAAAGAATGGGCCTAAAATCACATTTAGTTGTTCATATTTAATTATCTCTTGAATCAATAATAATAGAAACTCCGTTGAGATCTCGTTTTAAAGCTAATTTTTGAAAATTTAAGTCAGAACACAGTATGCCATTCGTTTCGATATAGTTACGAGATTAATGCGAGTAGATGGAGAAATTACACGATATCGAATTCGTTCTCGTAACAATATCGAGATCAAATTGGACCTAGATATCGACACGTTCTGTCGGAGTTTTCTCGATAAGAGACATTTTTCGAAATCGGAACGATATCGAAGAAAAAATTTATCAAAGTTTGAGATTGCTGCGAAAAATATTGCGATATCGATTTGATAAATGTTTAATTATCGTATCTCTTCAAATTTAAAAAAATCATTATCGAGAATTATAATCGGGATCGAACTTTTTTTTTTACCGAAGTTATTTGAGAAAACTTCGAGGCATCGAAGGTCTCCGAGACATGGCAGACTGGGAACTTCTAAACTTGAGCATTTTGGCCAGTGGTCATCTTTGCACTTTAATTTTGATGTTTAAAAAGGCCCCTTTTCAAAAATCTGAAAAAAAAATCCGACATTTTTGTTGATTTAATACAAATGTTTCTTCACGTCAAATTATACGATGGTACTTTGATGGCATCATATTTAAAAAATAATATTCTTAATTGATATGATTTTTTTTTTTAAATGTATTAGGATTTGTTGCAACTTTTACTGTAGTTGCAACAATTCTTAAATATATTTGTAACGCTGATATTGAAAATGGCAAATCAAATGAAGCGCCAATTAAAAAGAATGTCCAAATACATATATGAGATTTGCTAACTTATAATGTAAAACACAATAATGGTGTACAACTGGGAGCAGAGAAACAAATCCTCAAAAATGGGTATTTTTTTAGCCCAAAAATGAGTCCTTTTGGCATTATATCTAAGGTCCTGTTAAAGGAATTTTGAAAAGTGATATGTACATATAATTTGTGTTATGTTATACATGTTTTGGCAAAAATAAAAATAAGTCTGACATTATAATCAACGCTTACCAACCTATAGAATCCTCAAAAACGTGGTTTTTCGTTTTTCTCAAATATCTTTGAAACTGGAAGTGTAGGAAAAAACTGAAAACGCCATTTCTCAGAATGTCCAAATACATAAGATTATGTAACTTTCATTTCTGGTGGTAAAATGGGTGCGCACCGTGTTAGGGATATAAACCACGAACACATTCGGTTTATATATATAATTTTGGACAACGTTTACAAATATTCGAATTTCACCAATTAGAATATGTCGAGTTCTCTTTTGAGATTTGTGTAGGTCCTTTCGATCCTAGTCTACTACACTAAGCACGGATGCTGCAACTAAACAAAAGAGATACATTTCCTAAAATGACTAAAGGACTAATTTAACATAAATACCTTAAGATGAATAATTAATAATAATAATAGTTTGGCACTACAGTCCTATAAGGACTTAGGCCGAGCTCTCTCACCATTTTGAGCTGTGCGTGTTACATTTGTACTCAAAGTGGTGGGACTTACAGTTTATGGCCGAATCCGAACGGCGGGCGAGAGCTTTTCATAGGCAATGTTTTACTCTCGTAGGTTTGCCATTTACTGCCGAGAGGTAGCGCGGTATAGAAAAATGTTTCTATGAAAAGATGTTGTTAGCCCCAGTCCAGACTTGAACCGGGAACCCTTCGGCTCGCTGTCCAACGCACTAACCACTGAGCTACCGCGGCTTCATAAATAAGGCAAGATGAATAATTTCTATCTTAAAATGAATGAGTCTCGAAAATATCAATTCATTGTATCATAGTGTCAGATATTGAAAAATAAATATTGCATTTAATTTATTGAACTTAATATGAAATGTTTAAATTATAATTAAAACACCAATGATATTTTCAGTAAGAGCCGGTATTGGTCCAGCTCATGAGCTTTCATAGTGTGGCACGTTACCTTGCAGAGTAACCTATACAACATCGGTAAAGTCTGAGTTAACATTTCTGTCACTGATGATAAAAGTCATTAACAATGCAGTCGAAATACAATGAGTGTCATATATGTTTATACAAACCCCACAAGCTGCAGGTGAACCAGGTGTTATTAAAATTCTGATATTATTTTGCTGCTTTGTTTTAAATACGAATGAATAACTTTTGTAGCGTATGTGATGCAAATACAAATGACAGACAAAACATATGAAAATTACGTCGACCCCCGCGAGGCGCCGATTCATCTTAAACTCTTTGAGAATTTTCATTTTTAATTTCACGCGAATGCAAAAATATTAGAAAAAAAAAACAAAAAACAAACAGACAAAAAGAAATGTAACTTTTTTTGTATTTTGTAGCACAGGCTGCCTTTGTGACAAAAGCGTAAAAATAATAATTTTCAATGATACAAAAGAAAATACATCCTGCATCGGATGGATACTTGGCGCACATTTGAATAATTGAAAGAGCGCACTGCACCGTCGGATTCATATGAATATTAAGAAACCTCATATGTGAATTTGTGCAAAGATTTTAATCATAGAAAAATCTATTAAAACTTTCATAAGCAAATACCTAACCTATAGAATAAGATCCCTTATGGATCGTTTCGGAATTCCTTTAAAATAACTAATTGCAAATAGAATAGAAAGACGGACGGACAGACGGATATAGGATAGTTCTTTCTTGAGAATACTCTAAATTATGATTAAATGTTGGGAACTAATTGCTTTTCATGGCAGGACTTTGTCTAAATATTTATTTATTTTCAGTTGCATGCCAACCGCAACGAGGTGTCTGTGGCTTTAACACATCGCCAGCCATCAGTAGTTAAGGGTATAAATATAATTGCCAACCAAACACAAAACATAGCCTTAATAACTGCACCTCCCACTGATTTTTTACCCTCAAATAAGCATTCAAGATTTCAGCCCCCTTCCAACCGCCTCCCAATCTGCTCCATAAATGAGTAAGTGAATGAATGAATGACTATCCGTCAGACCGGAAGATAAAACTTGGTAGACATTTTGTTGTTTACTTGTTGGCCTCCTCTGCTTCTTCTTCTGCTTTGCCTTTGCGTTCTTCTTCAGCCTTCGTTGTGACTTCCTCATTTGAGCCACTTCCTGCCCTACTGCATGCTGTTTATCTTAATTATTTTCGGTTACAGTCTCGGCAAAAATTGTGCAAAAATCTGTGGTTTGCAACCTCATCGACAGCCACCCACTTGAAAAATGTTCTTGTGGTTCCAAACATTTTAGCATCTCTGTCTATCTCGTTCTTTCTCGTGCTTGTCTGCTGCTTTGTCTGATTTGCTGCGCTTTGTCCTGAAGCCTGGATGTTAAGCATCATCACAGTATTTATTATATTTTGGGGAGGTATTTAGCAAAACCACTTGAAGATTTTCACACTTCAATAATGTGTCTCTCAGTGGGTTGATTTTTAGATTGATGGTGTTTTAAAACATATAACTTCTTTATCTTATTTTGAATACAAAATGTTTTTACGTTGTGATATTTAAATATTACTCGATCGTGGTATATCGTGATATATATATATGAAATCGATCAAAAATATATTTAGTATAATTCGATTTGAATTGATTCGGATTTGCTACAGGGATTGAAAACGATATCCGTTTATAACCGTAACACCAAAAAAAAAAAAGAAAAACAAAAATGTTTATTAAAATTATAATTCAAATATTTAAGTAATTAGTGTTTAGTTTTTTTGTATGTAAAATAATTCGATATTTCGTTGTATATATAGACCAAAATCCGCAACTGTTTCGTTATGAAACTTAACCTTTTAATCCGTCTACAGACGTTCAATACGGCGCTTTTGGAGTATTCATCGTATTCATCAGGTTTTCATTTGGAAGCTACGATCAGTCAAGTGATTTTTCTTTAAAACAGTCGCGTGAATTATTTGTGATTTTTTTTAGTCAAAATTAAAACATTTTTTAAAGGTACTTTACAGCAGCTCAATCGGATTTGTAATTTTTTTGGAAAATGGTTGTAAAATATGCTTTAAAAACACTACACAACAAAATGAGAAAGAAAGTTTGCGCAGTAAATTTGACTACTTTTGTATTATTGGAAATGACTCGCAGAATTTGAATATATGAATTAAAAAAATTTCTATGGATAGGTTTACAAGATTTCGGGCAATTACTTTTGTAATGAGCTTTCAAAAAGGTGGTCACATATATTTGTAAATATCTCGCGCTTAATAAATTTCATATGCTCTATTGTTATATTGAATGAAAGGTAATTTAATATCCAATAAACATTTCTTACAACACTTTGGAATTGGTTCATTGGTTTAAGAGAACTCTATAGAAGAACTCGAAAAATGTACACATTCTCGACCAAAATTCTATTCAAAAATGCATTTAAAAAATGGCGAAAAATTGAAAACGCAAGATGATGCACAGTTTGTAATATTACAAAATTAGCCTGTAAATTTTTAAAGAAAATGTTGTAAATATAAAAGAAATCTATGCATAAATTTTGAGAACAGAAAAAATCATGTGAAAGCATTACAATTGAGTACTAACTAAAAAAATCGTATTTTATGTTTATACCCTATACCCATGGATAACAAGTTATAAAATGTATGTGAGGATATTTTAGCGATTCTTAGTAGGCGTGACTGATATGAAAAAGTATGTATTTTGATACGACCTTCTGTCTGACCGCCTATACACGATAACTTTAAAACTGCTATTCCGAATGATGTGAAATTTATTTGCAATATATTTTAGTAGAATAGAAATTCGAAAAGTTCGAATAGTTCGAAAATGAGTCGAATTAGTCAACGTAATCTACTAAATCCACTACGAGATATGGATTTACTTTTTAGGATCACATTAAAGATAAATTTATAAAATTTAAAATTAATTACAAGCCAATCCATCCCAAATTCGACTAATATTAAGTCCGCACAGACTTAAGTTAAGTCCGCACAGATTTATATTAAGACCGTACGTACTTAATATAAGTCTGTGCGGACTTAATGTTAGTCGATTTTGGGATGGTGCTATTCTAAGTCTTTTTCATACTTAAATACAGTATTTTGTTTTTTCTGTGTATTTGTATAGCATTCAATTATATTACTTTCACATAACTTTTTTTTATCCTCATATGCTACCCATATATTTTTGTCATTGATAGCTCAATTTATTCGAAAGAGTGTGAACTTATTTTGAAAAATTAAAATTTGTGTATCATCTTACTTCTCGATTTTTTTTCCATTTTTAAATGAATATTTTCTTAAATTTTTGTTGAAAAAAAATGACTTTATCAAGTTCTCCTTTCGAGTTCTCTTAAACTAATAAACCAATTTAAAAATGTTCTGAGAAATATTTATTGGATATTCAAATACCTTTCATTCGGTATAACACTTGATCATATATTTTATTTGGAACGCGAATTATTTACAAATATATGTGAGTATCTTTATGAAAACTCGGTTCAAAAGTTATTGGCCCATATTTTGTAAACCTATCCAAAGAAACATTATTAAACCATATTTTCGGAATCAGGGCGTCATTTTACATAATACAAAAATAACCTTGACTACTGCGCAGAATGGCTGTTGTGTAGTGTAATTTATAATAATAAATTTTATGTGAGAAATAATAACTACTGAAGGCTAAAAAAAACAAAAACATCGACAAATGGACTTCCGATTCGTGTTTCTCGTACCAAAATTGCCCTGAAATCAAAATTCTATAATAAAAACCGTGCTATTTCTATCTTGCCGATAAAAAGTTTAAAACCGAAATAGTTACAGTAAATGAAACGATGGAGATATCGGAAAGTAAAAATCAAAACCATTATCCTTTGATTGAAATCCAACCTATCTTTTATTTTCAAAAATAGAATTCTTAAACAGCAAAGGAACAACATCTAAATTTCTCCGGATATTAATAAAAAGAGATGGTTATTTTTAAAACTCTGATATTTTATCCTTTGATATTCCCTCCAGGATTCCGTTCTATCCCCGTCCCTATTTCTGTTTTTTATAAATGATCTTTTGTCATTGACACAGAACCCAATCTATTTTCAGATGACAGTTATCGTCGGAATGTCGTAGTTATAATGTCGTATATTCTTAAGAAACTGTTCGACATTTTAGTTCAGGGATGACTACTTCACATTCATATTCGTTGAACAACCCGGCATGAAATAACATCATTGATGCCAAAGGCAACATTATTAACATCTTGTCAAGGAACATATCATGAATATAGCTTTCTAAGACAAGTCATAAATATCCTATCCAATTGTAAAAAGGTTTTTCATACACTTGACAATCACATGATGAAATGTCTCCGATGCTGTATCTATAAATGACATGTAGGAAGTGGAGGACATTTGTATGAAAATGTCATTAATACTTTGCAGGGCGAAAATGCTATCGGTCATTGATGGTCCTGACCTGACATATGTGAATCATAAAGGGAGCATCGATGACATTTTCCACTGGCAAGAGTCCGAACTTTTTTTTTAAACTGAGAGTAAAAGATGCACTCTGATTGACATATTCCTTGATGACCTTGAAACAATCTCCAAGTGGAGTCTTGCTAATAGAGTTGATTTTAATGCAAGTAAGACCCAATGTCGTCTGATATCTCACAAACGAATTGATTTACCTCTCCCTCCCCTCAATATAGGAGGTGTGAATATTTCGGAGTCAGCTTCTCTTGACGTTCTGGTCATATCAAATCAATTTGTTCTTCGTTGGAATGATCATATATTTGATGTGTTAAAAGTAGCAGCCGAGTGCTTCGATTTTCTAAAGCGATGCCAAACATAATCTCTACACCTCCATCTAGTATAAGATGGAAGAATATAATACGAGGCAGGGGCCTCAAAATTATCTTCCTGTACTAAATACAACGACGTTTGTTAGTTTTGGATGAAAATAACAGAATCTTTGAACTGTTTTATGATTTCAACAACAAAAAATTATTGAATTTTGGTGATATTTTGAGGGTTGAAGTACTGAATATTGAGGCTTGCATAATTCAGTTCAGTAGGTATTGATACCGTGCTGAATCAGAACTGAATGCAGGACTGAATTCTTGAATTTATTCGAACCTGTCAAATGAGTCCTTAATTCAGGAAAGAATTCTAATTATTATTCATTTTTGAACTCATTGGCGAAGAAAGTTTTCAGGAGAACCAAATCACAATATTGATGAATAACACATATAAACATTTGTTCATTAACTTGAAAACGTATTCAGCAAATTAACGGTCGTTCTTTAAATTGATGTATTTTGTCTGTTTGATCTCATTACAGCACTGAGAGTTTGCTCTACACCGCGTTCAAGACAACATTCAACAAGTGCTGTGCTGGAGGAACAAGTGCCCTGTAAGCATGATGAACACTACGGGTTGAACTTTCAAGTTGGCAGCCAAGCCAAGCCACTTTGTAGAAATATGCGGCACGAATGAAAACACACGACATACGGCAGACAGGCAAGGCAGGCCTCACATGCAAAACCATGTCGTCGACAACCGAAAAATCGTCCTTTTGGAATTTGTCTACGAATGTGAGGAAGGACTTTATCGAGCACGAGACTGTGCGAAGGCAACGCGAGCGACGCGACGTTTGTCGTCAGCCAGTCAGACGGGCAAACAGTCAGCCTTCCATGCATCCATCTAGCCATCCATTCAATCGTTCGTTCCTTCGTTCTTTCGTTCGTCTGTCCGTCTGTCCGCATATTTTCTGATGCTTAGCTGTCGCTCCATGGCTGCTGCCATGTTAAATATCTTCCTTAACTTGCTGTCTTTGCCTTTGAATGTCCGTCTGACTTCCGGTTCGTCTGGCTGGCTGTTGAGTGTTGTGCGGCTGCCACACGACATTGACTTTGAGTGAATCAATGCAACGCATCACAGTCTTGACCTTGACTAAGCAGCATGGCAGGCAGCAACATGTGCGGCAACAACATTTTTGGGGTTGCTGCTGTTGCTTCCTTTGAAAACATTCTTCTGCTGCTGCTCTTGCTTTTATTGTTGTTTGTCGGGGCGCCTGCTGTTCTTGTTGGTGTTGTCAACTTTCTTTAAGGGTGTCGAAAATTGTCAGCAGCAACAACATTGCGATGCTGTTGCTCGCTCATGGTTTCCCAGTTGAATTTGTTTGCGTTATTTTTGGGGTTTCTCTCGCACTCGCATTTTTCAGTTCAGTTTCTGCTCTGCTGTTTTACGTCCGTCCGTCCGTCCGCCCGTCCGTCTGTTCTGTTGTGTTGCTGTTTTCCTGGCTGCTAAATTTTTGTGGTTTCACTTTTTTCCCGCATTTGCTGCCAGATGTTTGTGTAAATGTGCGGTTGTTGTTGTTGTTTTTGTTTTTGTTGCCATTTGTATTTGTGTGAATTGTGTGTGTGTCTGCCTGTGTATGGCTGTCTGTGTGTGTTTGGGGAAACCCCGTGATGACACCTCAACATTTTATAGTTCAGTCAAGTCCAAAATGTCGACATGTGTGCTTTATGTTGTTACAACAAACTGTTGCATCGCCATCTGTACTAACACAAAAAATCCTCACACATTCATTCCCCATACACGTCCGTGTATTTGGTTGCCCAGTAGGGAGATCGTTCAAACTTTGAGTCGCTTTTTTAAGGTGTCACTTATTAGCTGCATTTTTCATATTTCGTTAATTATTTTACAAAATGAGTCATATAACTATTTAACAATTTATGACCGAATTCAATTTGTATTTTCATTTTTCAAATTCATAAACTACACAGAAAAATACATCTTCTTCATTTTGATGAATTTGCATGATTAATTGTATTGAAGAACAATTCATAATATTGATAATTGCAAAACATCAATTTTATGAATTCATCAATCAATTTGATAAATGACTTAAAAAGCAAAAAATTTATGAAAATCATATTCATAAAACGAAATTTAAATCAAAATATTTATTTTTCGTTCATTTGTTGCCGTACCACAGTGGTCGGACTTGTATGGAGTGAGCGGCCAAAAATATTTCCAGTTAAGATATCAACGTGAAACTTTGCACACGGCTTCATACAAATTTTAGAATTATTTATTGATAAAATGGACGTGTTTGAAACACTCCTAACCTACCTCCTACCACCACCTTCCACCCTGTCAAGCAAAAAAAAAAAAAAAAGTCAGAATTTTTTTTTTTAACTATCAAGTTATTAATTTCATTTCGTTTTACAAAATAAGAAAAAAAAAACTATTAAAAAAAATAATAACAAAAAAAAGTTATAAATAAAAATGTTTTAAAATCATATATTTTAAACTTAAACAAGAATATCAAAACCCATAGGGAAGACATGATCAGATCATTTTTGGATCATGCTTGTCATGTAACTTATCTTGTCATGACAAGCAAAAATACAATAATCAGTTCCTGATCATGAACCTAGTACATTTTCTTCTAAGGAAGCTGCACCAAAAATCTGCTTTAGTCTATGGGAGATAATACAAAAAATGGCACTTTCGGGCAACTGATATTAACACATTAGAATCTTAAAATGTTGACATATTTTAAGGTATAAATCCCATTGCATGGTTCAGGGGGGTAAACAACTAAAACTTTAGCGAAAATTGTATTATATGGATGAGTAAATTTCAAAAATGGTACTGGGACTACATTAATTTTATAAAAAGCTGACAACATGTTAATAGCATTATAATTATTTAGAAATAAAGCTAATACATTGCTTTTCAATATTCATTTTGAATTATTTTATTAAAGTTACGCTTCACTATTTTGCTGATCACACTGAATGCACAGACAAATTACATCCTCTCACTTTTGAAGCTATTCTTAAAGGGTACGGTTGGAATGAAACAAAATCAACAATACTTTTGTAAAGATTGTCTTAATTGGAGATAGTTATGACTCATTTGGATCTAACTTTTGATTTCGATTTTTTTTTATTTTGGGCCTATGGCAGCGACCACTGTGCATACATAGACTTCTCAAGTAATTATTGTTTACAATGCAAAATACATTACATTCGGTAGACCTAAAGAAGAATTTCAAATTAAAAAAACACATTATTTTATAAATCAAGCAAGCTGTATTTAAAAATTAAATAACATAAATACAAAATGTGTAAATGAAGACAAATTTGAAAAACATTTTAATTCAATGAATAAAATTTTCCATATGATAAAATCGTTTCTGAAAAAAATCATAATATTTATGAATAAAATCAACATATTAAAGATTTTTTTCTGTTTACTTTTAGGTCCATAAAACTTTCAAATAATAACACTCTTTTTATAAATAGTTTAACTGAAATAAGAGGGACCTGAGTTATGTTTTTTGCATTGCTGCTTCAAACAAATACAAATATGATACAAACTCAACTTGAAAATAGTCTGATTTAATCACGACACAATCCACTTTTCACGGATATCGTTCTATTCTTGCTAATTTTCCTAAATCAAGACCAAATGATTGACCTATACTCTTTAATTGTAAGATCTGTCAATTTTCTAAATTACATACAACCAAAATTGAAAAACCAAAATGGACCAGTGGACTTTAAGATTAAAATACTTTTAAATATAAACCTCTTACTTTGTTTTTGAATATTGCCTTTAGTTTTAAAGTAATTTTTTAAATTAAAATAAATGGCAATTCCTACTGGGTATTTAATGTTATTGTGCATTTACATAATTAAGTTGTCGTTATTGCAATTAACCTTTTTTAAAGTTTGTTCCCCTTTTTTCAGCAATGTGGCAACACTATAAAGAGTCGGTTGCGTGCGTAAGGAATCTATTTAGTTCCCTCACTGCATCACTTTATTATGCCTCAACACTTTGAGTTCTTGTTACTGTTAATTACTGCAACATCTTTTGCGTGCAGATCATATTTTTGAAGCACTACTGTGGCAACAATATTAAAGCGCCAGCAACTGTTGGTTGGTACTACAATTTTTTGTTGCCCTCTTCTAAGTGGCTGCTGTAAAATAACAAAGGTGAAATTTTATAATTTAAGTTTTATTGAATTAATGAGCATCCAGACCAAATGATTCGCATTTATTTGAAGCAATATATGGCGTGTACTGTATTGTTTCACCAAAATCCGAAGCTTTCGTCTTTTCAGCAAACACTTTTGCTATTTCAGCAACCTTTTTGCTAACCTCTGCATAAAATGCATATTTCGGAATAAGTTCGAGAGTGGTTCGAAACATCGACTGGCCGCGAGGTGGTTTAAAAATACAACCAATAATTTAAATACCAAATTAAAGACCCAACACTCACTATAAACGTGTCAACTTTGATTCTCATAAAAGAGTTATTCATATTTTATTATTGAAGCCTGATATTTTCGGACACTAATTGCATGTTGCTCTTTTGTATAGGCGCAAACTGCAATTTTCAAGTAGTGACTTGTCAATGATTTCACCAATTTTAGGACTTGCACCCAAATTAAAGCAAGTTTCGAAGAAGTCGGCCCCATAAACCAACCCAGGTAACAGTCAATAAATTGCACATAGGACTCGAATGGAGCCAAATAGAGGTAGTGCGAGTAATAACAGTGCAATCGAAACCTAGTCTTTAAACAGTGGGTCTCAAAAGAGGGCGGGTGTTTGGTATATTTTTGTGTTGTTTAAAGCGACGAAAGGCTAAAGTAAAATGTCGAAGAGTCAAACAAATAGCTGCTAATTTACAACAATTTGTTGTAGTAGCAGCAACAGCAACAGCAGCAGCAGAAGTCGTTGTTGTAATTAACGACAAATTGTTGAACAATCAATTCGCATTTATAATTTGGCCATAAATTGCCGGCAAAAACACGGCGGAGGCAGCAGCGAGCTAGCGTCGCGTTCAGAACAATAAATATTGGCAGCACTGGTGGCTGCACTGGCAGCATTGGCAGCGAACAGAGTGCACATCAAAGCAGTGAAGTGCTAAATAATTACGCTGCAAAGCAACCTAAAAACAAAAACCAAAAACGTAGGAAGCAAATAGTAACAGCAAAGATAGCGGAAGAGAGGCAGAGAGTGAGAGAGACAGCGCGCCAACGAGTGGGCAGTGCAGAGAGTGCAAAGAACTGTGCCACAATTTTGTATTTTGTATATTGCAACAAAGTGTTTAAAATAAAAAAATGCAAAACTTCCAAATCAACATCAACAAAAATGCATAGAAACAGATTTGATCGTGAGACTAGCAGACTAGCAGAGCTGTCCGTCCATCCCTTGGTCGTTGGTTGGTGCGGGGGGAATAAAATGGCGTTGACGGAGAGGACGATGTTGCAACGGCGCTGTCCGGCCACAAACACACACTAAACATTGCAACAAAATAGGTATCTGCGCTACGATGTATTTTTACATTTTCACATTTTTACATTTTATATTGCACGTCATTACAGACAATTAAATGCAAAGTAGTTTCCGGCTAAATGTTTTAGTTTTTTGTGCGCCGTTTTATTTTATTCCTTTTTTGTGTATTTGTAATTTTTTTTTGCTCTTTTACGATTGCAGTTTTTGCATCTGTGGTGCGGCTAAAGTTGAAGAGTTAAATGTAACAGCAACAACAACAACTGTGTTGGTCCGTTGAGCCTCACCGCATGCTCGGTACTGCGTTTCTTTGGCTCACATCGGCCACATGATTATTACTCTACAAACACTTTTCGTGTTGTTGTTGGTGCTGCTTCCACTTTGATACCTGCAGCCGCACAAGGGTGGTTAGGGGGCGCGGCCAATGTTCTAGGCCAAGAAGATGTGTTTGATGTCGATTGCAAAATTATTTTCTAGCGCAAGAAGAAGAAATTCTTAAAGATACACTTAAAATAATCAAAGCGACAATTGACGAAATACTTTTTCGTAAATTTAAAATTCGTTAAATATACGATTTATTGTAAATACAACTCAGCATTCGTAATTTTTAACTTCGTTCTGATTTTTTATTTAATGATACTTCGTATATTTTACAATTTCATATTCGCAAAGAAAAAAGAAGAAAACAAGCAGAACACAAGACAGAACAGATCAAATTTTCATTTCACAGTCGGCATTTCCGTAAATGTATTGAATTTAATTCGCAAATCAATCGCGTGTGAAATATTTAATTATAATTAAAAAAAATTGACTATTTTGTGTGTGTGCCAATGTTGGAATCGACCATCATCATGTCGAAACATTTCCATTTATTACACTCAAAATAATTTATAGGACATTTTACGAAATATTTTTTTGAAATTTTTACACAAATAATTCGTAGAAAACACAAAACATTTGTAATTTCTTTTTATACCCTACACCTATATTAAGTTTGTGCATATATTGTAACGCCCCTTAGGAGGCGTGGCCGGTATGGAAAAGTATATATTCATGATCAGCATCACTACCCGAGTGTGTTTAGCCATGTCTGTCCGTCTGTCTGTCCGAAAACGTAGTAACTTGAGAAATACTTCTCAGATGAAATTTCGTTTCAATATGTTTTAGCCAAAAGTAGGAACTGACTTTGGAAATGAGCCAAATCGGTTAACGGCCACGCCCACCTCCCATACAAGTCACTTTTATATAATAACTCGAAAAGTATTCAAGATATAGTTATAAAATTTAAAACGTATTGTTACATAAAATTTACATAAAAATATGTGGTCCAAAAATGTGCGTGATCCGCCCACATTTTTCTTAAATTATTTTCCGGTTTTCATAGTGGACATTTTAGCCGTAAATTATTAAAATCAAATCTATGAAATATTAGCCTAAAAAAACTTAAATATAAGCGTTGTCCGCCCACTTTTATTTTTATAATTCGTTTTATTAGTATTTTTTATACTTTTATATTAATTTTTTAAATTAGGGGGATATAAGAAGTAAATTTCTGATATGTGAATAATATACCAATGTGGTGGGTTCAGCGTAATTAATAACTTAAATTAAGGTATACAATTAAATATCCCCACCAAAGGTGTAGGGTATTTCATAGTCGGGCCCGACCGACTATAAAGTCCGTCAAATGTGACCGAACTTACCCATTTGACCTAACTTTCCCAACTCTTTTTTTTCTAAAATTATTTTTAAAGAACGATTCGTATATATTACGAATTAATATTCGTAAAATTAATACAACAACAAAATTACGAATATTTCGTTTAAATTACGAAACTTTCGGTATATTATTTTCTATTACAATTTGTTTACGAAGGAATAACATATTTTACGAATGAGTCTTAGATTTTACAAATAAATTTCTAAACTTTCGTAAATTTTGAGGCTATGTGTCGAATTTTATGAAATATTCGTGTTTTTTACGAATCTTTAGTAAAAACAGAAATAATTTTTCGTAAAATAAATAATTAATATTCGTAATTCATATTTTACGAAATATTTCGTGGATAAATTTCACGATTTTTTTTCGTAAAATACACGAATGATTTCGTGTATTTTAAGCAGATTTTGTTTTGAGTGTACAAGAGGACAGTTAAATATGAAAGTATGAGAGAGAGAGAGAGAGAGAGAGAGAGAGTATGTGAGTTCATTATGCATTATTCGTTAGATGTACGAATTATTTCGAGGATTATTTTCACAAATGATTTTCGTAAAATTTACGAATTTAAACATAAATATATTTCGCAACTTTACGAAAGTTCATGCGTACTATGTACGACTGTTTTCGTGGACTTTTTACGAATATTTTTGTCCAATACAGTAACTTTTTTGTATGGTCAAAATATTTGTATGGTCAAAATATTTTTTTATTTTTTAAAGCCGGTTGAAAAAGGGAAATTATAATAATTTAATAATATACCAAATCATGAAGAAACCATACAGGTGGCATATTTATTGAGAGGAGATCTTAAATTTTAATTTTGAAATCATATTTTTATTTTCAATGCCCATAAAATTATTGAGACACAAGTTTTTATTTTTTATGTATTCAAATAAAAAATCTTAAAACAAAGAAATACACGTCTGCTCGCATCAAACATTCAAAAGCGACCGATTGAAAATTTTTGATTTTGTTTTTAAAAATATGATTTCGTCTCAATGCAAAGACAAATATGATTTCTTCATTAATCAATTAGATTTTTTAAATTTTGAAAAAACAAAATCAATTTATATATTTTTGTCTATATATTCAAAGATACTTATTAAGTTTCATTAAATACGAAGAAAAAATTGAAAACTTATTCGATTTCAGCTGAAATTACCCACCCTTGGAGCTCATCAGACCCTAATTATTTGAAATAATGACTTATGAGCATGACTAACGAATTTCAATTACCTACAAAATTTTTCAAGGACATTTTTTTATAAATCCAAAACAAGTCATCAAGGAGATTTATTTAGCATTTTAGAAGAACCTGGAATTTTTAAATCCACCAGACCATCACCGACTTATTTGAATCATCAAGGACATATATTTTGGCGTTCAGAAAAAAAATTACTAAACGGAGTATATATTTTATTATTGACCTTGAGCCCATTACAATGAGCCCAAACAATTTAGATATACATTAAAATGTTTACAATTATTTTTTTATATATTAATAAAATAATTTTTTTATAAAATATTTTTTTTTTGTAAAAAATTAAACATGAAAAATTTTAAAGATATTGTTTTAGTATGTGTAAGTCATAATTTCCAGTGATTTAGAATTTGATTTACGATTCGTAGTCTCCAGATGCACAAAAAAATATGAAAAAAATCTTAAATAAAAATTAAATCTTTTTTTTTTTCTCCAGATCAAAAAAAAAAGCTAAAATATTTTTTTTCTCCAAAAAAACAAAATGAAATATAAAAATATGAATAAATAAATTTGTTAAAAAAAATGTTTTCGTAAAAATGTCGAAAAAATTAAATTAAAAACAAAAATAAATATTTTGACAAAAAAAATCGTATTAATAAAATAAAAAGAAATCGATTGTTTTTCATTTGTTTTATTATACTCATATTAGGTTTTTTTTAATAAATATTTTATAGACGAAAATATAAATCATTGGGAATTATTTGGAATGCAACTAAGGTCTCTGTGGAATATGGATTCGTTTAGAATTGGTTTAGAATCTGCTTTGAACAATCGAATTTTATTTACACGGATTTAATTTACAATAAAAGAACACTAAACATATTCAAATTTCGAGAATGCATTAAAAAGCAATAATCTGAATAAAATATTCTTTGAAGAGCAAATGTATTTATAGTATTAAATAAACTCAGTTTGAAGGTCAATCAACCAAGACATAACTTCAATTTGTCGGTTCGATATTTTCCTATTTTTTTTGATATATGAAACTCTATCAATATCGTAAAAATTCTTCGTCATTTCGAAATATTTTCCTTGCAATATCCAAACGAATGGTATATATACATTTTATAATATGTCTTGTATAGATTATGACTTTTATAAAGGTAGTTTTATTATTATGACGTCGACTAGAACTCGAATGTTTTTTATAAATAATTTCAGCGCTATTTAGATAACAGCAATCTTAATTATGTCACTGGAATGCAAAGCATTTCAGTGGTTCTTGCGTTCAGAATGACTTAACAGAAACGGTTCGCAAAATCACACATATGATGTGATCGATAATAAAAGACGATAAATGGAGGGTCGGACAAAACTGTGCCAAATCCGCTACTGCAAAATTGCGTTGTTTTGATATTTTGCGAATATGCAGATAAATATCACAAAGACGTTAAAATGTTAAATTATTTTTTTTTATATATATAAAAAGCCCTTTAAAATGTTTTTTTTTGTTTTTTTATATTCTCTACCTTTCGTTCCTTTTTGCTTTTTTCTTATTACGATGTGTGGTGGTTTAGTTGTTGCTTATTATCAGTATTTATTATTGAAATTGCAATTAACGAGCGTGCAACGTGCTGCTAATGTTGCTGCTTCCTCGCATTTTTTGCAGCAACTGTTGCTGTTGCTATTGCTGCAGCATGCTGTTGTTGCAGCGAGCATAGGAAAAATTGTGCTTTTATTATTTTTATTTTGCTGTTTGGTTCAATTAAAACTAATTGCGAGATGATGGCATTTTGTCAAAAGCAGCCTCAATTTTGAAAACTTTTGTAGATGATAAATTGTGACAAACATTTCAATTTGCAACAATCACAGATTAATCAAAGCACCATTGTTGTTACCATTATTGTTGCTGTCAATTAGAAATATGTGTACTTGGACGAGGGTGTCGTGACATAACCCCCAACGGATATAAAATCCCAAATTCGATGATGTTTCCCGAAATTTTTCAAAATTCGAATTTGGGAATTTCGACTGATGGTAGATACTTTCCATTTTTAATTTTTGGATATATACATTAATTGGGTGTTAAGTCCGATTATAATTTTTGGGTTTATGACCTAATACCCATTTCTCTAAATTGGAGTTTAATCGAAATTGGAGATTATGTTCGTGGGAGTTAAGCCCGACCACCATCGACGTATTGCATCTCAATCATCGAAATGCAAAAATGTGCTATCGTTAGTATCTACTAAATCTCCAAGCTATCTGCTGCACCGTAACTGTAGGGAAAATATAAAATTAATTTAGAAAATTAACATATTTTTCTGCTAGATGATATTTGTACGCGTTCTGCTCCACCGTGCACCGAGCACCAAGCGACGCAGATAAAAGATAAATATCTTTAAATTGCAATGATGTGCAATTATTTATTTAAAGTTGCTGCAACAACTATTGCAACAATGGCAATTGTGGCAAATTAACATACGGCCCATACGGCCCATACAACTAAAATCGAAACAAATGCAAATGTTAAAGTCTACAAAATAATTCACATTTGTATAAATAATCGTTGGTTGGTTCGTCAACAATAAACATTTTTCTGGTGCTTATTTTAATGATTTTTTTGTTGTCTTTTGTGGTTGTTAGAAAACACTTGAACGTCTTTCCGTTGTGTCTGTCTGTCTGTTTTTCTCTTGGGCTGGCAATCGACAGACTCGACGCAGTGTGTAGGCGGTTTTTTTTTACAATTACGAATTTTCATTACAATTTTATTCATTCATTCACTCATTCAGAAAAATACAGCCATATAAAGTTGTTCAATTGTATTGTATTATATTATATTGTAGTATGAGTACACTGAACAAAATTTCGATTATAAAATACGTCGATGCAGACTTTATAATTTTTGCTCTTTTTACTTGGTTTCAACTTCTAAATTGGTTATTATTTGTATATCGGTCCATAACGACATGTGGCATTTTTTTTTGTAGAATTGTAACGTAGCACAGTGGGACAAATATTGTTATTTTTGGAAAAATTAAATTAATAATTTTGAAAGAAATATTTATTTTGAAAACAAAAAATTTTGTGGATTTTTTTTTAGAAAAAAATGTTTGTCCGAACAAATATTTCGAAAAAAAATGTCTGCAATTTTTATTTAATTGAAAAAAAAAAAAATATATATATATATATTTTTTTTTTTTTTTGAAAAAAATTTTTTTCGACAAATTTTGTTTTTTCGAAAATGGAAAATTGAGGTTTTGATGTCGTCGATTCAGTACATTTCCCTTATTCAATGGGTATTTATTATTAATAGTTTCTTTTTTTTCATTTTTTAGTCAGTTTGATTTTGACTTTGCTCAATCGTAAAGTCAGGGACATCTTACCCGATCACTTTGTCCTGCTTCGTTGCGTGTTTTTCCTCTCTTAGTATCGTTAAATCCACTTCAGAACGATCGTATTCGACTTTTTAATAATATTATTTTAATAATATTATGTTCACAAGCAGTATGTTTCTTCTCGTTTAGATAAGGCTAGTTGACAAAATTACTCTCAATTGATTCAAGTTACTTAGAAATAAATTTCACAGAAAAAAATGTACATCATATTGATGAATTCCGTTTTGTTTGTAATTTTTTTTTTTCGAAAAAAAATTTTTTTTTTGAAACAATTTTTTTTCGAAAATATCTTTTTTTTTTTTAAATATGTTTTAAAATTTTTTTTTCTGTTATTTTTTCAATAAAATTTTTACAGCAACACTTTTTTCGAATTATTTTCTAAACATATTTTTTTTTAAATTTCGTAAAATAATATTATATTCATAAATATTATGAACAATTTCATCAATATGACGAATCAAATTCATTGTATTGAATATTTCGTTCTTAACTATGATGTTCAATATTACGAATAATTCCATTCACGGATAGAAAAGATTTGTTTGAATATGCTTGAATGTAATTATAACGTACTTCGAAATCACCATATAAATATTGGGAGTAATATCTAATTACATTATAATTGAATTCTATTATTATTTTGTTCAGATTGAAATATTATTATACGACATTTAAACATAAATGGCTTTAATTGCGGATTTACATGAATTTACTATATTAATGTTTCTGTACAAATATATATTAATATATGTATGTTTGATATTTCCGCTATTTAATACACCCAACGTCAATAAAAGGTTCTTTTAATTATATGTATTTGGTTATTCGTGATTGTTACTGGGTGACAACGAATTTAAAAATAATAGCATTATTTTGATTATATGTATGTTTGGCATTACGATATCACAATTAAATAACAGCGCTGCCTACTTTTAGCACTCAGTAACACTCACATTAATACTTTTCATTTAGTTCAAAAATTCTTTTTGGTGGAAAAATTTGTTTAAGTACCGCCAATTACTGTTAATACCAGATAGTGGCTGTTTGTGAAATTTCCAATTCATCCGTAAAGTACTGAACTCAAAATAAAAACAATAGAGGGAAATAAAAATATTAGTTATAAATAAAATATGTGTAATAAAAATAAAATAAAAGTTTAAGTTTATAATTATATAATAAAAATAAAAAAAAAAGTAATTTAAAAATAGGGAAAATCCAATGTTGTGTAAAGAAGATATTAGCACTAAATTTACTATTTTTACATTAAAATAAAATGTAAACATAAATATGTTTACATGTAAATAAAATGTTTTTCACATTCAAACATATATATGTTTCCAATAACGCCGAAAAGTATTAATTCTGAACATAAATATGTTTGGACAAAAAGAAAAATATGTTTGGCTCATATTGTTATAATGTTTGGCAATGAAATAATACTTTTGTTTGCATAAAGCTCCAAAGATATATTATGTTTGGGAGAGCTCTTTTTTTTGCAGCGTGTATATATAATGAATGTATTCAACAACATGTCATTTAATGAATGGTGGTATCAATATTATGTATCTGGTAGTAGGTGAAAAATTCATAATATATATGAATAAATTCATCATATTGATGAGTTTTTTTCTGTGTTATGTTGGTGTCAGGAACCATCACACGAATTAGAACAACCGGATAAAATATTTTGTGTTCTTCGATAAATGTCGGTTCAGGTAATTCTACACGCTCGAATTATCCACAACAATTATAAAGTAAATCCAATGGTGTCAAAAGGCGTCAGTCAACTCCAACTTTATATTTCAATACTAAAAGTGAAAATAAAAATTCCTTGGATTGAAATTTTCAACACGTTATGAAACATTAGCTGCGTTTTTTTCATAATTTAAATTTGAGCTAGAACAAATTTTGTACGCAAAACAAAAACAATTTGAGCTCGATAAATCTATCCAGCTCAAATTTGTTTTTGTTTTGCGTATAAAATTTGTTCCGGCTCAAATTTAAATTATGAAAAAAACGCACCTAATGTTTCTTTGTAGAGTTCACCGTCACAGTCACAACCCATATAGCCCATATATTATGAACCGTGGTAAAAAAATATTATAGTGATATCAAGATATTTAACAACAAATTCTTTAAATTCACCACACCGAAATTCCCCACATTTAAATTCACCACACGTGAACTCACCACACTAAATTTCACCACTCTAAATCTCACCGCACTAAAACTTCTACTGGGAAATATTCTACGGGGAATTTTTTTTTTAGCGGAGAATTATTTTTGTTTTGTTTACTACATTTACAACACCAATAAAAACGTCCACAGCGAAGCACGGGTCCCTGCTAGTTCATTATATTGATGCTTTCATTCATTGCACTAAAATCTTTTTTTTCAGTGTTTTTCATTTTTAATATTTTTATAACAACAAATATCAAACACAAATTTGTCTCCAGTTACACATTTACGTATTTTTAATTCTTATAAAATTTATTATTATAAATTCATATGGATTGTTGAATAAAATTCATCAATATGATGTTCACTTGTTCATTAATATGATGAAATGAAGTCTTCGATTAATTAGCAACTAAATATTATAACTCTTATGAGAATTATAAATACATAAATGTGCAATGGAGTCAAAAATGCATTTTTGGAAACCCTGTAAAAATAGCACAGACTGGTTTGGAAAAAAATTATTTTAATAGGAATTTGAAAAAAAAAAACTGAAATAGGTCGCTTTATATTTTTTATCAGTGTAGGGCAATTTTTATTCCAAATAAAAATAAAAACTAACGTTAAATTATTTTTATTCTTCTTTCCAAATAATGAATATCGCGAGAATTCCGCACAACATTAAAATATACATTTATAAAATATATATTTTTTAACAATTTCTAATGGCGGGAATTCTGGACAAATACCCTTCTTTCAAGGTCATAATTTTGAAAAATGTGTCACGTTTGAGGGGTTTTCACGATTACACGACAAGATTCAGCAACTTTTAAGGATGAAGATGTGAAAATATGGAGACGTTGGCAACTCTGGAGTTCCTTTTTTGATCCGTTTTTCAAGGTGATATGTCATAATTTTGAAAAATGTGTCACATTTGAGGGGTTTTCACGATAATTCATTTATTTGTTCAGAATAAAAAGTTTTATTCAAAAATTTTGAATAACGAATAAATTTGGTTTGTTTGGGAAACATTTGATTGAAATTTCAAAAAACGAATAAATGATTAAAAACTGTTTTTTGAATAACGATGAATAAAATTTTATTTGAATTTGTTGAACTGTTTTTTATATATTTTTATTCTGTATAAAACTATAAAAAAATTGAATTTAAAATAAAGAAACCGTTTTTATTTGCTCTGTGTTTAGCAGGTTCTAACTAGCACCTTGTTTAATTAAATATAAATATTTTCGCATGATTCGTGTTATTTTTCCACATCCGACAAATTATTTGGCTTGTTTCAACAACACTCAGCTGATTTATATGCGGTTTATATTGTAAATATTTAAATAATTATCCCTCAATTGCATTTGTTTGACTCTAATTGCTGAGAGCGCCAAACATTAATTGTTGCACTTGTTGCAATGCAGTGATTGTCAGCGCAGCAACATGGTCGGCAACATCGACAAACGTATAAAATGTATAATGGAAAAAATGAGAAAAACTCACAAATTAAAACTAAAAATTGTTGCATCACATCCTGCCCAGCTGCAGCGGCAAACGAACGAACGAACGACGAACGAGCGTTGTTCCGGCCTCTTCAAGTAGGAATTAAATTGTAATAAAAATAAAAATTACAAAAAATAAAAATAAAAACTGAAACTATTTAGTTGAACGCAATTGAATGCGGTTGAATGCAATGGTGGCTCTGTGTGTTTCTACTTATTATAATAATGGCAAATGTGTCTGTCTACAATAGAAAAGTTTCATATAATTTAAATTTACTTTAATTGTTATTCTCCGGTGTTTCTCTGCTCGTTGGACTGGCACTGCAACTGTTGCAACAGCAACTTTTGTTTTTTTTTCTTCCACAGAATAAAAAAAAATATTTTTTCATTTGAAACAAACGAACGAACGAATGAACTAACAAAAATACTAATAAATACAATTAGACATCCGCTAAATAATAAATAATAATAACTAATTGTAGACTGAAATGTTTCCATTGAAAATGAAAAGCATTCGGTTGTAATTGCGAAAAACAAAAACAAACAATTATACTTGATCAGTACCCTATACCGTGTAGTTTTGAACAGTGCTGGTTCGGGAATCAAATGGGCGATTTCTCAAATGATGATTTTTTATTCTGTATTGATAGATATTTATTTTGCTACTCTTTAAACATTTTACGATCTTGTATGACACATTACGAAAACAATTATATTTACCACAAATATATTCAGTCCTAGATATTAATTTTTATGAAAAATACTTTTATCGTATTTGTGATAAATATCATTTAAAAATGAGATAAATACGATAAATATTACGGGCAATAATTGATTACTTATAGCAAACATCAGTGAAACATCATACAAATATAAATATAGTTGAAGAATACTCCACAGAAAAAAAAGTGCATGATTAATTTTCAAATTGTTACTCTTAATTTAAATATTTGGCGAATTTAAATTAAAGTTGAACACTTTAAATCAGATATCAGAAATAACTAATAATAATCATAGTTTGGCGTTACAGTCCTATAAGAACTTAGGCCGAGCTCTCTCACCACTTTGAGTTGTGCGTGCCGGGCTTTTTACGTGTCACGCCCAAAAATCAGTGTTCGTGCGTGCAAATCTCCGTGGGTGCTAGTTGCTGTCGTGCCCGTGCGTGTCCGTGCCTCCAAAATCAGGCACGCGCCCATTAAACATTTTTTTTTATAGTTTCTACCCCAATTAAAAAAAAATCCTTACGTGGTATTTTGACCTTTTCTTGAAAATCTGTTTTACTTATGGATTTAAGAGAATAAAACAGTATCAAACTTAATTTTTGAACTATTTATTACAGAGACTAACACCTATTGCAATATCAGTTCCGGTTAGGGTTCCAAGATTTTTAAAATTGTGGTTCCGGTTTCGATTCCAGTTTCAACCAACAAATTAAATGAGTTTCGATTCCGGTTCCATACATTTTTAATAATGGTTCCGATTGCGGTTCTTTGGGTTCCCTGGCAGGAGCTATAAAATATGTTGCGGTTCTGGTACCGAAATTTTTAAAATAGCGGTACCGATTCCAACCAGAAATAAATATATATGTTCCGATTCCAGTTCTGGTTCAATACATTTTTTGATTTGATTCCAAAAATCAAAACGGTTCCGGTATTATTTTCCACGTTTCGCTTGCTTTTTCATGTTTTTTCATGCTTTTTTCATGTTTTTCCGTGTTTTGTCGTGTTTTTCCGTGTTTTTTCGTGTCTTTTAAAATCCCGTGTTTTATCGTGCTTCTCGTGCGTGCCTGTACATTTACTCGTCAGGCTCGTGCTCGTGCGTGTCACCTATCGGCGTGCCCGTGCGTGTCCGTGTCATCAAAAACAGGCACGTCCCAAAAGTGGTCCCCCCAAAAGTGGTGGGACCTACAGTTTTTTTTTTTTACAAATTAACGAACGCTCAGGGAATGCCCCCTATTCATGCATAGCATACTGTTGATCTTAAGAAGGGATGATAGGTTAAAAGGAGGGGGAAAAATAGAGTAGTGTCGGTGAATGTTTGGTTTGAACTTGCCAATATCAAAAATGTCGGGAAAAACGGACGCAGGGAGATTGTTCCACAAACGTGTCGTGCGACTGAATTACGAATTCTCTCTATAATACGTGGTTCTGTTGAGAGCCGAGTGGACTACGAAGGGGTGGGCTTCGCTTGACGCCCGAGTAGAACGAGAGAACACACGACCTGGTGGAATCAGGTCATGTATTTTTCTCGAAAACTTGCCGTTATAATACCTATAAAACAGGCTGACACACCAAACCGTCCATCGGTGCACAAGAGAACCAATAGACGATTCAATATTTTCAACCCCCCTATTAAATATATCGCACGTTGTTGGATTCGGTCCAGGAACTCCAAGGAGGATTCTGAGGCCCCTGCCCAAATGTGCGAATTGAATTCCATTTTAGGTCGTATATAGGTAGTGTAGACAGTGAAGTATGTTTTACACTGTTTTAAAAAAACCGATGCACGTGGCCACTTTTTTCGACACATTAAATATGTGGTCATTCCAACGGATATCACATTGAATTCATATGCCCAGAATGTCAAGAGCAGCTGACTGCGCTATATCCACAGCACCCATATTGAGGGGAGGGAGGGGTGAATCCACCTTTTGTGAGATAACAGACCACATTGGGTCTTGCTTGCATTGAAATCTACTCTATTTGCAACACCCCATTCGGAGATTGATTTAGGGTCATTATTGAGCGTGTCATTCATAGTGCGTCTTTTATACTCAATCTCCAAAGAGTTTGGGCGCTTGTTGAACGAGTATGAATGACAAATGTTACTGTCATCTGCAAAGAAATGAATTGAGTTCTGGGTCAATGACAGAAATAAATACCAGAAATAGGAATTGATGGATTGTTGTTCCGAAAGAACACCATCCATCGCAACTCGTATTGAACGACCCTGGAGAAAACTCGATATTCATCGAGTAAAAGATTCACTGACACCATAAGCAATTTGTTTTGAAACGAGGGCTTTATGCCATACTCGATCAAAAGCCTTGGAAATATCGAGAGCAACAGCCTTGCTCTCCCCGAAAAGGTGAACACAATTATTACACTTTTGGGAGGGGACCGCCATCAAGTCCCCTGTGGATCTGGTCTTACGGAAACCGTATTGTCGGTCACTGAACAATTCGTTGTGATCAAGATAGTTCACAAGTTGGAAGTTTATTACGCTCTCCATTACCTTGGAGAGTGCAGAGTTTATATGTCCCTGGCTTGAACCGGGGACCTTTCGGCTCGCAGTCCAACGCACTAACCTTGAACAACCGACGCTACCATTCCATTAAGAATACTTCAGCTAATATTTTGTAATAAACCACATGAAATTCGGATTGACCTGAACAAAGTTATGGCAAAAAATATGAATTTTAAGGTGTACCTATTATTTGTTGCATAACATCTATGATTTACATAATTAAACTAATAAAAGTACATATTTTATATCACTCTTGATCTATAATTTTATACTTCCTCTTAGTTTGTTTTTTTTGCAAATCACTCTTTAAGTACTCAGCTTATCGGGAAATTCAAAAATTCGATTAAAAAATGTACCTTTTTTTGTGCGAGATGAACATAAGCAGGAAAATATTTTATTTTATTTTAAAAGTATGATCTTCATTTGACTCTATTGTATGACACTGTGGCAAACCCATGGAAAGTAATACATTTATGCAAATCTGAATTCTACTGGTTTAAGGTTTTGTTGAAATTTCTATGAATAGTTGATGGAGAAAAAATTGTATTGATTAAAAGAGTATTAATTAAAAAAAAATTGTATTGATTAAAAGAGGCATATTCCAACTTTGTGGTTTATTGTTTTGAATAACAAATCATAATATTGATTACTACAAAACAACAATGTTATCAATTTGATGAATGACTGAATTTGTAAATTTTTTTGGATTTTTTTATTTTTGGATATTTTTACAGAAATTTTTTTTTAATGAAAAAAAAAAAAATTATTCGATCAAATCATTTTTTTGATTTTTTTTTGTAATTTTTTTTCATAAAAATGTAAATCAATTAATGAACTCTTCCATATGACGAGAATATGGTAGTCGGTGAAAAAATATATAATATTGACATTTTTTTTTATGTGTCAGTAAAACGCGTACTTGGGTTAGGAAAGGGAACTGATCATTGTTCATGATCAAATGATCAGGCCATGTCTTTTCATTAAGGAAAATTTCAACTAGAGATGATCTAACTGAATTTTATCTATGAACTAATTCATTAATTTTATAAACAGCATTTTCTAATAAAAATGTCTGATATCCTAAAAGTTGTTAATCCGTTCATTGACTCCGAAAAATTATTAAATTCATAACTTTATGTATTTTTAATTGGATTTTTAAACTTTTTCTGTGTATATGATTTTTGAAACTTTATTTTAAGTGTATTGCATAATTTGGAAATTAGCAATTCTGAATTAATGCATAATAATTAATACAAAATATAATTTATATGTTTTAAAAATAGAAATAATTAAAATTTTAAATTTATGCGTCAAAAATATTTACAGCATTATTTGTTTTTACACAGATTCTTTATGATTTCTTTGTTTGTCTGTTTTGACAATTAATCCGGGTCTTAAAAACAAACATTAACGAAGTCTTTGAAAAACCTAAGAGTCAAGCCTCTCATTTAGGTAGGTAACTTTCAGTTAATTTGCTTTGTACTATTTTGATATTTCAACTTTCAAATCGTAAATTTATTATTGCCCATATTAACACTATAACCGCGATTAAAAGCAACTATAAAATATAGATTATTAGCAGTTAAATACAATGTAAACAAATAAGTCTTTTATTTTGTATTTGCACAAAAAGAAATACGATCGTAAATGAACGCAAAAGTCATAAAAACGCGAGATTACTTCGATCGGTTAACTATTAAAATAATATTTATTCATATTATGCATATTGTAATCAACATGGAAATAAAAAAATAGATACGTTTATAGTACCAGATTAACTATTTAACATTTCATCGCTTAGTAGAAGTTAAAAAATAAATATTATAAATTATGGTTTTGCAAAATGTCGATATTCACATTTTTGAAAAGAAACACCGAATTGATTTCATTCCCCAATACCTTATCGAATTTAATTCGATTGAAATACGTTTATTTTGTATTGAAAAATTTTATTCTGAAATAACTAAAAACCAATTTGATACGATCGGAAGTTAGAATATGAGAAAAATGAATTTTATGGAAAGTCTATGGAGGTCATGATCATGACCAGAACATGGTCGGGTATTGAGAATGCAAAAATACAATAATTACATTCTGATCTAGGGATAGGGATATGTCAAATCAATAATTTTTTAGTGTCAATTAAAGGATAATTTATTTAAATGACTCTGTAGATTTAACAACATTAATTAAAAACCTTTTTGTTTTTGATTGGTTTAATCTCTAAAACGACAGCATTATGATTCATGAGAGCTATTAAAATTTTAATTTAAAAAAAAGTGTCTGCCAACAATGTTGTTTTAATTAAATTGTGGCAGATTTTTATAGCGCCTCAATATAACTAATTTTGCTATAAAATTTTTCAAATAATTTTCAACTTGAAATTCGCACGCGTTCGTTCGACTACATTGTATTTATTTGCAGCAAGCAACAAAACTATAAAGTTTACAACAAATTGCAGTGCACAACAACAGCCAACAACTTTAGTTGTAAAATATCTTTTTGTTTTTATTTTTACTACTGCTGCCGCAATTTTATATATATTTTGTTCTTAATCTTTTGGATGTTGTTGTGTTTTATATAAATGATGTCTTGGTTCCGCAGCGGCGCACCCCAGGCGGCACGTGCACGATGCACCGCCTTTTAGTGCCGTGTAAACCCAGTCAAACACATACATTGTTGGCACCTTGGAGCCGACGTCCAAGACGTTCGAGTGAAGCCCAAGTGAATTTTATGGACGCTGCTTTTTGGCGTCGACTGTGCGGCTACATTTTATGGACAACGTAGGATCGTAGGTGGCAGGCGGTCAGTCGGACGCAGGAAGGACTGACTGCATTTATTGCATGGACTCTGACCGTTAAATTATTAATTCCTATGCAGGCGAACGGACGTAGGACATTGAGAAATGTTTGATGAAAGTGCTAGAAGTGCAGACAAAACACATTCGGAATATGTTTAATTATTAAGAGTACATTTTAAACAATACAATTTATTCAAGAATGTACAATTTTTCCGTGCGATTTAATGTGTCGAAAGTTAATTTATTTAGGAAAGCCATAAACTTTTGGAATCGATCGGTTCATTACTGATTTCTTTGAATTTGGTGTTTAGGAAAATTTTATTGTATGCGTAATATAGAATTGTTCCCAAATTGTTTCAATAACTTTTTATCAATAGATCTGTTTAAGATTTTTGAGAAAACTTCCCCAGGCAACATTTTTAAATGACTCTGTAGATTTAACAACATTAATTAAAAAACCTTTTTGTTTTCATTGGTTTAATCTCTGAAATAGATATGTAGATCTGTTTAAGATTTTTGAGAAAACTTCCCCAGGCAACATTTTTGGCAGGTCGAGGCAGTTTAGAAATATTTTTCAAAATATTTCAAACAGACAAAAGCGGAGTTCGAATCGTAAGCTGTCTGTTTTCTGCCCGTTCCTAAAATATGCCGTGAATCTGCCATTAAAATTCCACAAAATTTTACAACCTGCAATACACTTCCCAATATATTCTATATATCTGTGCGTATGCCGGAAATATGCCCGAAATATTCGAGAAAAACGCCAAAAAATGTGTCTCGAGCAGATTCACGCCATATTTGGGGAACTGGCAGAAAACAGACAGCTTTTGATACAAACTCCGCCCTTGTCTGTTTGAAAAATGTCGAGAAAATGTTTCTGAACTGCCTCGACCCTGCCTTGTCTGGGGTAGGAATTCGACTTAATTAGGAATTTTTGTATTATAACCCGAGACAAAATTTTTGGCTTTTTTCTGGAATATTTCGGGCATATTTCCGGCAAACGCACAGATATATAGAATATTTTTTGAAGTGTATAGCAGGTTGTAAATTTTTGTGGAATTTTTATGGCAGATTCACGTCATATTTGGTGAATGGGCAATCAGACAGCTTTTGATACAAACTCCGCCTTTGTCAGTTTGAAATATGTCGAGGAAATCTTTCTAAGCTGCCTCGACCCTGCCAAAAATTTTGTCTGGGGTAGGAATTCGACTTATTTAGAAATTTTCGTATTATAAGTAGAACCAGTTGGGAAGGTTAGATCACATGGGAAATTTTAAAGTAGGTGTAATTATGATAGTTAGGATTATCAAAATTATAGTCGGTCTAAGCCGACTATAAATACCCTACACATATGTGTGGTTACCATTCAAAGTGATATATAGGTCACCAGGGTATACGAATCCTGAAAATAACTACAAACATTCAATCGCTGAAGAATTTCCATTCATTTGATACCCATATTTACAAATGGGTAGGTGTACCGAATTTCGATTTTTTTTTTGTGAACCACAAGTCTTTTCGCCGGAAAACATTATTATCATGTATTTGAGCATGATATCAATATATATTTGACCAAAAAAGTTTACCTAAGCACGTATACATAAAAATTGATCTTTATATGTACATTTTATATGAGGTATTTGAACATAAGTGGTCGGATCATAGGTCACAATGGACCGATCTCGCCAATTTTTTCGCACATACAGCGTAGGTATATTAGTAATCTAAGTTATAAGTTTCATTTATCTAGCTCTTCAATTTTAAAAGTCTTAGGGATTTCAACAGACAGACAGACGGACAGACAGACAGACGGACAGACAGACGGACAGACGGACATCGCTAAATCGACTCAGGAGGTCATGCTGATCAAGAATATATATACTTTTCCATACCGGAGATGCTTCCTTCTGGGTGTTACAAACGGCGTACCAAACTGAATATACCCTTTCACTCTTAGTGTAGGGTATAAAAATACTGCTAAAAAGCATTCAAATATTCCATTCGATACACAGAAAATGAATTTCCTGATTTTAAATCGAGGTAAGGTCCATCCCTAAAAATTAATCATTGGATGAGAAAACCGATGTGGATAATTTTAAGGGAAATCTGAATGTGGAAAATGGACCGACCTGCCAACACATCCAAGTTGATACCCAAATAGTCTATTTGAAAATTGATTACCAGCGACGTCTTTGAAAAGCAATAAACTAAGAAATTGGGTATTGCATCTCATAGAAAATTTAATAACTATTTCAACAATCCATTAACGAGCAAAATCGGAATAAAAATACCGAAGTAGTGATTATTATAACAGGCACTTTTAGTATTTTTATTTATATCAGTATTTTAAATATCGACAATAGAGACTCAAAACGTTCCACAATTTTACAGCCGAAAGCTTTATAAATGCGAACAACTGGTTTATTTAAAGAAAAAAAAAACCTTTAATTTGAATTCAATAGAAATTACACCGCGAATTCTAATACAGTACCTCTCCAAGTACTTTTTCAAGTATTCCTCAACTGTTTTTATACCCTACACTAAGAGTGAAAGGGTATATTCAGTTTGGTACGCCGTTTGTAACACCCAGAAGGAAGCATCTCCGGTATGGAAAAGTATATATATTCTTGATCAGCATGACCTCCTGAGTCGATTTAGCAATGTCCGTCTGTCTGTCTTTCTGTCTGTCCGTCTGTTTGTCTGCCTGTTGAAATCCCTACTAATTTTAGAATTGAAGAGCTAGATAAATGAAACTTATAACTTAGATTACTAATATACCTACGCTGTATGTGCGAAAAAATTGGCGAGATCGGTTCATTGTGACCTATGATCCGACCACTTATGTTCAAATACCTCATATAAAATGTACATATAAAGATCAATTTTTATGTATACGTGCTTAGGTACACTTTTTTGGTCAAATATATATTGATATCATGCTCAAATACATTATAATAATGATTTCCGGCAAAAAGACTTGTGGTTCGAAATCCGGTACACCTATCCATTTGTAAATATGGGTATCAAATGAATGGAAATTCTTCGGTGATTGAATGTTTTTAGTTATTTTCAGGATTCGTATACCCTGGTGACCTATATATCACTTTGAATGGTAACCACACATATAATTTTGATAATCCTAACTATCATAATTACACCTACTGTAAAATTTCCCATGTGATCTAACCTTTCCAACTGGTTGTGTTTACAAAATGTTTAACTCTTAAAACCTTATATAATTTTTGTTCTACGACTTTGATCTTTTATAAATCAAAATTTATGATTCATATTGATACTGAATTCATTGTATTGATGTTTTTTATATCATAAATTGTTCTACAATAAAATGACGTTTGAAGAATGAAATTCATCAATATGTAGAAGATATTTTCGATGTAGGTGACACTTTACTTAAATTTTAGAAAAACCTAGGTCATTCGACGGAACAGTTTGCTGGAGCCGATAGGGATCCGGACTTGAAAATTGAAAAAAGAAAAATGTAAAATTAAGAATCGTCTAGACAACGTGCATATTATTCTGTTTCTGTTGTGAAAAATTCTCACAAAAATATTTTTTTGAAAGTACGAAATTGCACAACATAGGGTTTTTTCGGGGTTGGTTCCCCCTATTGAAAATACAGATTTCAAAGGAGGTTAGTTTCAAGCGGTGATAGATGGAAATGGTGGCACTTGGATCAAGATACATTTTTAAAGTCGCAGCGGAAAGTTTAAATAAAATTCGTTAAACGTTTTTTTGATTTTAGTCGGTTGGTTACTGGAGGTATCAGTGGATTTTTAAAAGTTCAATGATGTCTGCTATAAGTCATCGTATTTGTCTCATGTTTAAATGATGTTTATCTCAAATATGGTCGTATTCATTTTAAAATAAGTTGACGTTTAGAGCTGTAATATTTGTTATAAACATCTACTATGTAATTTTGTTCGTTTATTTTTCGGACAGATTTAGTTTTTTAGAAAACATTTTTCGATTTTTTTTTATTTGATTTTTTTTGAGTATATAATTTGCTATTACAATTAATTATAACTGATGTCTTAAATAGTCCCCGAATTTTGTACGACTTCAGTATTGAAATCACAAATTCAAATACCGAGTAGATATCAGTAAAATCACCTCAAAGTGCAAAAATGTCAACAGATGGCCAAACAGTGGACACGTGACTGATATGAGTTTCACGTAACGCAAAAATACTCTATTCCGGCAAAGCTTAAAATCATATCGGAAACATCTACAAAATATTTCATCTCATATTTCAAATATTAAAATTTTAATTAAAATAAAAACCGTTTCGTTTCATCACCCACTCCACTCAACACCACACCATTCCAGTCCGCGTCACTGCCTTGAATGACCGACCGATATTTCTGATGTTCAAAAACACCCTGATTTTGTGATCCCACCAATAATTTACATAATAATAATATATACACCATACGCGATGTTCGCGGTACGTAACCCAACAGACAGACGTCACCCTTAATGCTGCCTGCGACGCATTAATTTATTATTTAAATATAGCAAAAAGAATAAAAAATAAAATAAATCCAAAGAAAATGAAAATCCATTTTTATATCGTATTTATATTTGAAATATAATAATGAGGGCTAACGAACCAGAGCCGTGATGCGACGACGCCTGTGGTGCGGTGCGGTACAGTGCAGTGCAGTGCGACGCGCTAGAGTTGCCACCCTTATCGGAATATCAAATGATTTATAAATAATTTCGCGCAATGGCAACGTTTTGTCTCGCAATTTTTGCTGAAACGAAATCAAAACGTTACTTTGCTTTGCGTTGCGTTGCGTTACGTTAAGTGTAACGTTAGGCAGCAGGTAACGTGGTGTCACGTCGAGTCGTGTCGCGTCGTGTCGCTTCGCCTCGTTGGTGGGTTTTGCAGTTTAGATGCTGCCACTACCGCTTTGTCCTCGCCATATCGCGAGTATAATTTTTCATTAAAACTTGGCAATAAAACTTTGTTCTACGCGACGCGGCGGTGCAGTCTTCATGCTCTGCTTTTTTTCTGTGTGTGCTCTGGGTGTTTTTTTTTGAGTTGTTTGTTCTTTAAGAATGAAGAAATATTAAAAATATAAATGCCATTATAGAATATTTATGATGTATTATAAATTTTACTTGCAGCTGCCACAAGAACTCGCCGCACTGCAGCAGATACATTAAAAATTTATTAAAATGCGATTTATAGTGTTTTATAAATGTTTTATATTTTTTTTTCTTCTTTTTTTTATTTAGAGAATTAGCATAGACTGCAAAATGATATAAGGATTAAAAAGATTTTAATTATTATAAATTTTTATGTTTTTTATTTATTGCACTTCGTTGAGAACTTTGTTATTTTTTCAGCAAAAATATTTATAATAAAAATGAAAATGTTGTTAAATCTAATTAAATCTAAAATTTCGAATAACTTTTAAGATTCCACTAAAATAACCTTTTTTAAATAACCTAACCTAAATTAAATAACCTTTTCTAAACTTATTTAACTATCACTCAAAAAATCACGTTTAAATACTCAATATTTCAATTTTTCACACTAAATTTAAATTGTTCACTAAAAATTAAATTTTCCGTTAAAAATTCAGTTTTTCACTAAAAATTCTTTTTTTACCTACAAATTCAATTTTTCACTAAATATTCAAATTTTCACTAAAAATTGAATATATAGTATAAAATTCAAATTTTCATTAAAAATTCAATTTTTAATTAAAAATTAAATTTTTAATTAAAAATTCAATTTTATACTAAATTTTCAATTTTTCACTAAAAATTGATTTTTTCACTAAAAATTCAATTATTCAAAAAAACATATTTAAAAAAACAAATTTTTATTAATAATTCAACTTTCATTAAAAATTCGGTAAAAATTAAATTTTTCATTAAAAATTCAAATTTTCACTAAAAAAATCAATTTTTCACTAAGAATTAAAATTTAAAATAAAAAAAATTTACCAGAAATTTAATTTTTCACTTAAAATTAATTTTTTTTTCCTAAAAATTCCATTTTTAACTACGTATTAAATTTTTCACTAAACATTAAGATTTTCACTAAAAGATAAAATTTAAACTAAAAATTCAAATGGTGCATATCAAGTATTATTTCATCGTCTTTTATATAATTTTTACATTAACTCAATTTATAAATATTTGTTTTTCACATCTTGAAATATTTGCACAAAATCTAAAAAAAAACAAATTAATTTTAAAGAAGCACAGCATAATATTTAGAATAAAATATGCATGACTTATGCCAGATTATTCAACTGTCGCATATGTGAAAACGATGCACCACCCTTTCTTCGTCATGAACTGACTACGCGTTGCAGATTATTTCGATATACCGCGTACATCAACCCAACGTAATCCCTGAAACCGACCTACCACCGAGTTCGCCACCACGTGTAATCATCCGTGTATTTGTAGTTGGCGAAAAACACTGCCATATGTAATCAAGTGTAACGCCCAACAACAACATCATCATCATCATCATCATTATTACAACCAGTCACGTGGTCTTTACACAAAAAATTGCTAACTTTGCAAAACAAAATTTTAATATTGATTCTATCGCATTACATAGTATAATGTGGAATTTTAAATGAAATTTCTAGAAAAACTTCAGTTTTCACTGAACCGTATCATCGAAGTATCTAAATAATGCTTTTCATAGAGGGATAAATGTTTTATAAAATGCTTAAGAAATTTCGAAATCAAGGAATCCAAACGAATAAATTTTTCGGGTTTGTCTTTAGTTTTGGTTATAGTTTTAAGATTTATATCGAAAAGTCTTCGTTATAATGATTTCGGTTTTGTAAAAAAAAATGTATACATATTTTCAAGAAAAAAAAGCAAAAACCGAATTATTTTAACAAACAACAAATTACATAAAAAAAACTTTTACTAGTAGATTTTTTAGGGCCATGATAGGGTACTGATCAATGAATATTTTCCAACTCAGAACCTGATACAGGTTAAGGAAAATTTCTAGTCGGGTAAAATAAATCAATTGTTTTAAATTTTGAAAAGTCTCGGAGACCATCGATGCTTCGAAGATTTCTCGACTAACTTCGATAATATAGTTCGATATCGGTGCATTATCGACTTTTATTTTTTAAATTTCTCGTATATTCAACTTCTCTGAAAGGATATGATATATAAATATTTATCGCATTGAAATTACAATATTTTTTGAAGCAATCTCAAAATTTGTTTATATTCGTTTTCGAACATTTTATCGTATCCAGAAAACTACCTATCATGTAGGTCCACATTGTCGCTCAATATCGCTATGAGAATTAGTCCGATGTCGTGCGATTTTTTGCTTCTAATTGATGTTCGAAGACCATCGAAACTTTCTCGAATTAACTTCTATAATAAAGTTCGAAATTTTTCGTAGTTTGAAATTTTATGACAAGATTCGATATTTAAACATTTAGCAAATCTGTATCATAATATTTTTCGAAACAATTTAGATCTTTTGTAATTATTCATATGGATATGGATTTGATTTCGTAAAATATAATAATACCAAGAAGACTTTTACAGAATGCATCGATATCTACCTACCGTATATGTCCAATTTGACGCTCGATATCGTTACGTTGAATACTCTTTCACCTCGTAACGATATCGAAAAGAATATGATTCAGTGTTGTAGATAAATAAAGATCCTTCTATTATTCATGACCAACAATTTTAATATATTCGATATTAAAACTTTCTGTTTCAAAAATATTTCGTAAACATATCCCATGATTTATATAATTTATATTCTTAAAAACTGAATTTTTCTAATCAATGCCAGCCTCATAACTTCACATTTTATTCCTCCCTTAGTGGGGGCACTCGTACCCGGCTGGAAAAACCATTCAAGTCAAAAAACCGAAACGTAATTTAATTTTGCACTCAACTTGAGCATTTCTTTTGCATTGTCTTAAAAGTTAAATTAAAGAATAAATAATAAAAAGTGAAGAAAATAAAATAAAATAAAAAACGCCTTGCGAGACAAAGTCAATTTACATAAAATCGATTTTCTTCACGGTCTCGTTTCATTTTTGTTCTTTTTTTTTCTTATTATTTGGATTATTACTATTTTTGTGCATGCTGTAAAATGAATAAAAAATAAATATAATTATACAGTGAGCAGGAAAAAAACGAAATAATAAAAATGGAAGAAAATTAATAATTACACAAAGTACATTTTATATTAAAAAAATAAAAAAAAATATAAGAAAGAAGTAAAAAATGTTTTTTTTTATATAAGGTTGACAATGTGCGAGGACTGGAAGTGTGTGGGATGGATGGGGTGTTGTGTTCTGTTGTGAGGTGTGCTGCGGGTGGAGGCCGGGTCTATCGCCACGGATGTCGCGTCATTATTATAATAATAAATTATAAATTATGCGCTGTGCTGCGAAGACAACGCGAAAAAAGACAAAGAAAACGCAGAAGAAGATGACGAAGAAAGAGTGGAATTAGTGAAGACAAAAACGAAGAATAGCAACAAGTATGAGTCGAAGACGTCGAAGCAGCCCGCCCGAGTGTCGGATGAGCAAGAACCGCGTTTGCAGTGCTGACAACATGACTCGTGCCCCGTGCCACATGTCCCATGCCCCATGCAATTGCCCCATATGCGCTGTCGCCGCGGTGACCCCGTGGTGCAAAGTTACGCTGCATTGACTCACTTGAGTCACTCTCACGCTCGCACATGGCGACCGACCGACCGGGCAGGAGCCCCACGTGCCCCCACCAGCCGACGATATACGGATTTTAATAAGTTTTTAGCATTTAATTAGATTTTCTTGCTTTACTTTGTTTGTTTAAATGCATAAATGAGAGAGTGTGTGTGTGTGTGTATATTTAATTATATTTGTGCTTCTAATTATGCTGTGCGTGTGTGTGTGTGTCTGTCTGTTTGTATGTGTGTGGAACAATTTAAAAATTCTATTTAATGAAATTAACTTAATTGGTAAATATTGTAATTAATTTATTACGCCGCAGTTGCGACTATAAATTAACGTTCAGTCTTTATCTGCTGCTGCTGCTTCTTCTTCTTCATATTATTCTTTTTCTACTGTGACTCAATCAATGCTTCCTCTTGTTGCCCTCCATGGCCTTTGTGTGTTGTGCTGTTTTTCTAAATTATTCATTGTTTGTTTATTTAGTTTATTAGATCATGTAGACCTTAACGATTTTCAGTTCGTGTTTGTCCTAAATGTGGGGTCTGTGCAATAAATGGGGGGATTTGTCAGGTGATTTGTTTTAAACCCGCAAGAGAAAAATATATGGTTTTGAGTTTTTGAATAAATAAAAAAAAAAAACTTAATTCAAGTTGAAATTTATTTTATAAGTAATAATTTGAATTATTAAAACAATAAAAATATTTCGTTAAAATATTGAATTTCAAGTGAATTTTAGAAACATTTAATATGAATATAATACGGATATCAGATGTTGAAAATGTGGTCTGTTTTGCATCTACAGTACACATGTAATTCACAAAAATCAATTTTGAAATTCAAAAGACATCAATTGAAATTCAGAAATTCTATTTGAAATTCAAAAGACATCAATTGAAATTCAGAAATTCCATTTGAAATTCAAAAGACACCAATTGAAATTCAGAAATTCCATTTGAAATTCAAAAGACATCAATTTGAATTCAGAAATACCATTTGAAATTCAAAATTCAGAAATTCCATTTGAATTCAAAAGTCATCAATTTAAATTCAGAAATTCCATTTAAATTCAGAAATTCCATTTGTAATTCAAAAGACATCAATTGAAATTCAGAAATTCCATTTGAAATTCAAAAGACATCAATTGAAATTCAGAAATTCCATTTGAATTTCAAAAGACATCAACTAAAATTCAGAAATTTCTTTTGAAGTTCAAAAGACATCAACTGAAATTCAGAAATTCCATTTGAAATTCAAAAGACATCAATTGAAATTCAAAAATTCCATATGAAATTCAAAAAACATCAATTGAAATTCAGAAATTCCATTTGAAATTCAAAAGACATCAATTGTAATTCAGAAATTCCATTTAAATTTCAAAAGACATCAATTAAAATTCAGAAATTCCATTTGAAATTCAAAAGACATCAATTTAAATTCAGAAATTCCATTTGAAATTCAGAAATTCCATTTGAAATTCAAAAGACATCAATTTAAATTCAGAAATACCATTTGAAATTCGAAAGACATCAATTGAAATTCAGAAATTCCATTTGACATTCAAAAGACACCAATTGAAATTCAGAAATTCCATTTAAATTCAAAACACATCAATTGAAATTCAGATTTTTCATTTGAAATTCGAAAGACATCAATTGAAATTCAGAAATTCTATTTGAAATTCAAAAGACATCAATTGAAATTCAGAAATTTCCATTTTGGTTATAATATTTTATCACAATATTTTAATCAGCCTATACTTGAAATATATTTGTGTTTTAAAAACTGTTTTAAAACCTTTATAAAACCGAACTTCCAATTTTATTACAACTATTCTGGTTACAATGTTTTACGAATTATATGAGATTTTTTTATTCATGTTTTATATTATTTAATTTTAAAATAAAAGGAAAAACTTTAAGCTTTACGTGTTTTTCTATTAGATACACTTTGTAAGTATTGCCTACTCCGCCGCCACCGAACACCAATTGACTTTGCTCAACTTGTCCAGAAGTCAACGCAAAACCACGACTCAACTCAGCGCAAGTGTTGACCACGCTTTTGTTATTAACTAAATTGAAGACCACGAATGCCGGGTGCAACGACAACAATAACAGCGGCGACAAGTTCAACTGCAGAACAAAACCAAACCAAACCAATCGAAAAATAAAAATAAAATATAACTCCATTAAAACGTTTTTCTGTGGACGAGCCCAGGAGTGGTACAGTGAGGACCCCCACCACATTCACCAAGCGAATATAAAAGAAAAGCACCGCAATTGCTGCAAAATAAATATGAAGAAAAATAGAAAACGCAAATAAAATTAATAGAATTCCAATCAGCTAGAAAAGTTGCACAAAAATGTTATTAAATTGTAGACCAATAAAAAATATATAGACAAAAACACAATAATGCTCCAAGAATAAAATGAGAAATGAAAATGAAATTGTAATCATGGTCAACAAATGCAAAAAAAGACAAATAGGTTATTGAACCGTGGTAAATTAGTAACAAAATCTAAAGCGGTTCGAAATATAGGAGCCGTGAGATTTTTATTTTAATTTGATACCGTATTTTAAATCAGTTGTGGTGAAAACCACACTGGACCAAAATTAGAAAAAATTAAATTTAACAGATATTTTTTTATCTTGATTTCCAAAATATTCAGTTTAAAAAAGAAACCGTTTCCCATTAAATGCCTCAAAATAGAGGAATTAAATAATAGTTATCAATTTTTTTTTTTATTATTTGACACTTTTTCCATTTTTACTTTTATCACCTCCTAGGATGGTTTATTTGGGTAAAGAAATGTTAAATTTTTCGAATTTTGAGAACGGTACGTGTTCCCTCAAGGAACTCGAAAATTTTGTATTGTACTAGGAGGTATAATATTGAATTTTCAAAACAAAACAAAAAACTATAGAAAATAAGAAAAAAACAGGGGTTGGGAACGGAACGAACGAAAAGCAAAAGATCCGAGCGCAAACGTTTCAATCGGAACTTTTGCTCAAAAGTTCCGGCTCAATAGTTCCGCTCGGAACTTTTGCATACAAAAAACGTTTGAATCGTTCCGACAAAGAACGTTCCGATGAAGAACGATTGATTCGTTCCGTTTAAAAGTTCCAATGGGTATGGGTTCACATCCAGGTGCGTCATTGGAACTTTTTCGGGTGAATCGCTTCCTGTGGGCCTAGATACGGATCCTGGTGCGTCATTGGAACTTTTTTCGGTGAATCTGTTCCTGTGGGCCTAGATACGCATCCTGGTGCGTCATTGGAACTTTTTTGGGTGAATCTGTTCCTGTGGGCCTAGATACGGATCCTGGTGCGTCATTGGAACTTTTTAGGGTGAATCGCTTCCTGTGGGCCTAAATACGGATCCTGGTGCTTCATTGGTACTTTTTTGGGTGAATCTCTTCCTGTGGGCCTAGTTACGCAACCATTTGCGTCATTGGAACTTTTTTGGATGAATCGCTTCCTGTGGGCCTAGATACGCATCCAGTTGCGTCATTGGAA
The DNA here is from genome assembly GCA_951804985.1 of Dryomyza anilis. NCBI lineage: Eukaryota > Metazoa > Arthropoda > Insecta > Diptera > Dryomyzidae > Dryomyza > Dryomyza anilis. The sequence continues at coordinate 89,398,597 of OX638134.1, forward strand.
CTTTTTCGGGTGAATCGCTTCCTGTGGGCCTAGATACGGATCCTGGTGCGTCATTGGAACTTTTTTGGGTGAATCTCTTCCTGTGGGCCTAGATACGCATCCAGGTGCGCCATTGGAACTTTTTTTAGGTTAATCTGTTCTGTTGGGCCAGATACCTATCCAGGTGATCAATGGCCAAAATTTGTTCCAATGACGCACCAGGATGCGTATCTAGCCCTACAGGAACAGATTCACCCACAAAAGTTACAATGACGCACCAGGATGCTTATCTAGGCCCACAGGAAGCGATTCACCCTAAAAAGTTCCAATGACGCACCAGGATCCGTATCTAGGCCCACAGGAAGAGATTCATCCAAAAAAGTTCCAATGACGCATCTGGATGCGTATCTAGGCCCACAGGAAGAGATTCACCCAAAAAAGTTCCAATGACGCACCAGGATCCGTATCTAGGCCCACAGGAAGCGATTCACCGTAAAAAGTTCCAATGACGCACCAGGATCCGTATCTAGGCCCACAGGAAGCGATTCACCCGAAAAAGTTCCAATGACGCACCAGGATCCGTATCTAGGCCCACAGGAACAGATTCACCCAAAAAAGTTCCAATGACGCATCAGTATGCGTGCCTATGGCGATAGGAACGATTCAAACGTTTTTTGTATGCAAAAGTTCCGATCGGAACTTTTGAGCCGGAACTTTTGAGCAAAAGTTCCGACTGAAACGTTTGCGCTCGGAACTTTTGCTTTTCGTTAGTTCCGGAACGGAACAATATCGGAACGATTGCCAAACGTTCTTTTTATAGTTCCGGTTTCTACCCCTGGAAAAAAATGAATATGAATTAAAAATTTGTATTTCAAAAATATTTTCCAATCCCGGACTTTCTGGATTTACAAATTACAAAAAAAAAACACATAGAATTGACATCCCTCGGCCGAATTCACCTAACAATTTTTTAGAACAACAAATCGTGATCAGTAAGTGTTTTATATAAATACAGTCATCAGAAAGGCATAATCATGAAGCTACGGCATATTTTGCCCTATTGTGACGGCAGGGTGGTTCTCATCGGAATTATAAAAAGCGCGGTCTAACGGATGGACTGACGGACTGACTTATGTGTGCTTCAGGCAACCCGAACACATTTTATCGCGTCAACTGTTAAACGACAAAAACAACAATGTTGCGACAATGAAAATAATAAGTGTGCCAGTCTGTCAGTCTGTCGTCTCTGTGTTTTCGAATGTGAAGCTTTAAAGCGCTTTATTTGCTGTTTGTCCTCCTTATTATCCTGTCATATGATGTGGATCACAGGTTCAATATTTGGGTTATAGTTTGGTAACAAAAACTTTCGATTTTGTGTTATAGACAATCCATAGACTAATTTTTCTCAACACAATTATCCGCGAAAAATATTTCCTCATTCTTCCTCAATACAATTTATACGTGATACAATTCTTTCTTGCGACGATTCTATTGACTCATAGCAAAAATACTGGGGGAATAATTACTCCGGATAGGATTGGTCAGTGGAAAAATTGCTTTGAAGGAGAATTGTTTCTTGAATGAAATATCTGTGGAAAAATTGTTTATTTAAAAAATTGTCTTTGAAAAGAATTCACTGAGGACGAATTTTCACTTCGAAGAATTATTTCGGGTAAGAAATGGCTCTGGCAGTCATTCTCCGTGGACGAATTTTCTCTTGGAAGAATTTTGTCGGGGAATAATTGTGTCTTTTGAAAATAATTCTGACTGGACAAAAATAGTATAGGGGCAGAATTGTCTGTGGGAGGAATTTTTCCCGGATAGAATTATCCGGGAAAAATTGCAATGGGGAAGAATTGTCTGTTAATGAATTATGCCTTGGAAGAAGCAAGAATTGTATTTTAAAAGAATTGACTAAGTACGATTTGTCTCCTGGAAGTATTGTTTCATGTCGGGGAAAATTTGTTCGGTAACAAATTGTTTCTTAGAAGAATTGTTCTTTGGGTAAAATTGTATTGGAGCATAATGGTTTCTGGGAAGAAAAAATTGTATTTTGAAATAATTTGTCTTTGAATAAAAATTAATCGATGAAGAATTTTCTCAAAAAAGAATTGTCTCGGGAAAAATTCTCTGTGGGGAAATATTGGAGAAGAATTGTCTGTTAAATAATGATCTCTTGAAGAATTATATGAAGAAGAAATGTCTCTTAAAATAATATCTACACGCTGCAAAAAAACGGGCTCTCCCAAACATAATTTTGCAGGCATTAGCATGTATGTTTGGAATTTTATTTAAACATAATATATAATTGACTGATAAATAATTTGTAAACAGGGTTGAATTGAGACTTGAACAGTGTTGTAATGAGCTCCGACTTACATTATAATATCCCGGAAAAATTTTAATGTTGCCCCTCAAAATGGAAAATGTTCTAATGGAAACATAATAACTACTACATCCAAATAAAATAAATATTTGAACCGAAACATAAATATGTTCAAAATAAAACATGATTTTGAACGACCTGAATATAAATATGTTTCCAGTGAAACATATCAGTTGTTTCAGTACAAAAAGTAGTATGTTTGCATAGAAACATATTTAAATATTTTTGGAAAGAAATCCTGAAAATAAAATAAAAATAAAATGTTGTTTTTTTTATTAATTTTTATTAAAAATCTTTAAACATGCATAGTGGGAATTTATAATAATTGAATTCATATACAAATTTGTATATGCATAAATAAATAATTCGTTTAAAACTGCAATTACTAGTGACAGCATCAATGAATGCACAATTGCATCAGCAGACGATCCAGGATCGCTTTATATTTGGTACAGTTACAGTTGATCACATAGCGTAGACAAGGAATTCATGGAGGCTTTTTTAAAAAAATATGCCAAATTCTGTTTGAAAATCGAAACACAGATTTTTATTTGTGGTTATTTCACATTAGTTTCAGAAATTATATACTGCACTATATTATGCTCTGTTACTATTAGTACTTTTTATAACACAATTTATATATTTATTTAATTTACAAATAACAAAATTATTACCGACGCGAACACGTTTTCTCAACGAACAACAAAAGACACATACGCAGAAAATGCCGATCACCGAGTGTCAACTTTGTATACAAAAAGAGAGCTTCAAGAATACCTTAATTTACAATTGAATTCATTTTTTTGTTTGTTTTCAAACATCAGTATGTTTAAAATGACCCTATACATACTTCAAACGACGACAAAAGAGACGTAGATAGAAAATTCTGTTCAACGAATGCCAACTTCGCATACAAGAAGAATGTTGGAAGAATACATTTATTTAAATCCAATTTCTTTTTTGTTTATTTTTAAACATCAATATATTCAAACGATGGCAAAAGATGGCGTAGATAGAAAATGCTGCACAACGTTGCCAACTTCGTCAGTCGATAAATTATCGAATTAAGACGAGCGTTGCGAACATACGTTGTATTTAGATTTGATTAGCATTTTCTGCGTTTCGAAACATAGTTTTAACCAAGTAAATTGCCAAGAAATAGTTTATTCAAATGCAATTAAAATTTTATGTTGGTATTGTAACATATTTATGGTAAATTTAACAGATTCTGCTGGACAATATAATAATGTTTACACGTGAACAAAAATAAATTCAATTTCGATTATAATATAATTACAGTTCATTCCTAATATATGTATGGTTATTTCGTATTACTTTTTAATTACATTCAAACATATTCAAACAAATCTTTTCTATCCGTGTAGGGACGAATTGCATTCGAGAAGAACTCTGCTGTATCTCTCCAAGGGTTTCTTGGAAGAATTGTCACACGGAAGAATTGAAGACAAAAAAAGCGGATGAATTGTCTCTGGGAGGAAAGAATTGTTTTTACAAGTAATTGACTCGAGTATAAAAGTAACGGGGAATAATTATCTCATGGAAGAATTGTCTCTGGGAAAAGATGTTTCGGGAAAGATTTGTCTTTAGGATAAGTGTCCGCCAAATTCGAATGTCATATACAAATAACTTGTTGTCAAATACATTATTTTCTTTAAACTCTGACAAATAGTGAAATGTTGTAATTTGCAGTCGACGGACGCCATTAAAATGCACAAATGATTAATATGGGTACTGTTGTTGTTGTTATTTTATTATTTATTTAAATGTAAACATAAAATTTATGTCAAATGTCAGTTTGACACGAACAATGTCGACCGAATCGAACTGTCAGTGTACAACGAGTTGTTGTTGTATTTATTTTATTGTTGTTGTAACATGCTCGTTGCAACTGCCCGCGCATACAATCAATACTACCAACTCCACTCACGGACTGAATGACTGTCTGACTGACTGACTGACTGACGGGCTTAATTATGCATGATTATTACAATTTTCAGAAAAAAAAGAATTATTAAAAATGTAACAAAAGTTAAGAAACAAGTGAAAATAATAATAGTAACAATGTTGAGTTGTAATGGAAAATTACCAGCAACTACAACATGTTTTAGACAAACAGTTGCACGTTTTATTTTTATTTTATATTTTATTATTTTATTTTACTAATAGGTTGTGCCACATGCCCGACCGACCGACCGAACGGACGAACGAACTTTCGATTCGTGACTTTCTGTCGACATCGTTTGTCCCGTGCTGCATGTAATTTCGGCCTCATTAGAGCCCGCTTGAAGTGGGTCTGTGTTGTGCACGTGTGTGACTCAGTGTGTGTGGGTGTCTGTCTGTGTGTGTGTGTTTTTATAATTGCTGCGACAACAGTAACAGTAACAGCAACAGCAAATGCGATGACAACAATAATAATAATTACAACAACAAAATAATGCCGGTTGACAATAAAATGAGTAAATTATTTAAATATAACGCCGAAGTAAGCGACTCACTGAAAACGTTTGCACTGAAAAACTGACGCAACTCGATATTTTATTTTTATTGTAAAATAATCTTCACTTATACAAAATTTTACTAACAATTTTAATTAAAATAGAAAACTATTTCAAAATCATACTTTATTTTTAATCGGTATTATATTTTTTATTTTTTTGAAAAAAAGTTTTCGTATAAATTTTTTAAAATTTTTATTTTCAAAAGAACACTTTTCGGACAAAATTATTTTTCAAAAATTTTATTTTTGGAATAAGATATTTCAGAGAATTCTTTGTTTTCGAAAAAAAATTTGTTTCCGAATTTTTATTTAAAAAAAAAAAAATGTTGAATGTTATTTTTAAGAAAAACATTTTTTTTTTTTGGAATTTTATTTTGAAAAAATACAAAATTGTTGAAAACAGAAAAGGAACCATATTAATCGGAAGCTGGAAACGGCTTAGACCGACTATAACTTTAACAATTCTTACTAACTTCTACACACCAACTTCACAATATCCCTACTTTAAAATTTCCCATGTGACCTAACCTTTCTTTTCTTGTAATATGCATAAATATTTCTAAATCCGTCTCCTTAGGGAAAGTTCAAATTTGCACCCAAATAATAAGAAACATAAATTGTATATCTATGAAAATGTATCATTGTTTAATTGAAATTTAATGGTTTTTATCAATAATTGTTTTTATTTTTTTCGGAACAGAAATACATTATCAACAATTACTCTGAATATAATTCACTCTGAATTTATTAAATGAATTAAAAAAATAATGGTAGATGTGAAAAATGTTTTTAATACCGATAATTATATAATTGTTTGATTTTATGGATATGCCCTTTCAAAGATTTCGAGTCTCATATTATTATATTTTATGGGAATATCTCAAAATCCAACGACAGACTCACAGAGACCTGTAAAAAAACCCTCCAAGTTATAGTCTATTAATTTTTTAAAATATAAATTTTGAAATATACTTTTATAAAAATTTGTATATTCCACAAATAAAATTGACAAATCTAAAAAAGGCACAAAACAAAATTGTACAGCCCATTTTCCATATTGTTGTATGATTCACAGTAAAACCGTTGACCGGATAAGTGCATACCCTAGTAGAAATTTTGGTAGGGCCATGCTCATGAACTGATCATGTCATTATTTGAGATGATTGGGATATGACGAGGCCCACGATGTCCTTGTAACGCAGTGTCCTGATCATGTACTCACCACAGGCAATGATCATGTACTGATCGGGTAATTCCCCATATCATTATTTATCTGACCATTGCCTTGTTAAAACATGAGCATACGAAAGCACTACAAATATCCGATGAAATAAAATATCATACCTCATTGAAACCTGATCATTGTCCGATGGAAATTTCTTTATGAGGAACAACTAATGTAGCTTTGATCGGGACCATTGGCTGTTTAGATAATGTAAACCCTGCTATGGTGAGCATGATAAGGGCATGACAAGGCAATGATCATATTTGCTCTAATAGGGGTTACCTGACGAAACCCCGATCATTTCCCGATGGCGCATCGGGCAAATTTCCACTAGGGTAGGAGTACCCTAAATATTACTAACCAATTTGGAGAGAGGAAAGTGAAACCTCTTATAAAATTTCAAACGCTCCATCTAAGCTTTAATCTTATATAAAACCTCTGCACGGATTTCCTTAAAATTTGGAATATATATCGTACAGCCACAGAAAAAGGTCACTCTATATTCTAATTTTGGAAAATAATGTATGCGCACGAGGATTTGGTAGTCCCTGTGATTTGGGTGGGTAATTCAAAATTTGAATTTCGCCTTCTGATAGAATAGAATATACATTTTGAAATTTATCATTCTTGAGTTGTGTCACTTGACTTTGAAACTATGCAAATCCATCACAGGATAGACATGCAGACAAATATTATAGACGCTCTGCGAGGGAGGCCGATAGACAGACCGACTCATAGACAGACAGTCAGACGGACATTCGTGCAAGTAGGTAAAAATCTAAATGTTGTATGTCGTCGGTAACTCAGGGTCTCTTGCAAGGGAAATTATTATGATGATGATTTCAATTTTATTGTCGTAATTAGTGCGACAAATTAAACCTTCCGCATACAAAAACCAAACCGTACAAAACGAAATAAAACGAATCATAATAATTATTATTATAGTCAAAGAGTAAATAATAAAAATAATAAACATTTGTGAGCAAATAAAATTGTTTACGACAGGGGGTCCGTATGTCTGTCTGTCTTTCTGTCTGTCTCCGGCAATTGAGGCTTTACAAAGTGTTGCAATGTTGCTGAAACTGAGTAATTTTCCCAAATACACTATATATATTTTTTTTAATCATAAAAAGTTAAAAGTATAAATATTTACAACCTCGCCAATAAACTCAAGACATAAAATAAAGACTGAGACGATTTTATTAAATGGAAGAAGAAGACGCACCATTTCAACCCTTCCTCCTTTCTTCCTTCCTCCAGCCAGTCTAATTTCTAAGTTTTTCCCCGCTGCCTGACTCAGTGCCTTTTATTGGGCATAAAGTAGTAAAGCAGTGCATTTTAATATCCTACGCCAAGGATTTGTTACAAATTCAGCTCTGAGCGCATGTGTTTGGCGCAATAAAATAAAATGTTGCATTTATTCAGCAACTGATGGAGGTGGAGTTGAAGGTGAAGTAGGAGTTCGAGGTGGAGGTGGAGGTGAAGCTGAGGACGATGTCGGGGTTGCGTATCGAAATCGACAACCGACAGAACAGCAGGTAATAAAATTAAATGGAATTAACAAAAACTGTGGGTTGAATAGTTGGGAGCAGCACCAGCACCAGCGCCAGCGACGAACAACTTAAACTATAAAATAAACATTAAAAATGTAGAAGAATTGCGTACTTTTTATGCGAGACATTGCTGCAATCCTGTTCGTTGCTGCAAATGTGTTGCCAACATAGTGCGTGTTGCCGGCAACGAATGCAACAATTTAATATTTGCTTTTACCGCTTGGGAAAGACATCGAAGGAATGCTCCCGAAGAGCTTTAAATGTACCCAAGAAGTAGAAAGTGGAAATAGGTTTAGGTTGTGCTATGACCATTTTATTGTTTTTGCATATTAAAGATTGACTTTTAAATTCAATGCAGTAAAAATACTGGGTAATCAGAAATTAACATATCAGGCCAAATCTAAATAAATATTCTTACAAATTAATTTGGGAAAAAAAGAGCTTTGTACTGATATTCAAATATACAAACCTATTTTCCCCAAAAATAATGTGTATCTATATTTAGAATTGGCCTGCTTGCCTAAAACTTGAAATTAAAAGAAATTAATACCTTATATACTAGGTAATATTTTGTAATTCAATATGTTACCAGCCCGGAATCGATGTAAATACACCCCAAGAGTGATACTTTATTTCAATTGGTTACCATCTGACTTTTGATCCATTTTTTTAATTTTGTACCAAATTGAAGGCATCTGCGATTAGTACCGATCGGCTTATAATTTTTATTATTTTGCATCGATTTCGCACCGGTTGAATACTAATTTCGAAAATAAAAAAAATATACCATATATCGTCGTTATAGAACGAAAAGTCTCCAAATACATTTTCAAAATGCCACATATTCGTTTAGAAAAATCTTTATAAATCTGTCAATTTTGAATCGATGATCTCAATTTTTAAATCTATTAATTGATTTTTCAGCAACATTTACTTTTTATAATATTAAACAAAAAACTCGAAAATTAAGTTTTTCATAAAAATGTAATTGGTGACTTTTCGTTATACAACGACGATATTATCTCTTCACCTTATTGTTCTCCCCTGGGGTACAGCATATATTTAGTTTGTAGAGATATTGTAACGCTCCTTAGTAGGTATTGTTGGTGTGTGTAAAATGTATTTATTCTTGATCCGAATCAAAAAAATAATTGAGTGGAACATTTTCTGAGTTGATTTAAACATGTCCGATCGTCTGTAAAAACCATATATTTCAAATACAACTGGACCGAATTTAATTAAATTAAATCAATATGAAGATGTTTTTTTCTATGTATAGCTCTATCACCTGTACTTATTCTGAAAACAGGTATGATTTTATGAAACAGGTATGATTTAAAAAATGTACACCCAGAAAAAAATACTATATAAATAATAGTTTGTTACTATTAAAAATAGTTAATAGGATAAATTATTATTTTAATCGGAAAATACCATTAAATACTAGAAAATACCATGACATTGCCATTGAGTTTATATGAAAAGATTTATTTTTTGTATACTATTAAATCAATCATTGTCCTATTGACCAATTTTAATGGGATGTGAGGGAATTTTTTTCTGGGTGTATGTATTCTTGATCCGTATCACTTTCTTATACCATGTCCTTTTTGCCCGATCGTCTGTAAGCATGATATTTGAATAACTACTGTATCGATTTTAAATATATTTGTGATTAATAAGATAAATCATTTGACACAAACGACTACCTCCCATACAATCCATTATAAACAACTTTTCATTATATATAACTCTACACACAAAAAAATATCACCAAAAAAGAGGATACATCATATTGATGAATTCATTCATTGAATTAAAAGCGTATTTTTAAAATTTTTTCATTTTCAATATTTTTTTTAACATCAAATTTTAAACAAAAATATGTCTCCATTTTCACATTTATGTATTTATAATTTTTAAAAGATTTATAATATTTAATTGCTAATTATTCGAAGACTCCATTTCATCATATTAATGATAAAGTGAACATCATATTTATGAATTTTTTCATCATACCATAATAATTTAAATATCATAAATTTTATAAGAATTATAAATACGTAAATGGAATCCAATGTTTGTTTGAAATTTGATGATATCAAAAATATTAAAAATGAAAAAATACGATTTTAGTTCAATGAATGAAATCATTAGTATGATGAATAGTGGTTGTTGATGATTTTTTTTTTGTGCACTTAAACGTAATTCCGTCATTTCAGATTTTGTTTTGGTTGGGTAAGACTTTTCTAATTTCGATGTTTAGTAAAAGTTTGTAAATTTTGTATGTATTGAATATTATAAACTAATGCAAATCAAATATACTACTTAACATAATTTAATTTTTAATTAATTAATTTTTTTTTTATTTTTATAATAGAAAAAATTATATATCGGAATTAGGAACATTTCATGATTTTGGGAGTTTAATTTTGTACTGAACTATGAGAACTATGAGACTATTGATATAAAAGAGTATTAAATTTCAATAAATAATTGAACAATAATTCTTTGTAATTTCACCAAAATAATTATAAAATTTTATATTTCAAAATTGTAATTTTCGTACGTCCAGTTTTTCAGTCACGTTTTAAACTTAGTTTAAACTAGATATAATTTTGCCCATAGTAAACATTTTACAAATATTTAAAATGTCATATTAAAGGATTACTAATTCTCTATATGTCTGTAATATTTAAAGACATTTGGAATTATAGATCACTGAAAAACTGGATGTTATGATAATGTTTTAAAATTTAATTCATTTTATAAAATATAAAAATGAACTTAAAAATTGGTTTTCCAAAAATCAACATTTTTAATATTTTCTAGTATGCTCATTATTAATCATGGAAATTTTATTTATTAATTATTGAAAACAAATCGATTACTTATTTAAATTACTTATTTTGTATGTTTTTCTTTTTCAAATTCTTTGAATATCAAAAATCTTTCGGCAGTGACTTCTGAACGAGTGTCTCATAAATTAGCCAAAATCCCCCGAATTAATGACATAAAATATTGCGCTGTTTTTCACAAAGTAACCGACCGTCATACAAATAAATAATAAATACCGCTTATGCAGTAGATACAAAAATTGCAAATATCAATTTGTACAAAAGTTTAAAATAATATTTCTGCCACCCCGAATAAAAATAAAGAAAAGCCCCACCGCCAAGTGCTACGACGTATGTATGTTGCTATTATAGTAATAAATTACAAGAAACTTTATTTTTCTTATAATATCGAAAAATAAATAAATGAGAAAAATGTAAAAAAAAAGAATTAGAAAACAAACACACATAGTACTACATAGTGTAGTAAAAGTTTTTGGCGAACTTTTGCATTGCAAGCATAAATTTCAACGTGTTGTTGTAGCAAGAAATGAAATGCATCAGGATTTACAACGTTAGAGGAACTGTGTGCTACATGCGCAAATAAATAAAAATAAAATAAGAACACTAAAAAAATAAGATAAAAATATATATTTCAAAAATTGCTGAAATCGTAAATAATAAAAATGACGATTTTTCTGCTTTGGCAAAATGCAGCAACGGAGTTACCATCGCAGTAAAATAGTAGTTGATTCTTTTTTTTTGTTTGTTTTTGTTTTCGTGCAACCAACCACATAAAGTTTTATTTTGATGGTGAATTGTAAATATTTGAAACCCGGCACGAGACGCTGTGAAATACGCATAGAAAGCAGCGCACTTTTGCAACAACGAAATACAGACCCAACAAGGACATAGTACCCCCCCACAGACGTCATTCGATAGCGCCGATAAAATCAATACAAATCCACCCTTCCTCAACGCATCAACGACGCGAAGTTCCAACGAAAACCCGCACGAGCTGCAGCACACTGCCAAAATTCTTCGGCGCTCTGCACCTCTCGATTTTGCACCCCGATGCGTTGCAAAGTTTCAAACGCCAAACTACAACAATGCAATCAAATCGAAGTTTCCAACTGCGTATCGGGCAAACGAAATCGCGAAACGAAGTGAGCAGGTGCAGGGGGAGTTGATTCCACTTCATCACTCTGCCATTAGGTGGCATCATCAACATCGCGAACTCACGCCGCCAAGTTGCAGCAACTTCGGCTGCTGCGAGATGCATTTTTGCGTGAGTTCTGCTGCGGCTGCGGCTCCCGCACAAACAAAGCAGCTGCAAAAGTTGCGTAGCGAAAAAATGCATTTGCTTCGCTGACGCAGTTTGGCAGCAGGCGCTCAGCAGGCCACAGCAACAGACATCCACAGCAACAACTACTGCGAGGGAGTCGTCTGGGTCGCATCGATGCTGCAGCAAATGAAGTAACCGAATCTCGTGCGTCTGGAATCCTTGAGACGTTGCAATGTGCAATGCTCTGGCAGCGAGAGCGCGGGAGATGACTTGGTGTCGTGAGTACCAAGAAGAGCATCTTTAGCTGTTCGTGTTCCTTAGGAATTGGATGAGTCTCAGTGAGCAGAATTTGGCCAATTGCACAGGGGCTCATGGTAAAGTGCAGGTCCGTGTTATTTAAAAGGTATTTGTTGTAAGTAATAATGAGTTTTTTTTTTTGATATTTTTACAGTCTCTCTTTGACAGGAGTTTGCGATTTTATTTTTTTATGTCTTTAGATATTTGGAGGTTGAGGGGCTTCATGTGTGTAGGTTTAAACAGTAAAAACCCCCATCGACCCCTCATACGATAAAAAAACACGTTTAAAATTTTTTATAAAAATTTCTAGAAAAAATGTTGTTCATTTTGTAAGGGCCATTTGTAAGGGAATTGTTTTAATATTTGAATATTTTGAAATAATTATTCATAATTTTTAACATTTTGATTTTTAAAAACATTCCGAAAAAAACATAATTTTTATAATATTTGCATATTTTTTACAATTCGGTAGGTTCCTGGCAGAATAGCGACAGATTTTTGGCAAAAGCGCATTTTACTGGCGTATTTTACACAGGGCATAGCATTCAGTTTGTTTTATAACAAAAACAATAGCCTTTCTACAACAGGTAATCAAGGAATCGGAAAATTCAAAAATTTATATGTGTCACAGCAGAAATTGTGCAATATTTTTGGAATTTATTTAAAACTCGTTGGGCTGCGCATCGGAGTTTTTCTGTGTTATTTTTGTGTTTTTGTTTTCCGTTTTGTTATTTGTGGTTGATTTTATTTATGTGTTTTTAGTTTTCTCTTTGCGTTTTTTTATCTTTATCTTTTTGCTTTTGTTTCTTTTGCATTTGTGTTTTTGATTTTCTGTTGTTTTTGTGATTTTTTCCTTTGTTTTTGTTTTTTTTTGCATTTGCTTTTGTGTTTTTGTTGTTGCTTATGTTTTACATTTTTTTATTTTTGGTTTTTAGTTTTGTGTATTTTGTTTTTCTTGCTTTTGCGATTTTTCTTTAGCTTTTGCTTTTATTTTGATTTTGTGTTTTTGCTTTTCATATTGTGATTTTGCTTTAGTTGTTTTGTTGGAATTTTTTTATTTTACTTTATTTTTGTGTTTTTGTTTTTTAATTTTTCAATTTTGTGTCTTTGGTTTTATTTTTATTTTTGGCTTTTTTGCGTTTGGTTTTCTTTTCTTTTGTTTCGTGTTTTTCTATATTTCAGTTTTTGTGTTTTTGCTTTTTTTTGTATTTTTTTATATTTTTGTGTTTTTGCTTTTGTTTTTGTATTTTTGTTGTGTGCCTTTAATTTCTTGTTTTGATTTTCCTTTATATTTTGTTTTTGCTTTTGGTTGGTATTTTGTTTTTATGTGTTTATGTGTTTTTTTATTTTTATTTTTCTTTGTTTTTGGTTTTGCTTTTCTTTTTGTGTGTTTTGTGCTATTGTTTTTTGTTTTTACTTTTATTTCTGTGTTTTTAATTTTGCTGACGGACCAAGAGTAATATATATATATATATAGATATAAATTATATTGGATATCGATAGACAATTCAATTTTTTATATTAATATTCAAAATAGCTGCCTAAAGGATCCCATTCCATATAATTGTCTTTACATTCCTTTATCTTCCTATAACCTGTCTTTAGAATGCAGTCTGTCGTTTTGTGCAAGAACAGGCAACCGGAAGACAAACTCCGCCTTTGTCTGCCATAAATCAGCCGAAAATCACTAGAATTCCATATTGAAACTGCTGTGCTTGCCTGCCTATTCTCTGCCGTATATTTTGTCTGATAGATTAAATAATTATTTTTATTATTTCAAATGATTTCAAAGAATTTGTGCAATTGTGGTGTCTCCAATATGTCTTTAAAAACTATTTGAAATAACTGAACCAAAATATTCTTTAAAAAAAATGAAATTCTTCAAATTTGTGACTCAACATTTTTATTTATTAAATACTTGCTTTTGCCTTATTTGCAAATTACAATGTGGAGTCTCCAATGATTCAGAACAAAGCAAAATCAAGTCGTCATCGTGTTCAGGGCACTTTGAAGTATCGTTTAACAGACAAACCGCAGCTGGTCCTTGCTTGTTAATTACTGCTTGCGATTATTTTAAATTTGTTTTTTTGTGTCTTCTCTTTCTTATATATTTTTGTTATTAAAATATATATTTTTTACTTAATGACTTCCAACTGCTCAACATCAACGCCACAACAACTGGCTTCATTTTTCTCACTCTGTTGCTGCTGCTGCTGCTTCAGTTCTGAACCGGGCCGGTCTGGGGCCCCACGATATATTTTATTAATTCAACTCAAAGATTTGAAGCAATTAATCTTGTGTGTTTTTGTTTTAATATTTATGTGGTATAAGCATTTCCAGAAAGTGTTCTTCGTCCTCCTCGCCATCACCACTTGAACATCTGCATTGTTAGAATTTATTATTATTATTATTTTATTTTTCAACTTTGTTTTACTTGTATTTATTATTTTTCATTTTTATTTGTATTTGTATTTTATATCCATAAGACGGAATATTGCTGCCTCAGCAGTTCCATCATTTGTTTGCTTTTAAGAATTGGCTGTGGCTGTGGCTGAAGTTGCTGCTGCTGTTATTGCTGCTGCTGATGTTTCTGATGTTGTTCCCTGCCATCAATTAAGCGGGGTTGCAGCCGCAACCGCCACGTTATACCTTCGCTGGAAATAATTTAGCACACACACCCTGTTTTCTTATGATGCGACGCGACGTCTCGCAATGTATTTTCGGGCATTGAAACCAATAATTATTACGACAACCCATAGAAAGGAACGAGCAACCAATACCAAAAACAAAACTAGGCTGGAATACACGGAGCAGTGGCACTTTATTCGCCTGGTACATGGTGTAATTATAACTTTTATGTCGGTGGTTTTGAAGCCATCTGTCAGTTGAAATTAATAACTTGTGGAAATTTGTCAAGAATTTGAAGTGTTCAGCGCAAGTGCCTGCTGAGTGATGATGTTGTTAAAATGTTCTATTACTATTTAAAATACACACTTTTTTTTTAAATACATAGAAAAATGAGTAAGGGAATTTAAGTTAGATGGGACGGATTTATATTTTAAGGGACCTGACTATGGAATACCTTACACACTTGATGAATTATGAGTGGAATCATAAAAAGCAAATAAATTATTTAAATCATTTAAACAAAATGAACGAATCAGAAAGGTGGGAATAATTCGCATTTTTAATTTTTTCCACTATTTGTATTCAATATTCTACGATTCGAATTTCGATTATTAAAATTGAAAATAGGCAGCTATATTTATTGGTGAATTTTTTATAATATGTATGGGCCATATATTAGGCCAACTATGAAAATAAAACCTTATTTATTGAGAAAATCCTGAATACTGAAGCTAGTAACATTTTTCTAAACTTATTTTAACCTTCGACCCAAGTTCGTATATTATTTGAAATATATTTTTTGGTTCAAAGAATATTATGTTGCAATTTTTTCCTTTTAATTATTCAAGTTCGAAATTTTTAGTATTGTCAGTATTTAATTATTTAAAAAAAATGGATATGGAATTGTATAATTCCATATCTGTTTTTTTCTTTGGGATTTGCCTGACTATGTCATTAGACAACTTTTTTTTTTAAATATATATTTTTAGGGATATAATATAAAATCGTTAATCTCGACTTATATTTGTAAGACATACATGAACAAATAAAATCGAAAATAAATCAAAAATTATTCTTCTATCAAATTTTACAAAATCCTATATATGAATTTTGATTTATTATCAAAATTTTCAATTGCATGTTTAAAATGTTTATGATCGGACCTTAAGACTCATACCAACAACTACATTATTTGTCGTTTTTTATAGTTGGGCATTCGAAGAGTCCTAAAGGAATCAATTTTCAAAAGATCCTGGTCAAATTATTTAGTGATTAAATGTTCCACAAACTATAAATGTATTTCTTATAATGCATAATGATTCAATTTACCTCTATAAGAGTCATATAAAAAAGAAATGAAAATTAATATTTTCTAAATGTTATACCATTTTTGGGTTCTGTACACAGAGAAAATAAATCACTTTAAACTCCTTGGCAAAACAATTTAATTAAAAGTGTGCATGTATGAAATTTGAAAACTTTAAATTTCAAAGTGTTTACTTTAAATTTTAAATACATTTTATATTTTAATGAGATATTTTAAATTTTAAAGTTGAAATTTTACTTCTAAAGTGTTACTTTTAATTTTTTTGTAAGAGCACATAAAATTCTCTCAATGAGCGTCAGATCGTATGGCCATGCGGCCTGCGTTACCTCTCACTTTCTCATTATTGATCTTTGTGATACTTCTTACACGCAGAGATAAAACATGGTTGTGGTGATAATATTGAAGGGCATCATACTATGATTGGGGGTTATGGTTGTAGATCCAATTCACTACAAAAAAAAAGTCGACTGCTCACCGGCATTGCCAACATCAAAGTGAGTAAAAGAGAGTAAACATGTCATTAAGTGAGAATTATATGGTTGTAAATAATAAATTACTTAATGATCAGTCAATAAAATGGTATGATTGGTCTTGAACATATTTTGTTCGTGGCAGTCTTTATCGTAATCATAACATGGTTATTATCAACCATATTTTCGTTTTTCAAAAATACAAACACATTATAATAAATTGTCTACTATAATATGATTTTAGCGACTCTATTATTGTTGAAATAAAATTGAAAATACTATACTTTGATTGTAAAGACCATAGCATGGTTGTTGCAATCATGTCACAACCATATTATTTCTCTGCGTGTAACCAGACATCTCTTATATTCGTAAAGTTCATCAAATTGTGTCTATGGACTATGTTCTACTGCCCATGAAAATAAATTGTGTTTCAAATGAAAATTTTAAATTAAAGTGTTGCATTTTAAATTCGTCAAATCTTTAAATTGATAGTGCGAACTTTAGAATTTAAAGTGCACTTTTATTCTCGATGTATATCCTGTCAAATTTTGGTACAGTTCGGTCGATCCTATCCCATGTTATAACCAAAAATTGTTATTAGCATAAATCAACAATTTTGAACAGTACAATCCATATCGCATTTAGAAAATGTTTACTAGAACATTTTTTAAAATTTGTTATTTTATAAGTAGACTATGTAGACAATTTTTTTTTAATATGAGAGGGAATATTGTGAGATAGCTGAAAATACTTTTTCTTTTAATTATATTTATTGGAGAAAATGAATTTTATGATTTGAAAATACATAATCCGAATGAATAAAAATTAAAAAGAATTAATATTTATATTTATTCCGAAACAGCCAACAGTGTCTGAAAAAAGAAACACATATTGTGCCTTATTCCGGCTTTTAGTCGAATTCTAATCGAATTTTATAAAACATTTCTGAAGAACGGTTTGTAATTCGATGTCCAATTCAGTTTCAAAGGCATTCAAATCGTTTAAAAAATTTGTATATATTCTGTATCCCAAGGGTATATGTTATAAAAGCCACGTTGGTTTGATTTAATAGTATATGAAACATAAAATATTTTTTAGTATACAATATTATTCAATGCTATTTTGTAGTATTCTAAAGTACTAAACAATTAAATGTATTATTTATTCCATTAAATAAATATTATATAATATATAATATATATATATATATATTTATTATCAAACAAAATTATATATTATTTTCTTTTAAAGTGCATAAAAACTTCTATGCCATTTTAATCATTAAACCCCTTTTTAGCTTATACACTTTATAGATCGAAATATTCTTTTTATACTCTCCAATAAAATGAATTATTTCCCTTTTCTTTAACAAAGTTTCCCAAACTTAATTCAAAGTCATCATTTCTATTTTTCACATGGCTGCCTTATTTAATTGATAACTCTTATATTCTTGAACAGCTTTTGTGTAATTTTTTGTCTGTTTCAGTTCAACTCTTTTTCTGTCTTCCTAACGTCTCCCTAATTTGTTCGTGTTCGCTCTACCTCGTATGAACTTTGTTTCGAAATCGCCCGGCACTCATCGAACCTTTCAGTCATCAATATCTATATTATTTGATAAACTTCGAATTATATTCCCAGGTAATTTGGATTTCTGCATAATCATCCACCGGATATGAATTAATTTTTTCATTTGCTACCGCATTTCGTACGTTTTAATGAGTAAATTCGTAGAGTACATCGTTGCTGCCATTTTACTTTGTTTATGATGTGTATTTCTTAGGGTTTTTATTTGCTGTAATTGTTTTTCAGTTTAGATGCTGTGTGTTTTTTAAGTAGTTATTTTGTTATATTTGTTGAAGACAAAAAAAAAGAAACACACTGAGTAATTTGCATAATCCGAAGGAAACGGACAACGAACAGCAAGTCAGAAAGATCGACCGATCGAACGCAGTTAATATGCAGTTCCAAGGCTTATTAGGCCTGCAATTATATTGCAAGACGTGCAATTTATTAAAATATGATTTTTTGTTTACGTTCGATTCTCTTTGGAAATTATTAGACCGCAAATACAAGACTTTTTTAACAGCTGCATGTGTTAATTATTAAAAATTGAACTTAACAGTACCCTAGTAGAATTACCTTATTAGGGTGAACATGATCATGGTCAGATAATTTTGTAACTAGTCCCGTTTACCCTAGTAGAAATTGTAATAGGGTCATGCTCGGGTACTGATTATTGAACATTTTCTGTGCCATAACCCGACCAGTTACATAAACAATATGTTCAGGTCATGTCCACCGAAATGGGGCAAATTTCTGTTAGGGTAGAAAAGGAAAAACTACCATAAAAGAATTTCCACTAGGGTATATAAGAAAATAATATCGACAATACGAAACTTGTGAAAGAACGAATCAATAACTTATTTGTTGCCATGTATATTTTATATATAATTTATTTGTAATACATATTTTTTTATATTTTTAGCTTATGCTTTGACTTGCTGTTCTCCAAATTTGACATAAGTATCATAAATTCCATAAAATCGGCTGCCTTTGGAGAAGGGCTGAATTTCCATTATATTTCTTTTATTTATTATACCGATCAATATATTTTAATTTCTGATATTTTATTTGTATTATGTATAGTGGTTGTTTTTTTTATTTATTATTATGTTGGAATTGAATATTTGTGCTTTATTTTAATGAAGCCTAATGAATTTTATTATACTTGGTAGTCTTTCAAGTCAGGACGTATGCGGGGTGAGGCGGTTTCCAGTGATGGCGGCACGATGGTGGTGCTTTTAGCGTGCACATAAATTGATTAGTTCTGCTGTTTATTTCATAATAAATAGAATAAATTAATATTTATATGTGGGTACAAGTTATTGATTTTATGTTGAGTGCCATGAATCGGTATAAATTCGAAGATTTCGTTACATATTTCAAAAACAGCAGACAAACGAAATTTTTACTATGCGTGCCATTCAATTAGAAACAAATGGAACACTCAAAAAGAAAACGTTGTCAATTTACAAAACATCAAACTAATGAACAAATCCATAATAATCGGAAAACGTTTATTGTTTAATATCATTTATTTGTTCAATTAATATAATAAGTTTTTTACAAATTCTTTATATTAATAACTTTTTCTAATTATTTTTACACATTTGTATAAGACCTTCGATCGGAATTCCAAAGAAATCTGGTACATGCCAGATAAACTCAAAATATGGTTTAAATAGTTTTATACCATTTTATTCAACTTAAATATATCTTTGTACTCACATATGATGATTTATGGTGTAACTGAAACAAAATTCGAAACTTACCTGAAAGTAAAAGAAAATAATTATATATTTTTTTTGTTATCATGGGTTATAATAGATAATAGATAGATAATAGTTTAAAGCAGTTAAATATGAATATAAACCAATATCAGTTTAAAACCATTTCATTTTTAAAAAGCGAAACTGTCATACACAAATCAGAAATTAATCGATAACCAATATCGATACAAACAGCTTTTCAAAGGTAAGAAAAACAAATCTTCTTTTTAAGTAATTCAATGTTTTTCTTTTTATTCCAAAAATGTTATCAGTTATATTAAATTGGCTCTAGTTTTTTATGTATATCCCAATTGTCAACTTCCCATAATTTACCTCTTTTGATAATTTTCCATATTATACACTGAAAATATTTTGCAAGATAAATTGAAAAACTTTGCAAAAAATTTTAAAGTTTTTACAAAATTTGTAATCTTTTGTAAAATTCTAAAATTATTTCGCAAACAATTTTTTTCGCGTGTAATATTTTTCTTTACTTTTTTGATTTTTTTTTTCGGACGTATTACAAGAGTAAACGTCTCGACAATTGGAACACATTTGTGGCATATGTGTACCTTTTAAGTTATATCTGACACCAGTGTTGCAAACTGGTGTAGTGTGATTTCTTTAATTCCAAAGCGGCAGCCAGAATATGTCACAATGCTGTGATATATAAGTCATACATTAATGGAACATATACTATAATGGGCGGAGCTTACCTTGTTGGTTTTAGATAGCAAAATAGTGGCAAATTATTAAATGTATTATGTTTCATATAAGTTGTATTTTTTCATGAGGTGCTATTTTATTACACGACAAACATTTAGGTTTATAGCACTGCTTAGGATCTTTAAGATGTTTAGTTTTATAGTTCAAGTTCCAAATAGCTGAGTCGACACTTTGATGGATGCAAAATTGTGGCAACTAAGCCGCGCCCCAGAATGCTAATTGGGTGGCAAATAAGTATATTTATAACAAACACTTTAATGGCAATAGTGTGGCTACCACTTAAGTTGCCACAAAGTGTTCAGTTGGGAAGGATGTTTGAAGGATTCTTTAAGAGAAATGAATAATTATAAAAAATTAATTCATTCATGTTTTAACGGTGTTGCTTATGCAACAATATATAGGACTTGTTGCATACTTTTAGAATCGGATGGAATTCATTTCTAATTTGTTCACCGTTCTAGCGACAGATAATGGATATACATAGAGAATGTGCCTCCATTTGTTGTTTCGTTATGTTTTAGAAATTATAACGCTATATGGTGCAGCAAGCAAAACCATTCAGAGATTTTGTTGGTGCCTCTGCAGTGAACATTAGTCAGTGAGTCACACATATAAGCAATGCATTCACACAAACACACACTCACCCTCACGCATGCACACATTGCTCTAATACACAGAGAAAAATTCATCAATATGATGTACAAACGTACATTGGTACAAAATGCACGGAAACAAAAATCATTTTCTTATTGATGAACTTCGTTCTTCAAACCATGATTTATTGGATTGAAGAACGATTCATAATATTGATAACTACAAAACATCAATGTTATGAATTCATTATCAATTTGATGAATGACCGAAAAAGTGTTCTGCAATATGATGAAATGTATGTGAAGAATACGTTCCACCATATTAATGAACAAATACATAAAATACAACATATATACATTGAAGAATGATGTTCATCAAAACAAATTTCAATCAAAATATTATGTGTTCGTTCATTTTTTGACATAGCATCTCTGTAGCCGCGGTAGCTCAGTGGTTAGTGCGTTGGACTGCGA
Organism: Dryomyza anilis; assembly: GCA_951804985.1. Taxonomy (NCBI): domain Eukaryota; kingdom Metazoa; phylum Arthropoda; class Insecta; order Diptera; family Dryomyzidae; genus Dryomyza; species Dryomyza anilis. The sequence continues at coordinate 89,420,224 of OX638134.1, forward strand.
GCCGAAAGGTCCCCGGTTCAAACCTGGTCTGGGGCTAACAACATCTTTTCATAGAAACACTTTTCTATACCGCGCTACCTCTTGTCAGTAAATGGCAAACCTACGAGAGTAAAACCATTCCCTATGAAAAGCTATCACCCGCCGTTCGGATTCGGCAATAAACTGTAGGTCCCACCACTTTGAGTACAAATATAACACGCACAGCTCAAAATGGTGAGAGAGCTCGGCCGAAGTTCTATACAGGACTGTAGCGCCAAACTATTATTATATCTCTTAAGTATTTATTGGACCATTTTTCGGATAAATTTTTTTTCGGACTCATTTTTTTTATTTGTTAGCACTAGATTTTAATCGAATTTTATTTTTTAGAAAAAAATATTTTTTTTTTAATCTATTTTTTAAGGAAAAAATTATTTTTATTTTAATTTTAATTTCGAAAAACATTTTGTTTTTTTGAAAAATTTGTAAAAAATGTTTCCTCAATTAATTTATTATAAAAAAATATTAGTTTTTTTTCAAAGTAACATTTTATAAATCAAGCAAGCAGTATTTAACAATTAAATAACATAAACCGTATATGAATAATAAATAGATATTTTTGTGTGTAATTTTGATGTTTAAGAACATCATATTGAACATTAAAATCATTAAATTTGAATTCATTTAATGAAATATTCTATATGATGAATCTGAAATTTGGTGAACCAAAATTCATAATATTTATGAATAAAATCATCATATCAAAGATTTTTTTTCTGTGTGCAACAAATAAATTCAGAAATTTACAATAGTGATTAATGGTTTTTATAAACAATGAACCCGTCTTCAACATAATAAATTTGTTATTAATATGAATACTTTCTGTTCGTTATTTTTTTTTCTGTGTAGTCGTAAAAATTTGTTTTTGCTGGAGTGACGCAAAGTGCGAGATAAATTCATTTTCGTTGCCTATAAAATATAGAAAATGCCGAATATCGTTGCCATGAGCCAACGGCCAACAGTTCCCCCACCCCATCAGATGGATCTGTTTCGCTCGAAACAAATTTGGTTGCAGCAGGACGTGTTGCAGGACTGTGTCCGAATGATGCTGGGTGTGGCATGCGAAACATTGTCTTTGCATCATTTAACGGACGCTTGCACATCAGAGAAAACATGGAAAATTGAGTTAAATTAGAAAAAACTATGTTTTTAATCAAGTAGAATTTCAGAACATATTGTAGAATTTAAAAATATGACCAAATTGGTACGACATTTGAGTACACAACTCAAAACGTCTTAATTTAAGTACGATCCACTTTATGAACGACTGTTTAAAATAGAGTTTGTCATATAGTATTTCATAATGCAGCAATAATGTTGAATTACGCAACATTTTGATACATTTTTTTTTTAAATACCGCAAGGCATGCCGAACTCCATCCATCTAAATGCTATAAGTAGGATGTAATTATTTGACATGCCGATGCACATATTTTTGTTCAATAATATTTTTAGCAATTGCGTATTGCGACAGAAAATGACGGCTGCATTTTCATTTCCGCGTCCTTTTCAACGTCCACGTCCACCAATAAAAATTATATATTTTTTCGCCAGCAATTTTCTCCATTTCCTGTTTCCTTGTTAATATTTTTCTTTCGTTTCGTATAATTTATTTTAACGCGTTCGCCATTTCGACCTTTGGTCGGTCGGTGCTTTTTCTATGTCGCAGCCGGCTGCTGCTTCCATTTGATTGGCGCCTCGCATAGGCATTGCGGAGACACAGAATAAAAAATCAAAATAAACGAAGAGCTACGAGTGCAAAAATTGATAATTTCATTATTTTTTTTTTCTTAAATATAGAAATTTCCATAAGGTATGAGTAAAAAAAAAAAAAAATTGTAAAATCTATTAATATATTTTAGAGAATTTTGCAGAAATGGCAGTAACAGCAAAATTGAATTAATTTTGTCGATGAAATATTATTCGAATAGACTTTAATTGCTTTCGATTTAAGATTTTATTTAATGAAGAACTTTTTCGAATTAAATTGAGAAAATTCAACATGTAATGTGAAATGAGAATATTCAAATTGATATTTCTCATTTAAAAATTGGAAAATTTCAAAGGAAAATTTCCTTTTGAAGAGAATTTCCTTTCGAAATTGAGGCTTTTCCACTTACTAATAATAATAATATAATAGTTTGGCACTACAGTCCTATTAGAACTTAGGCCGAGCTCTCTCTCACCATTTTGAGCTGTGCGTGTTACATTTGTACTCAAAGTGGTGGGACCTACAGTTTATTGTCGAATCCGAACGGCGGGTGAGAGCTTTTCATAGGCAATGTTTTAATCTCGTAGGTTTGCCATTTACTGCCGAGAGGTAGCGCGGTATAGAAAAATGTTTCTATGAAAAGATGTTGTTAGTCTCAGTCCAGGCTTGAACCGGGGACCTTTCGGCTCGCAGTCCAACGCACTAACCACTGAGCTACCGCGGCTACGAGGCTTTTCCACTTAAAATGGAGAAATTTTCAAAAAAAAAAAAACGAGAAATGAAAAATGGTAAAATCCCATGTTTACTTCAAAATAGTATTTTGTACCCGGGCTGTGGTTTTTTATTATTTTTTGTTTTATAAACCATTTTATTTGTTTTCTACAATACACCGAAGAAAATAAATATTTGTAAGAAAAATATATGGTGAATTATGAAACGAAATTACAATGTATGCTTTTCTTAATGGAAATGAGGCTTGGTTTCATGTTGTATTTTCTTAAATTTTATTTTCAAAGTTTTTATTCTAAGGTTTTAATTTTACTTTAGTTTCATATTTTTTTAGTAGAGTTTTTGCTAATTTTGTTTTTATTTTTATGTTGAGCTATTGTTTTTATTTATTTTTTTTTTCTTTTATTTTATATTTTCGCCTTTTTTTGATTGTTTTCCGTTTTTGCTTTGATTTTTACGTTTTTGTTTTCTTTTCTGTTTGTTTTTGCTGTTGATATTATTTTTGAGATTGACTTTGTGGTTTTGTTTTATCTCTAATTGTTTTTGTGTTTTTGATTGTTCTTTTGTATTTTTGCTTTTGTGTTTGTATTTTTACGTTTTCGTTGTTGTTTTTGAGTTTTTGTGTCTTTGTGATTTTTTTGCTGTGTTATTCATTTTGTGTTTTTGTTGTTTGGTTTTGCTTTTGTGTTTTTGTATTTTTGCGTTTTGTTTTTGAGTTTGTGTGATTTTTTGATTTTAGCTGTGTTGTTCATTTGGTGTTTTAGTTTTTTTGTTTTGCGTTTGTGTGTTTACTGTTGCATTTTTGTGTTTTAGCGATATTGTTTTTGCGTGTTTACTCTTTTGCTTGTGTTTTGCTTTGGTTTTTCTGTGTTTGCTTTTGTTTTTGAGTATTACTTTTTTCTTGTGTTTTTGTTTTGATATTGTTGTTGTTTTCGCTTTTTTTTTCTTGAGTTTTGCTTTTGCTTTTGTTTATGTGTTTTTGCATTTGTTCTTGCGTTTTTTATTTTTGTTTTTGTGACTTTTCTTTCGTTTTTGTGCTTTTGTTCTTGTATTTATGTTTTTGTTTTTATTTTTTTGTGCTTTTGTTTTCATTTTTTTGTATTGATTTTGCATTTGTTTTAATTTGAGGTTTTTTGTTTCTTCTTATTAGCTGATGTAAGTGCCCAGTTATGACGTTTTGAAAGTATTTGGAATTTTATAAAATTCAAATTAGCACTGTGCTTTTCTATTTAAAAGTGGATAAATTGAAAATAAAATTGCGAATTTTACACGTAAAATAGAGATTTCCAATTTGAAATTGAACATTTTACAAATGAAATTGATAAATAATACGGGTTAAAAATAAAAATTTAAATCTATCCCAAATTTATTTATTTATAACTAGAAATTAAAAACTATGAATTTTAATTGATATGAAATAAATTAATAAACTTAAAATATATTTGTATTAATAAAATGTAATAGGTTAATATTACTTCTACCAACACCGTTATAATAATTACATATTTTGAAAAGCTCGATTACAAACATGTGAATAATTTGTATTTTTGTTTCTACTATTTATCTTTTAGATACGATAACGTACAATTAACATTACAACAAGTGGCGATAAATTTCAATTATAGCAAAATAACATTCTTTCTATAACAACTGCAACAACAACAACAACACCTTAAGAGGAGGCAGCGGCATTAGATACATAACAATAAAAATAATAATATCTCAAACTGCTTGAAAAGAAACAGATACACGTCGTCTACGCAGATACTGCGATACAATAACAAATAGCTAGAAGAAATAAAAAAAATATAAATTAAAAAATGTAATTAATTTCGTGTTATTATTTATCTTTTGTTGTTAGTGTTGTGCGGCTGCATTTTTGATATTTAATTTTATTCTTTTATAAAAATGTTTGGAAAGTATCTCAAAGATACACTCGATATATGTGGGGCAGACATAGGTAACTCGGAGTAGGCGGACGCGGCAGTGGCGGCGTCTTACAGGAAACTACAAAATTTAATATTTTCTCATTTCTCAGCAAAAATAATGAGATACACGCGCAGTAAGAGGGGGGCAAAAGATACGCAGATACATTAAGTAAATAGTTGTTGTAGCTACAGATACAATTGCTGTGCTGTGCTTGTTGTTGTCACTGGGCCATTTGATAGTCTATTGAATTCGTCTCAACAATGTTGTAAAATAATTATATAGATATATGATGAATTTATTTTTGTTGTTGTTGTTGTTGTAAAATGCATTAATTGCATGTACGGCACTCAGCAAAGCAGCCGACTACGAGCCATATCTATTAGATACATTCAGCATGTTGAAGTATCTAAAGGCAAATACTACAAGTGGTTTGTGCGTCGACGACGGAGTTATTTAAAAATAAAATGTATAAAATAATAAAATGTAATAATCAGCAACATGAGTGGAGTAGCAGGCAGGCAGGCAGACAGACGGACGGACAGTAACAACATATGTTGCTGCAAATGCATCGCATGCGAAGTCATTTATAATATGTATCTAGATACAATTAAAGAAATGCAGCTGCAGATCAACAACAAACAACAAAAGCAAAAATGAAAAAACAAAAACGAAAAAAGTATAAAAACAGACAAACAAAATATAATAATTTAATTTAATTATGGGAAGAGTGCGCTCGAACCGCACAACATGATCGTCGATCGAGATTAAAAGCATATTTTCGAAATTTACGAGTGAAAATACGATACATCGTAAATGCAACGCAACGCAGTACAGTGCAGCAGTGCGCTGGGCGTTTGTTTCGATAAAATCGCCCATAAAGTTGTGGAAAATTAAAATTTCAATAATAATTGCTTTTAATTTTAAGTGCATTTTACAATATTTTAATAAACTTTATTTCTAAAGTGCGACTAAAGTTGGGATTATTTGTACATGCCATGCCAGCTGTGCATCGTTATCCTAATTAACGCTTCACTTTTTTTTTTTTTTTTTTTTTTTTTGGAATATCTACTAAGATCCACAGCACTCAGACAGACTATATCCATTGTACTGTGAAATCTATTCCCTACAATTTTGTGGTTAATATCACCACGAGCGCCCATGCCCAAGCCGGGATTCGAACCCGAGACCTCCAGAATGCAAGTCCAGCGCGCTACCTCTGGACTGCTGAGGCCGGCTAACTTATGTAGTTTCATATATTATAACTTTTACAAAATACTCTTTATAAATCGTTATTCGAAATCGCATTTACTGTTTTTTTTTTAGTTTTATTTTTATAAATTTTATTATAAATCTTAAAATTTTTGAACAACTTCTCATTTTTTTTTTTACCAAATATCTTACTAATTTTAATATAAACCATTATTATTGTTAGTTTTTATCTTTATCTAGTACATTTCTTCCTTTTTCAGATTTGGGACCATCCATATTACTATGGCAAACATGAAATCCCATTAAAAGTGTTGGATATATATTGAATAGAGATTCATAACTTAGATTACAATAAGTGTAGGGATTTCCTTTTATATTCAAATTTTTCATGAAAATTTAATATAAAATTGCGGTCATTTTTTTTTTGGAGAATTATTGTCTTATGATTTTTCATTCTAAAAACTGGTTGAAAAAGGTCTAAAATTTCAATTTTTTAGTGAAAAAAAAAATTGAGTAAGTTAATCTGTAGTCGTTTTATTAAAATTTAAATACTTTTTATTTAATTTTGTTTCGTATTCATGTTACAAAAAGTCCTCAATAATACTGCTTAATACGAAAGTTAAAAAATTGTTTGAGTAATGATCGAATTATTCTTCACAATAATAAAATGGATATTCACATTAAAAATAAAAATTGCGTCTAACATTTTTGTTAAACTATTTTTCGAAAGTACTATATCGTCGGTGATACTGCAAAACCGCCTATCTACATTTTCGAAGGTCGCTTACAAAATGAATTTTACAAAAGAAACAAAATGTTTTTAGTACTTCTGCTCTAACTTCATCCAAAATTAAGTACGTCATAACCTATAATGGCATTTATCTAATTTATCCGATCATTTATCATTTAAAATATCATTTGAAATCGGATTATGAGACTAAATTAGGAGTAATTTTCACATGTAGTTAGGCGGTTTTGCAGTATCGTCGACAATATATTTGTTTTTATTCTAAAAAATGAGAACTCCTCACAATATATTTGCAGGATCGAGGCAGTTCAAAATCATTTTCTCGACATATTTCAAACTGACAAAGGTGGTGTTTGTATTATAAGCTGTCTGTTTTCTGCCCTTTCCCAAAATATCAAATGAATCTGCCATTAAAATGCCATCAAATTTTACAACTTGCTATACACTTCTATATATAATATCTATAGCAAGTTTTATATTCCATTGAGCTGTGCGTTGCCGGAATTATGCCGGATATTTTCCAGAAAAATGACAAAAATTTTGTTTTGCAAATGATCTAATATTTTGATATACATTTTATATAAAGTAAAAATTTCAAAAAAAAAAATAAAAAAATTTTTAGAGATTTTGACATTTTTGGAGATTTAAAATATTTTGAAAATATGAAAAAAAATAGTCGGATTACTTTTTATCCAAAAAAAATAGAAATTATCAAAAAATATTTACTTTTTTTATTGTTTTCAAATAATCAAAAAATAATCTAAGAAAAATAAATACTACACGGATAGAAAAGATTTGTTTGAATATGTTTGAATAAAATTAAAATGCAGCATTTTCTATCTACGCCATCTATTGGCATCGTTTGAACATATTGATGCTTAAAAACAAACAAAAAAGAAATAGGAATTAAATATATGTATTCTTGCAACATTCTTCTTGTATACGAAGTTGGCACTCGTTGAGCAGAATTTTCTATCTACGTCTCTTTTGTCGTCGTTTGAAGTATGTCATTTTAAACATACTGATGTTTGAAAAGAGACAAAAAATGAATTCAAATGTAAATAAAGGTATTCTTGCAGCTCTCATTTTGTATACAAAGTTGACACTCTGTGATCGGCATTTTCTGCGTACGTGTCGTGTCTTTTGTTGTTAGTTGAGAAAACGTGTTCGCGTCGGTAATAATTTTGTTATTTGTAAATTAAATAAATATATAAATTGTGTTACAAAACGTACAAATAGTAACAGAGTATAATATAGTGCAGTATATAATTTATGAAACTAATGTGAAAAAACCACAAATAAAAATCTGTGTTTCGATTTTCCAACAGAATTTGGCATATTATTTTACAAAAGCCTCCGAGAATTCCTTGTCTACGGTATGTGATCAAATGTAACTGTACCAAATATAAAGCGAGTCTGGATCGTCTGGTTTAGCGTCTGCTGGTGCAATTGTGCATTCATTGATGCTGTCACTTGTACTTGCAGTTTTAAACGAATTATTTATTTATGCATTTAAAAATTTGTATATGAATTCAATTATTATAAATTCCCACTGTGAATGTTTAAATATAAATAAAAATTAATAAAAAAACAACATTTTATTTTTATTTTATTTTCAGGATTTTTTTTCAAAAATATTTTTATATGTTTCTATGCAAACATACTACTTTTTGTACTGAAACAACTGATATGTTCCACTGGAAACATATTTATATTCAGGTCGTTCAAAATCATGTTTTATTTTGAACATATTTATGTTTCGGTTCAAATATTTATTTTATTTGGATGTAGTAATTATTATGTTTCCATTAGAACATACTCCATTTGGAAATGGAAATATGTTGAGGGGCAACATTAAAATGTTTCCGTGATATTATAATGTAAGTCGGAGCTCATTACAACACTGTTCAAGTCTCAATACAACCCTGTTTACAAATGATTTATCAGTCAATTATAGATTTTGTTTACATAAAAATCCAAACATACATGTTAATGCCTGCAAAATTATGTTTGGGAGGGCACTTTTTTTTGCAGCGTGTACTTTTTTTGATAATTTTTAAAATAATCTGAAAATAATCTAAAAAAAAGTGTTCCGATTACTTGTTTTTGATTCTTTCAGAGCAGTCTGAAAGTAATCAAAAAATGTACTAATAATAATATTTAATGATTACATTTGATTACATTTGATTACATATGATTACGACTACTAATGAATCGTAATCAAGAATTTTGATTACGGTTAGAAATAGTCAAAAATTTTAATTATTTTGAATCGTAATTAAACATTTTTTATTACGATTCTTTAATATTCGTAATCACATGTAATCGAAATCAAAATTTTACATAGAAATAACCGCCTCAATCTTAAAAATGTAAAAGTCTGTTAAAAGTCTCTTAATCAGCTCAATTTCTTAAAAGTCATGAATTACCAATAAAAATTTCAAAAAAATTTTTAATAATTGACATTATTGGGTTTTGAAAATATTTTCGACATTTTTACGTTTTCGAGAGATAAAAATTTGACATATATGGTAAAAAAAAAACAATTAACGAAATCGATGCAACCCCTCAATCTGTTAAATATATTAAAATCTCTAAAAAAAAAATGTTAACTTTATTATTTTTCGGAAAATCTCTTCAATTCTTTATCGATTTTATAGTATCGATCAGAATTACTACACTCAAAATTAAAAGTCTGCTATTAATAGCAAATTCTGAATGCTAAATTTTAGCAAACTTTAAATTGCAATTAAAGCATTCTTTTATTTGCAATAGCGAACTGTTTGCTGGGAATCTTAGTTCTGATAGTGATCAAGATCGTGCTAGTGTCACGGGTGTGTATATCGGTAGTGTAGCTAACCTGCACTAGATGGCGCCATAGTCACGAGTCGCTGCAGCTAAATGTGTCTATAATTCGTAGACTCTTATTCGACAACATCTTTATTTAAAAGGGATATTTCTTCTACGTAATAATAATGCACGCATGCAAGAGTGAAATAGTGAAATAAAGCTAAAATAAAAAAGAAGACAAATAAAATTAAATATTATAAAAAATAAATAATATAAAAATAAAAAAAGTATATCAGAAATAAAATAAATATTAAAATACAAAAAAAATATATTTTTTATTTTCTTTTTTATGAATTGGAATTATCAGCAGAAAAATAGTTAAATCAGCTAATATTGTCTGCTCGAATAACATACTAAAAGTTTACTGAAACAGCAAACTGTCATTTGCTGTTTCAGCAAAATCCGGCGCTTTCCTTTTTTCAGCAAACATTTTTGTTATATTAGCAACAGTTTTTGCTATTGTTACAAACTTTTTTTTTTAGTGTACATTTGATTCACATAAGGAATTTAGAATTGGATTAAGAATTGTTTAAATAACAAGGAATGAACCAAAAAAAATATAAAATTCGCTGGAAATAGTAAATATGAACAAATTATAGCTGCTTTAAAACCTAATAAATTCCAATAATTTTTAATACCAATATTTATAATTTCGATAAAATATGTTTATGAAATTGGATGTAAAATCAAAATAGTAATGATAATGATGACTTAAAATAGAGATGCAAATGCGGTTGATCTGTTGCCGATGGCTGAGAATCATCAGTGATGACGACCGACAGAGTGACTGAGTGAGTGTTGCATGTTGTAAACAGTGCCGCAGACGCCAGTGATGTCAGCAGCAATGTCGGCGGTTTTGTTTTTTTGTTGTTGTTTTTATTTTTGTTTTATTATTTAAATAAACAGAGCAGTTGATAAATGCAACCAGCCGCCAAGTGGCTGCAAGTGGGTGCGACTCACACGGAAACGCCATCAGTCACTGCGGCCGCCTCGCAGTCAGTCAGACTCTGTTAATAAGCGCGTCTGTCTGTCTGTCAGCCAATCAGTCAGTCACTGCGACTGTTTGGCAATCTGTCAGACGCGCATAAAATGGAAATTTATTTCAATTTAATTTAATTGTTTGTATTCTTGTTGTTGTTGTTTTTGTTTATAATTAAATTTTATTTATTTAAAATAATACGGTCTGAGGAGGCACAAATGAGGTCATGTTAATTATATCATAAAAGTTGAGTCATCATCATTATAATTATATTAGAGTCGACGACTTGAGTCAGATCGGACATATTATGAATTTAATAAATGATAGATGAAGTACCGCCAACATCGACACTCAGAGAAAAATACCATTACGACAACTGCAGATGTCCTTGTACGATTGCTGAACATATTGTTGATTGTCATAATATAATTATGATAATTTATATGTTTAGAATCGTAGATGATTGTGAAACGAAAGTAATAAAATTTCAATTCGGTTAAATTTTGTTTTTGCTGTTCCTGAATTCCAGTTTTCAATACTATATAAACGTCTTTCAAACGAAATTATTTTTTTCAAAAAAAAAAAAATGTTTGTCGGACATTTCGAACAATACGTTATTTTTGTCGAACAAAATTGTTTATCAATTTTTTTTATTTTTAAATGAAAAATATTTCTGGTTGCGATATTTTTTAACATCATATTGATTTTTATCAAACAATTTTGTTTTTATATCTAAATTTTTTTGAAATGTTTTTATTTTTATTTGTATATTTTTTAAAACAATTTTTTCTTATCTTTGATAGACATTTTATTTTTTTTGGCGAACACACATATTTTTGTCAATGTCATGGACAACCGGAGAATGTCAGCAAAACTTTGCAGAACGAAAATACTATAAATCATTGATGTACCAGACCTGACATCGAGAAACAACTGAGATTAAATATATCTTATTGGCTTCTCGATTTGAGTTTTCACATAGAGGTGTGCTTGATTGTTGTCAATGATCAAAATATCCAGCAACAAATTAAGTTGAGAGCGAATTACGATTGAGTCTATCACCTGCATCTCTCGACTATATTGCTGCAATCATGTTATACGATTACCACAATCATTGTAACATAATTCTCGTTAACAATCATTATATTTATCGCTAAGTGTAGCAATTAAGTCATCGCCATAACAACATATTACAAAAAATATGCAACCGGCAGCAGCATAATGCATTTCTAATGAATAACATATGAAACTATTTTAATTCCTTTTTTCCATTTAATTTTTCGATGTAAAAGCAGACAACGAACTCGAGAGATTTTTATCTAAAAATAATAATAAATAAATAATTACACTGCATTACATGCATTTCTGTTGCTGATGATGGTGTTGTTGCCGCTGCTGCGGCTGATGTTGCTGTGTCCGTCGAAGATGTTGTTGCGGCTGAGACCTCTGCAATGTAACGCAGTACAACATTTGCTTTTAATTTGTTGTAACTTCAAACATGTGCTATGCATTTTCTATATAGTTGCTGCAGTTGTTGCTGTCGTTGCTGCTGCGGCGGCACAAGTTATGAGTCGCAAGTCGCGCTTACACTTCATCATTGCTGCGGCTGTTGTTACTGTTGCTGCAGTTGCTGCTCACGTCGATTTGCAGCATGTCGCTGACAATTGCGTGCATGTGTTCAATGAAATCTGATGGTGCGGATTTCCGAAAAAGGGCTGAACTTGTGCCACAACTGCGGAATTTCGCATATTTCAAGAATGACGCACTGGATGTAAATCATACCAAATTCGCAGAATTCAAATAATACTTTTTGTGTTATTAATTTTGAGATTTTTGGTATTTATTTGGAAATTTGATTTGAATTAAAATTGCTTTTAAATGATTTTTAGAGATATGGGCGCATAATCAGAGACAATTTAAAGTCAATTTTAAAAATAATTTCGACCTTTTAGACAAATTTTGTATAAATAAATTAATTTTCAACAAATTTTCAACAAATTTTCAACAAATTTTGAAAATATTTTTTTTTTATATATTTTTTGTTTGAAATATATATATTTTTTTAAACAAAACTTTTTTTTTCGTTTTTTTGGACAATTTTTATAGATTTTTTTTTTATTTTCGAAATTTATTTTATGATTATTTTTTTAAATTAATATATTTAGACATATTATTTGAAAAAAAAGTTGTATTATTTTTTTCAAATTAAGAGAAAAAAAGGCTGAAGTGTCCATTGAACGATTTTGTTCATTTTTGAACTCAGAACCACTTTTCGAGTAAAACATAGGGCGAATTATAGGGGAAAGGTCCGTAGGTTGAATATAGTTTTGTATTTTGTCTATAACATTTTATATTCAAACAAGTTAGTGAAAGTGCATTTAAAGGGCTATATTTTATAGAAGACTTTTATGGTTGCATTACAATTTAAAAAAATACAGCCTACTTTCTGAAGATCAAAAATCCTAAATTGAAAATTTATTCGAAACTAAATAAAAATGTTTTGATCTGACACTCTATAATAAAAAAATCACTATAACACTTGCATTTGAGCAGTTATATGCTAGGAAAATCTTTGTGAGTGCTTCTAATAATGAAAAACTGGGTGGTCCAACCTACGTACCTTGAGTGACCCAACCTACGTTTTTAACAAATTTTGAGAAAAATTCTAAATAATTTTTCTGCATCAAATTTTGATAGAAAACTTGTTTACATTATAAACTTTGATTTTATAATGTTAATTGACCACCGAATCCACACTTGAAACAGTCACTAAAAAAGATTTTTTTTGAGTACATTTTAGTATTCATCTGGATGAGTTATAAGCAAAAGGCCATTTCACTTCAAAGTTTTACGAAAAGTTGAAGTGCAATGGTACCTTAAATGCACCATTAAAACTTTAAGATCGCCAGTGTAAAAAAACAAAAAAATAGCGGTGGCCCAGCCTACGGACCGGCCCAACCTACGGACCTTTCCCCTACATTATAAGACAGTATTTTTAAAGTAAAGAAAAAATGGAAGAAAAATTCTTACCACTCCAAATCAGAGTGGAATGACTCTTGTTCAATGTCAAGAATTTATGTAATTTTTTTCAAAATTTAAAAAAATCAATTTTTGGACGTTGTGGTGCAAAACAGCAAAAATGTTTTTTTAGAGTCCGCTAAGAGGGTGCGATAGAACTTCATTGACCAATAATAACAACATATTAAAATTTGAATCAAATGGAAGGGGGTGACGCGGAATGCCCCATATATACTTTTTCATACCGACCACGTCCCTTAAGGGGCGTTACAATAGCTGCACAAACTCAATATACCCTGTACCTCATAAGTGTAGGGTATAAAAATGTATTCTATAAAGCAAGCAGTTAGTAATTTAACATAAACCTCTTAAGAATTATCCTATTAATATAATAAATCTGTTTGTTCGTTTGTTCCGCTTCTCCGTCTAAACGGCTGATCCAATATTGCTGAAATGTTTACCATAGATGCGGAATGATCTGGAAGGAAGGTTAGGCTATATATGAGCGGGATTGGACAAAGAAGCGTGGCACCTCCCATACAACCTAAACTTTCAATACGATATAACACGGCACTTTTACCAGCTATGAAAATGAAATAAAAAACTCAAATACAAAAAATAAACTTAAAAGCAAAAGCACAAAACAAAAGCAAAAACACAAAAATAAAAGCAATACCATAAAACTAAAATCCAAACTAAAGGAAAAACAAAAAAAAAAGAAAAGATAAAAAAAAAGAAAAACAAACTCATCACACTAAAACTCACCTCACTAAAACTCACCACAATAAAATTCACCACACTAAAATTCACCACACTAAAACTTACCACACCAAAATTCACCACACCTAAACTCACCATGCCGAAACTCACCACACTAAATTTCACCTCACTGAAACTCACCACATTAAAACTTACCACACTAAAACTTCTACTGGGAAAAACTCCTTGAGAAAAATTCTACAGGGAAGAATTCAACGGGAATGAATTCTACCGGGAACAATTCTACCAGGATGAATTTTACGGGAAGAATTCTACCGGGAAGAATTCTACGGAAAGCGTTCTATGGAGTCGTGCACGGGTCCAGCTAGTAAATAAATAAATGTGTAAATGAAGTCAAATGTTAATTTGTAAATTTGATGTCGAAGAACATCATATTGAGCATGAATAAAATGTTATTAATTCAATGAATAAAATCATTTTATTGATAATGGACAATTTCTACTAGGGATATAACATATCTTACTTATTTTAAATTCTCTGTGCTGTGCATTTTCAGTTTCGTCAGCTGTTTGAATGATCGAAATACCTAGACACAGAAGTGAGTGCTGTCCTGTTTTAAACAAACAACCAACATAATTTTGTTTTGTCATTGTGTTTTGTGGTCCTTCGAACGTCTATTAATTTGTTTAACAAGGTAGTTGCATCACTTGCAACAAGTAAATGTTGTGGCAATATTTTTTAATTTTTATTATAACAACTAATTTATGCCTGTGTCACATGTGCAATGGCATGACATGGGACAGGACACGGACAGACACAGACGCAGACACAGACACATTGCTGCCGTTGATGGCGGCACTAAAACCATGCAAAACTTGTAATAATTTAATAAAATTACGAGAGCAACCAACGGCTTTGCATTTCGGCAACATGTCACTTGTGCGGCAGGCACTCAGCGGTACGAGTGAAGAGTGTTTGGAAGTTTGGACCTGGACTTGATGTGCAAGCAATTTGAGCCTTTTCGTTGAAATTCAATAACATCTAATTTTATAACATAAAGTATTAAATGGAGTAGAGCTACCAAAGTTGAAGTTAGTCGGTAGGGGAGGGGTGCAGTGTTGCCATCTGGTGGGAGGGGGCTACTTTATAATTTCATAAACTGCGTGCTTAAAGTTTGTGCGCATTATGTGCGTCCGTGAGTTTGTGTCACTAAGTTGTGCCTGTGTCGCACAGTTGTGAAGTGCAGCACACGATATTTTTCCACGAGCTCGTGTGTGTGTGCGCAAGCGGCTGCCGGATGGTGGCACGCAGGGGTTAATTAGGTTTTCCTTTGATTAATTAAGTGATTGCATTATCGATGTCATGAAAGCGTTGTAAATGATGTTGCTCTTGTGATTTGCCGCAGTTAGCAACAGCAACAGCAATAATGGCATCAGCAGCAACATGGAAAATGTGCGGCCAATGAAATATTTTATTTTTTTCTTTTTTTTTTTAATTTTATTACTTCTCTTTATTTTTTAAGAAATAATTATTAATTTAATTTAATTGTTTTTCACAGCTGGGCAACGGCTGCAATTAAAGTTTTATTGCCGGGTATTTGGCATTAATTTGCTTTGAATTTAATTGAGCAAAAATACGCGCTGCAATTGTTGCTCACGGCCACCGGGCAACATCCATCCGAGCACCAGCAGCAACATTCAAATATAAATCCATAAAAAAAACTTATAATTTATCAAAAACACTATGAAAGCAATTAAAACAGTCTAAATAAAAATCAAGAGAGTAAAAACGCCACAACAATCGTAAAAGTGCGAAGTATGAACGCCAGCAACATTGTTGCCGGACCAATAAAGTTGCAGAGAGTGTTGCCGATTTTATGTGGCAGAGGGGCGCTTTGTTGGCAGTTAACGCACGCATGTCGTTGCTGCACTAAAAATAAAGAATTAAATAAATTTTAGTCGAGTTGAGAATGAATTTTATTTCATTTCATGTTGCATATCATTAGAATTAACCATTAAATTGCTGCAGTTAGTTGTTTTTATTGTTTTTTCGATGTAATAATAATTTTAATAATGTTGCAGCAGCAACATTGTTGCCGCAGCAGCATGTTGTAGTCAGGCAATGATGTTGCTAGCACGCCTTACATTATTTCTTCTGTTCAGCCCCCCCCTCATTCTGTTTTTTTCATTAGATTTTTTTTCTTCAGTTTTTGGCCGCCAATACAATTTGTTATCCTCAGTCTCCACTTCTGCGGCGTCTTCTTGTGGCAAGTTTATGGCTGCAACATGCAGCAATCAGCTGCCACCGCCTGCGATTATATTGCAATTTTATAACTTGCTTCAGAAAAAAAAATCTGTTTTATTGCACTAAAAGTTGTTAAAACTGCCACTTTAATCACAAAACATTTTATAAAAACTGAAGTTAGAAATAATTTCAAGCGTGCGATAAATAGTTGCTACATTTTGTACCCATTAATTTGAGCTAAATTTAAATTTATTTAGTTCTACTATTTTTGAGTGCCCACTATTGAAAACAATAAAAATTATGTATAAAAAACGTATCAACGTATTTAGTTATTTTGATTTGTTACACAAAGTTTTTTATTTTTTCCAAAGTTTTCTTATTATTCTAAAAAAAGTAAAAAAAAAAATGGTAGCAAAAATTGTTGATCGAAAAAAAGGTTTATTACGAGCCAAAACATTGCTGGCTCGCACACCAGGGATTTTAACATCAAAAAAATGGAAAATGTTTTTCTTTACAGCGGTACCTCTCGACAAACCTTCGAAAGTGAAAACATTCAGCCATAAAAAGTTCTGATTCGGCGTTATACTGTAGGTCCCTCTATTTGAGCAGAAATGTAACACGCTTAAATAGTGAGAGTACTTGGCATAGGTTCTTCATAACTGTAGCACACAACTATTAGGGGTACATGGGGAAAAGTGGAACATGGGGCAATGTGGGAAACTGCAACTTTTGGACATGTTTTTGTACATAAAATAATAAAAACAATGCTTAAGTGCTTCTTAACATGTCAACAACTTTTTCATCCATGGTTATAATCAAATCAATACCTTTCTATTGCATTTCGAGAACAAGTAGAAAAAAAAGTTGTTGAATGTTTTTTAGAGCGCTAGAGTTTGCTATCAAAAATTGAGAATTTTGATCGTATCGTTAAAAAAGAAAGACTAAAATAGAATATGTCATAGTTATTACAGTGGCATTAAGATATTTCGCACTAGGGTACATCAACAACCCCAAATTCTTTAATCTCACCACATCGATATTCACCATACCAAAACTCACCACACTAAAACTCACCACACTAAAACTTAACACACTACAACTCACCACACTAAACTTCTACTGGGAAAAACTCTACGGGAAGAATTCTGCGGGAAAGCATTCTAGGGGAAAAAATTTCACGGGGAAGCATTCTACAGGGAAGAATTCTACAGGGAAATATTCTACAGTGAAGAACTCTACGGGAAACAACAGTCTGAGGAAGAATTTCAGAAAAGTTGTTTTAGCGGAGAATTTAAACTCACCAGATACTCTCTACACCGAAACTCACCACACTAAACTTGTACTGGGAAAAACTCTACCGAAAAGAATTCTACGGGGAAGAATTTCATGGGGAAGCATTCTACTGGGAAGCATTCTACTGGGAAGCATTCTATTGGGAAGAATTCTACAGGGAAATATTCTACGGGAAAGAACTCTACGGGAAAGAACAGGAAGAATTTGAGAAAAGTTGTTTTAGCGGAGAATTATTTTTTGTTTTGGTTACTACATTACAACACTAATAAAAAAACATTCACAGCGAAGCACGGATCCATGCTATAAATAATAAAAATGTTTTTTATATTAATAACATCACTCCAGTTCACAGAAAAAAAATGTACATCATATTGATGAATTCCGTTCTTTAAACCACGATTCATTGTATTGAAGAGCCATTCATAATATTAATGACTAACGCCATCAATGTTATGAATGCGATCATAAATATGAAGAACGCTTGGAACGATTTTAAAATTTTTTTTTTTTTTTTTTAAAAATATTATGAATAAATTCATCAATATGACAAATTCATTGTATTACATATTTTGTTCATATATGTTATGAATACATTCATTAATATGTCATTTATTACAACTCTGTAATATAAATAAATTGTAGAAGATGTCAAAAAATAAATGCAGTATTCATTTTCAACACAAAATTCAAACTTCGTCGGAAAAATTTCAACAGTTATATTTTCGTAAATATGTACCCAGAAAAAAATTCTCTCAAATCCCATTAAAATTGATCAATAGGACAATTATTGATTTAATAGTATACAAGAATAAATCTTTTCATATAAACTCAATGGCAATGTCATGGTATTTTCTAGTATTTAATGGTATTTTCCGATTAAAATAATAATTTATCCTATTGACTATTTTTAATAGTAAAAAAACTATTATTTATACAGTTTTTTTTCTGGGTGTGTGTATATTCTCTGCAATATCAAAACAATTTAAAACATATTATTTTTCTAGTAAACATCAAATATGTGCTTTTATTCTGAAAATTAAAAAAAAAAACCTTTTCCTAATGGAAAAAATATATAAGTGTTTTCGTAAGGTTTCGTCGATATGTCATGTTTTTAACTTCTCAGTACATATTTTAATACTTTACAACTGATTTATAAAATTTACTTTAAAAATATTTTAGAAATTATTTTTGAAAAGTGAGAAAAATTTTAAATTAAATAAATGTCTGCAAAATGTTTTGATAGAAAATGGTTCTTTGGACGTCTTTGAATAAATAAAAATACTTAACTGAAGAGAGATATGCTTTTAAGTGGTTTGTTATTATCTCAAAAACTAAAGGAAGGACCATTATCATAATTGGACACAAAATAATTCTTATTTGAGGATTACGTTGGTGTTAATAACTCAATTTGAACATATCTCCAGTTATGTTGTTAATTTATTTAGACACAGAAATTAAAAAAAAAAAATATTAGTGAATTTTGTATGACAAAAATATATGATGTCAAATAGTTCTAATGGTTGTAGTAAACATAAATAATGAATCCAGAACAAATCCGAGGATGGTACAAGCATATAAGAATCATGATTGCCCCCATCATATTCAGACGGAATTATGCAATGATTGGAATTATTGTTGTGATAATCATGTTTTTCTTAGAAACCTTGTTGCAGAAATCATTTCATGATTCAAATATGATTGAAACAACGGCCATTGATGGGGGCAATCATGTTTCTCCTGTGACTCAATATAACATGCTCAATCATATTCTCTCTTGGATCTCTTTCTCTTTCTGGTTATTAACATGATTTAAGTGTTAATGTGGCAATCATGCATGAATGTATGAATCATGATATTTTAAATATCAATACTATTGTTCTGAGAATCATTCACCATGAGGTTTTTTGTTTTTTCTTTAACCATGCTAATTATAATATTCTCTCAATCACATCTATGCATGGGACAATCAAATTGTTGATTATTAAGGGAATAAACTTCTGTTCTAGCGATCATATCTCAAACTTGTATTTTTTTATTATGTTGGTCCACAATCATGTCATAACCATAATTTCATCTGCACCTCGCCATCATTAAAAATTGCCACATTGTAAGATTTGTGCTGCAGTTTTATGGTAATTAAAAATATCACAATTCAAGTATTGAAATAATAAAAATTATTTTTAAAAAAAGTTACAGTGTTTCCAAACATTACAACTGTTACAGATGGTTTGCATCTGTTACGATGTATTTTTAATTTGGAAAACTTTTTTAGTGTGCATTTTAAATTGAGCAAAGTCAATGACTTTTTAACCAGTTTTCTTAGCATGCATTATTTAAGTCAATCCGTCTATCATTCATTCTTTTAGTCAGTCAGTCACTTAGGCCATCTTTCATTCATTCAGTCTTTCATTTTAAGAGACTCAGTGCAAACAAAAAGAAAATAAAATAAATTCCAAGATGCCTGTTAACCAAAGAACATCGTATAAATAACTAAAAAGCGTTAAAACAAATAAATACTAAATGAAATAAATGCCTTTCTTAATGCTGGCAACGCTGTTCCACGTACGATGGCGGCGGCAACTCTTGACTCTGGAGTTTATTTGCCTGGCTTTTCTGGGCATGGTTATAAAATAACCACAGCTATGTATAGTAAGTAATAACAACAGAATAGGTACTTTGTAAATATTAGCATTAAGTTGTTTGTCTGTCTGTCTATTTGTGTCTATGTGGAAAACTAAAATCTTCTATTCTTCATAGGAAAGACTTGAGTTTAATTAAAAAATAAAATGTGTCAATTAATAAGAATTTCTATGGCTATTTATGCTAAAAATATGGAAATAATCGCTGATTATTGATTTTTGTAATATCTAATTTTAAATATTGAATTTAAGTAGGTATTTATTTTGTTAATAGATTGAAAATGCAAGAGAATCCAATATCAATATTTTTAAAACAAATGCAAAAATGCTATATAAATCGATAAACAAATCTGATATGAACGATTTTTGTACTATTTCGATTAAGCAAATATTCGTAAAGCAAATAAGAGGAATGAGGGAATCTTTTTTTAAATTGTATGCTGGATATAAAGCGATTTGATTAAAGATTACATGAAAATAATATTAAACTAGCTGGACCCGTGCATGACTCGTGCCCGTAGAATTCTTCTCTGTAGAATTCTTCCCCGTAGAACGCTTTCCCGTAGAATTCTTCCCCGTAGTGTTTTTCCAGTAGAAGTTTAGTGTGGTGAGTTTTAGTGTGATAAGTTTTAGTGTGGTGAGTTTTAGTGTGGTGAGTTTAGGTGTGGTGAGATAAAGTAAGATGAGTAACATCCAATTTTAAAGTTTAGTTGAAATCGATATCATTAGGGCTGGCATATAGCGTACTGAATATTCGGGTTCAATGGGAGGTGCCACTCCCCTTTGCCCAATCTAGTTTATATATTGTTTAGGATATAGCAATTGACAGAAAAATACATTCACTGGTTTTGCTATGAATCTAAATTATACACCAAAAATAAAAATGGGCGTAAAAGTGGGCGTGGTCAACGAAAACTATGTAGTGACCTTCTCCTTGATCTGTAGGATATATATTCCAAATTTTAAGAAAATCCGTGCGCAGGTGTACGTTTGCATAGCGTACAAACAAAAAAACGGAAAATGAGTTTTATATTTATAGATTTTAGTCAAATAAATTGATATTTACATTTTTTTATTAATTTTAATCAATCTAATTTTTAATACAAATTGTTTTGTAGATTATTTTGTTTATATATACATTCAGATTTTTGTTCAAGGTATCAAAAAATGTACCTACAAAAACTAATATTGATAGAAAACCGATATCGAAAGTAAGGTGAAATCGTAACATATAACTGAAACCGTTTTTTCATAAAATGGAAAACCGAAATCTCTATTAGTACATGGTCTTTTCAATAAAATTAACTTATCAGGTAAGTGTTCATTTCGGAGAAGACCATTTCGTGAAAATTCTCCTTTTCACGGAAATATGCTTTTGGAGAAATAACAAATTCGGTGAACTGTGCATTTTGGTGCAAAGTATTCATTCGAGAAAATGGTTTATTTGGGGATAGATAATGGTTTATTTGTGGAAATAGCTTTACTGAGTAGTGTCTATTTTGTTCCATTTGGGGAAGTTTTCAATTTGGAATATGGCTTTTGGCGTAATGTCAAGTGGGATAATGGCATTCGAGGAAGTGTCTATTCGCCGAAATATTCATTCTGGGAAGTGCCTATTTCGGCGAAATGTATCTTTTGCGGAAGTGTCTATTTGGAGAGATGGCGTTTGAGGACGTGTTCATCTCGAGAAATATATCTATTATACGGAAATGTTTATTTTGGGAAAATGTACCTTTTAGGGAAATGTTAAATTTAGTGTAATATGTATTACAATTAAACATTTATTCCGGGAAGTGTGTATTTGGGGAAAGGAAGAGTTCTGTCTTAGATTTATAATATTTATGAAAATGATTCAATAACTAATTTTACTGATATGAAAAATGCGTTTAAATATTCTTAAGAAATGATATATTTTTGGCGTATGTAAATACCTCAGCACACTGAAACAATTTTGTTCATAAATTGAATGAACGCCGTTCATAATACATGAACTGTTCATAATATATATGAAAAAATCATTCTATTTATGAACTATTCTTCGTATATATGAATCGCACAATTTGATCGAAACTGATATAATAAACGCGTTCATAATTGTTATGAATTGCGTTCATTGGGGTATTCATATTAATATTTAGAGGCAAAGAAGCGCAGCCTCTACGTATGTGCAATTCATTCGCTGGTATCAGGCGTGTCTGAAAATAAAAAAACAGTCCACAAAAAGGAGCATCGAAAATACAACACAAAGTTGGTAGGTAGGTATTTTTTATGAACGATTCATAAATGGGATGAATTTGGTCATAACATTGATGAACAAATTCATTAATAGTGTGTACTTTTTTTTCTGTGCATATTAAGTACCATTGCAATTTAAAAACATTTATTGTATTGTTTTGTCCATAAAAAATGATGATATCTAATTTTTAATATGTATTGTTTAGTTATCTAAATATCTAAAAATTATATAAATAGTATTCGCTTAACACGTACCGCTCGTTAATCAAACAATTTCATTTTTATGAGTTTTTATTATATTTTCCATTTGTTTTCTTTCTAAAATAAAAACCAATATAAAACAAAATATTTTCTTTATCGTGCATTTTGAAGATAATAATTATTTTAAATAATAAAATGTATTAAATTTTATTGCTGCCATACAAAATGCAAACAAAATAAAAAAATAACCAAAAACGTAGTCAGAGGGTAGGCAGCGTACCGAAATATAAAAATAATACATTTTTTTTATGGGCAACATTTTATGGCGAACACAACGTGATGCAAACTACAAACATTTATTGTAATAAAAACAAAATAATAATAATGATAAAAGTCATAATCAAAATAATAATAATAATGCAAATAAAAATAACAATAATAACCATAATATAAATATAAATGGTATGGCAAACGAACTGAAGCGAGAAAACGTGTTTGCCTGCGTATGTGTGTCGTCATTTATTGAATAAAATATTATGATTATTGCATTATTAAAAATGACTGTTCAATTCTTAATACCTAAAAATATATTGAACGTTTCCACGCGACGTAATGACGCCGCCCGCCCATAACACTATGAAATGAATGAGGTCTCCGTGAGGTGACAGGGTGAAATGTGCGTGGC
Source organism: Dryomyza anilis (assembly GCA_951804985.1). Lineage (NCBI taxonomy): Eukaryota > Metazoa > Arthropoda > Insecta > Diptera > Dryomyzidae > Dryomyza > Dryomyza anilis. The sequence continues at coordinate 89,443,453 of OX638134.1, forward strand.
AAAATGGTTAGATGGGGGTAGAAATTAAGCCGCAATTGAAGGATAAATATAATTCGTGCTGCAGAATATGAAATATAATTTATTTTAAAATATTTTGTGAATCTTACACTATATTTTGCACGAATAATTCCTTCCACTATAGTAAATATTTTTATTACCTGAACTACTAATTTTTATTTGAGGAATATTTAATGGGCTGCAAACTATGTGATTATCTGAATATGTTCTTGGAATTTTATAATTTAATTGGTTGTTTTTTTTTATTGTTGGTTGTTGATTTTTACGATATGTAACATTTTATAATTTTACAACATATTGCAACATACCATATAGATATTGTTTTGTTTTAGAAAGATTATGAATTTTTTTTTTTTTTACAAAATAAAGTTATTCCCTAGTAGAAATTTTGGTAGGGCCATGGTCATGAAGGGACCATGTCATTATTTGAGATGATCGGGATATGACGAGGCCCATAATGTCCTTGTAACGCAGTGCCCTGATCATGTACTGATCGGGCAATTCCCCATTTTAATATTTACCCGACAATTGCCTTGTCTGAGCCCGAGCATAATAGGGTTTCTCTCTTTAATTTCGATCATTGCCTGATGCTAATTTCGTTATGAGGATCAAATAATGTAGCTATGATCGGGAACATTGACTGTTTAGATAATGTGAACCCTGTTATGGTAAGCATGATAAGGGCATATATTTTATATTTTCTCTAATAAGGCTTACCCAACGAAAACCCGATCATTTCCCCATGGCACATCGGGCAAGTTTCTACTAGGGTTATAAGGCAAAATAAAAATAAAAGAAAGAAAAAACAATAATTAGGTTTAAATTAAGTATTCCTTTTGAAAATATTCTTATATTTCTGATATTTAGTAAAGGCTTAACTATGATATTTTTTTCGGAAATAAAACCTAAGATTAACCGCATAATAATGATTATCATATTGAAGAATTTCCTTTTTCAAACCATGATTCATATTATTTTAGTACAAAACAGTTTTTTACTAAATTTTGTTTTGTTTAATACAAAACATTGTGTCACTGTAATTTCAGACGTTTTTTTAACGAATTCCCTTGAATTTCGGTTAAAAAAAGGGTAACCTTAAATGTTTTTATTTAAAATGGTCTGTATTTTTTAGAATATATTTTGAACAGATATTCTGTAAAATTAAATTAAAAATGTAAGAAAAATAATTTTGTATATGGAGATAACGCCCTTTCTGCAATATACGGACCGAATGATTCCAGTTGTGTCTTCTATCCTCCTGTGAAATTCCAGATCGATAGCATAGAGTTTTTTTCGGCGTATGCAATATTTTTCTTATATTTTTAATTTTTTTACAGAGTCAGTATTAAAAGATTCAATTTTAATTTTTTTTTTTTGTGGAATATCTACTAAGATCCACAGCACTCAGACAGACTATATCCATTGTACTGTGAAATCTATTCCCTACGATTTTGTGGTTAATATCACCACGAGCGCCCATGCCCAAGCCGGGATTCGAACCCGAGACCTTCAGAATGCAAGTCCAGCGCGCTACCTCTGGACTGCTGAGGCCGGCTCAATTAGTTTTTGGCTATTTTGACCATAATTTATATCTATATCCACTGATATAAATAAGTATATCTTATCTACGCACAACAATATTTTTTCTTTCATTTATGTAATGTTTATAACTCTAAAACTCAATCTTTGTTTTCTTAGTGTAGGAGGCAGATCAGGTTCTAGAAAGGTTTCAGTTTTTTCATATCCACTTTTTTGAAAATGAAAGTTTCTGATCCTAATTCGATAATTTTAATATTATTTCGTTTTGAGTTTTATAGGCAAAATTATTTTGAAATGGTTTTGAACGCTTTTTTCATACAGCTTTGTATGTTTTTATAAATAATAGAAAATGGATAATACCAACCAGAGCGACACATAGAGCATAAAATGACTAAAATTACAAAATTGTGTACACGCCGAATAGTATCGATCATAACTTTGTTGTTTCTTATAAAATTTTGTTAAATCAAACAACTTTAAATAGGTAAATTTAATACACTTTTAATAACACTGTGCGCAACATTTGACAAAAATGTTCGACACCTGAAAGGAGTGTTATATATTCTTATGGATTTAAACATTCTAAGAACAATGGCGCTTTCAGTTTTTTACGTACACGTCCAGTTTCAAGTATATTCTACCCAAACGAAATACCTTGTTTTTGAGGATTCTAATAGTTGGTAAGCGTTGAATATACACCCAGAAAAAATCATGGTAAATTGATAGTATTTCAATAGAAAAACAATAAATTATACTATTAAAATTGGTCAATAGGATGCGTCCCATTAGTTCAGTAATATTGAAACTGTTAATACAATGTGTGGTTGTACCTTAAATTTTATAATGTGATATTTTAATTACAATAAGAAAGACCTATACAAATTTAATGAAACGTATTATTAATTTTATGGTCGAATTACATTTTCCTAAAAATTTATTAAAACAAACATGTATTTTGGTTAATTTATTGTATATATTATTTTATTTAAATGTCGAAATTGATAATCACTTTTACAACACACACACATAAAAAGACACTTCTTGCTGCAAAAGGTTATAACACATTTAATGTTTGCTTTGGTTTCCAATAATTGATTGGAGTTCTTGAGTCTGCACTTATTTTTGAGTCCGTTGTCATAATAGAAGTTCGATGTATTATTTATTTTCTGTAATAAATAAAAATAAAAATATAATTTATTTACATTAAATACATTGAGTCCTTACCAATGTCGCGTTTAATAATGTGGATTATTATTATAAAAAATTACATGCGACCATTTTGAGTAAACACGCAGAATGACGTACAAACCGAACATGTTTGTATTCATTTTTATGTTTTTTACACCACGTTTATTATTATAGGAGGAAACCATTAAAACAACTGTATTTTTCTATTTAAAATAATATTATTGAAATATTAAAATTTATGGTAGTGAATTTTTCAAATACTATTGAAATAATTAGAAAACTTTTGATTTAAAAAGAAAAAACTATTAATACATGAACCATAAGATCAAAGGTCGTACCATAAAGTACTTAATGGTACATTTTCTTCTGAGTGTAGTCAGACTTATTTTTATTTTATTTAAAACATTGCTAACAAAACATTATATTATATGTGCATATCAATTTTCAAATTTCCTTTAACAGGACCTGAAATATGAAGTAAAATAAGACTAATTTTTGGGCTAAAAAAAGGCCAATTTTTGGCAATTTTTTTCTGAATTTCCAGGTGTGCACCATTCTAGGGCTTTACCAAATCTCATCAAAAAACGAGTTGGGAAAGTTAGGTCACATGGTTAAGTTCGGTCACATGGGGCGGATTTTTATAGTCGGTCGGGCCCGACTATGGAATACCCTACACCTTTGGTGGGGATATTAATGTTGGATATTTATTTGCATACCTTAATTTTAAAGTTTTTAATTATGCTGAACCTCCCCACCCTCAGAATATTATTCATATATCAGAAATTTACGTCTTATATCCCCATAAATTAAAAAAAATTATAAAAGTATAAACAACTAAAAAAAAATTAAAAAATATAATTGGGCTGACCACGCCTATATTTAAAATTTTGAAAGGCTAATATTTTATATATTTGATTTTAATAATTTACGGATCAAATTTCCACTATGAAAACCCAGGAAATAATGAAAAAAAAGTGGGCGGATCACGCCCATTTTTGGACTACATATTTATAGGTGAATTCTAACAATACCTTTTAAATTTTATAACTATACCTTGAATACTTTTCGAGTTATTAGTTCCGAAAGAGTTATATAAAAGTGACTTGTATGGGAGGTGGGCGTGTCCGTTGACCGATTTGGCTCATTTTCAAACTCAGTTCCTACTTTTGGCTAAAATATATTGAGACGAAATTTCATCGCATTCTGATCAGTATTTCTCAAGTTATTCTGTATTCGGACAGCAAGACAGCAAGACGGACAGACGGATTGACGGACATGGCTAAACGGACTCGGGTAGTGATGCTGATCAAGAATATATATACTTTTCAATACCGGACACGCCTCCTAAGGGGCGTTACAATATCTGCACAAACTTAATATACCCTGTACCTCATAGGTGTAGGGTATAAAAACCGTTAACGTCAAAATTGGACATACGAATTAAAAAAAGTGAAAAGTTTTAAAAAATAAAATTTTGTAAGCATACATCCAGAAAAAAATACTATATAAATAAATAATTGTTTTTTACTATTAAAAATAGTCAATAGGATAAATTATTATTTTAATAGGAAAATACCATTAAATACTAGAACATACCTTGACATTGCTATTGAGTTTTGTATACTATTAAATCAATAATTGTCCTATTGACCAATTTTAATGGGATTTGAGGGAATTTTTCGGGAAATATTTCGTAGAAATGTTATTATTACGAAAATGGGAAAGGTGGACCTTATTATTTATCTAAAGGTACGAAAATGGGAATTTGCAATGGAAAAGGTTGACCTTAAAAAAATGATGGAAACATTCTTTAATGAGGATAGTCATTGTTTTCCGATACTTATCCAAGACTATAGTTCGGAAATTTAATATATAAGTAATTTTGTTTTTAATTGTGGCTATTTTTTCAATTATTTGCTACAACATTTAATAAAATAAAATATCATCAATATTGTTGATACTACGCATATGATGTAGAATATTTCTAAAATGGCAAACTCGAAAATAACTCTGTAAATCTGTATCCTACTGACATGAATGGTATTTAGAAATATTCATATTTAGTGCTGAATACAACTATCGTAATTGAGGTTGAAATTGAATTGAATACTGTTGAAATAATTTGTTGGATGGAAAAAAAAAATACAAAATATTAAAATTCACACACACGGCGAGTCAGAGACTGACTATGACAGCCCCTCACTCCATATTGTATGAATTATTTTCCCATACAATTAAATAAAATGAAATTTCGAAGGTTCTTTTGTATGAGTATTGGTGGCATGTAGTATCTGTGTGTGTGTCTGTCTGTCCTCTTATTTGTATGTGTGTGCAATTTGCCAATTATTTTAATAGCTGCTTATTATTTAGCAATAAAATATGCACGCTCGCTAAATGCTCGCTTTGGCTGGACAGAGCAGCGGAGCAGACTCAGAGTCAGAGGGCGCTCGGTGGATGCGGTAGCAGGGCTGCAAAGTTACACCAGCAAAACAACTAAAGGAAGCCAAAAACAAAACAAAACGAAAAAATAAAATAATAATAAAATAATTTATAAATGACAGTCGCAGTACGCAATACGACCGAGCGGCAGACAGACAGACAGACCTACCTACCTAACAAACTACCTACCAAGGCAACTCTGCCTGCAACAGAGGCAGCAGCAACATCGACATCGACAACAACGGCAACAATATAATAATAATTTACTTGTGGCTTCATAAACAATGCAGATACTATAATAAAATAAAATATGTGGCAAATGGAATAAAATATTTGCAGCAACGGCGACTCGCAGTGCGTCGCGCCGTCGTCGTCATCGCCGTTGTTGCTGCACAGCGCGGCGCGGCAACTCGTACTCAGTTATTAGTGGCAATCAAATACAAAAACAACAACAACAAGAACACAAATAATAAATACAACAACAACAAAAACAGCAGCAAGAAAAGGAATTCAGTTATTATTATTTTTGTTGTTTGCTGCAGGAAGGAGCAACCGCCGCGCACCGCATTCGCAACGACGAAACTTGAAAGAAAAACCTCGTCGAAGACACTACCACGCGCACTATTTGGCCACTAGGAATGGCCATATAGTACTCCGCAGGCCAACAACGGTCAAAGGTCTTTCCAAAATGTTCAACCTTCAACCTGCAGAACGACATGCGTCACACGGCATCACTTGAGCGCATTTCCTGCTGGGTGGGCGCATCCTTAAAAGGTTCGTTCCATCACCGGATATATATATATTTTTTTTATTATTGAATTTCACTTCTTATAATAATTTATTTGGAAATTTTATGCGTTCTGTAACATTGCATTATTTATTTTATTCCATTTATTTCTTTTATTATTGGGTTCAGTCTGCACTCACTCGAGCAGCTACGTTACGTGGTAAGTTACACAGTACAACAGTGATCAATGTATTTCATAGCTGTTCTTGAAGCACTTGAACTGTACAACAAAATACCGAATAGTTTTTCAAACCGAGACTAATAACTGCACCGCTAAAACAAAATCGATTGATTTTGTTATATAGAATTAGAAGTTTTTAAAATTGCAGATTACTACACACAGAAAACTGATTTGTCGCGGTAACCAACTAAATTACCCTACCGCATTATTCGGTTGCAGCAACTTGCTGACTAGAAGGTTGACAGCAATAATGAGGTTGTGATAACTTCCTATTCAGCAAGCATGAGGTTGTTTAAACCTCAAATATTTTATATTATTATTTTTGTATATGTAAAGTTTTCTATATATTTGTTAGATGCGTACAAATGTCATGTATCTAGTAATTGTCTTCATAAGATTTACGAGAATAACATGTATCTATATATATAAAACTCTTGGTCCGTCTGTCAGTCTGCCAGTCTGTCGGTCTGTCTGTCTGTCTGTCTGTCTGTTTGTTCCAGCATCACGTCTAAACCACTGAACCGATTTGACTGAAATTTTGCACCAGGATACTATGGAGTCCGGAGGGTGACATAGGATATATATGGGTGGAATTGGATAACGGGGCGTGGCACCTCCCATACAACCTAAACATTAGACGTTATAACTTAGGACTTACACCAGCTAAGAAGGCAACACAAAAAACTGAAATAAAAAAAATTACAAAAGCAAAAACCCGAAACACAATATCAAAACAATATCAAAATCAAAGACTCTAAAACAAAAAGCAAAAGAAAATAAAACAAAACCAAACAAAAAAAATAAAACCATAAATACAAAAGAAAACACAAAAACAAAAGAAAAACACAAATGCAAAACCACAAAAACAAAATGTAAAACCTAAAACAAAACACAAAATCAAAAGCAAAAATATAAAAACAAAAACAAAAAAACAAAAGCAACGACACAAAAACAAAATCAAAAATATAAAAATAAAATCAAAACACAAAAATAAATGCAAAAACACAAAAAAAAACATTAACACAAAACAAAAGAAAAGCAAAAACAAAAAAGCAAAACACAAAAGCAAAAACACAAAAGCAAAAACACAAAAGCAAAAACATAAAAATAAAAGCAAAACATAAAAACAAAAGCATAAACATAAAAGCAAAAACAAAAAAAAAAAGTAAAGAACAAAAAAAAGCAAAAACACATAACAAAGAAAAGCAAACACATAAAAACTAAAGCAAAACACAAAATCAAAAGCAAAAACACAAAAACAAAAGCAAAAGCAAAATCACAAAAATAAAAGCAAAGCATAAACACAAAAACAAAAGCAAATACACAAAAACAAAAGCAAAAGAAAAGTAAAAACACAAAAACTAAAGCAAAACACAAAAGCAAAAACACAAAACTGAAAATAGTAGCAAAAACTCAAAAGCAAAAACATAAAAGCAAAACACAAAAACAAAAACACAAAAAAGTAAAAACACAAAGACAAAAAACCTCTGCACGAAATTTACTTAAAATATGGAATATCTATTAGAACCCACCAAACAAACTCAATTAGACTATCGAAAATAAATCGTGCACGGGTCCAGCTAATTTTTTATAAACCTTAACAATTAAGATTTTGCACCAACTCCAGTTTGTTAAAAACCAAACGATCAAAATTCGTATTCAAGAACCATAGTTCAAGAACCACAATTCTATGATTTATTTAATGTTGGCAACTAAGGGCCGTTTTCATCATCTTCAGTTAAGCACTAACTGATACTTTAACTCAGAGTTACCAATAGAATATATGGAATTGAAACACTTAACTGGACATTATTATATTATAAATATTTTCAAAATAAACCAAACTTGAATTTTGTTGTCCAGCGTTATTTCTTCATTTTTGCAGTACAACTTGTGCAATTGTTGTTTTTATTCTGTTTTTTTTTTAAATTGTATTTCATGAAATTAAATAAATTATAGAGTCCGTGAGTCAAGAGTGGTGCGCGGCGGCAATTGGAGTCATACAAATATATTTTATTTGTTTGCAACATGTTGTGTAGGCATTGGCGCCGCAGAGGGCGGAGGTGGGCGGCAGCAGCATGTGTCACGCCCTAATTTCTTGTTCGTTTTTCAGTTTAAATGTAATAAATTGTAATTGTGTTTTTATTTTTTAATTCGTATTAAAAGTTTCACTTGCAGCACATGAAAATAAAAATATTTTGCGTTTCATATATAATTTCTCTACGGTTTATAGTGCCGATCGGTAATTATAGGTTTTGGTAATTTTTTTAAATTGCAATTTAGATTTAATTTTTATTTTATTATTTCAATTGATTAAAATTAATAAAAAATATTTTTAGTGACAATAGTTTTTTTTAAGGAAAAATTTAATTTTGAGTATAAAATGGAATTTTAAGTGAAAAGTTGGTGGACATTTTAGTGAAAAATATAATTTTTAAGGCAAACATTGAATTTTTAAGGACAAATTTAATTTTAAGGACAAATTTAATTTTGAGTGAAAATTGGAATTTTAAGTGAAAATTTGAATTTTAAGTAAAAATTTGAATTTTGAGTGAAAAATTGAATTTTATAGTGCAAAATTGAATTTTTAGTGAACAATTTAATTTTTAGTGAAAAATTGAATTATAAGTAAAAATTTGAATTTTATAGTGTAAAATTTAATTTTTAGTGAAAATTTGAATTTTTAGTGAAAATTTGAATTTTTAGTGAAAATTTGAATTTTTTAGTGAAAATTTGAATTTTTAGTGAAAAATTGAATTTTTAGTGAAAAATTGAATTTTTAGTGAAAAATTGAGTTTTTAGTGAAAAATTGAAATTTTAGTGAATCTTTGAATTTTTATTGATTTATAGTGAACAATTGAATTTTTAATTAAAAATGGAATTTTTTAGTGAAAATTTGAATTTTTAGTGAAAAATTGAATTTTTAGTGAAAAATTGAATTTTTGGTGAAAAATTGAATTTTTAGTGAAAAATTGAATTTTTAGTGATAAATTGAATTTTTAGTGAAAATTTGAATTTTTAGTTAAGAATTGAATTTTTGTGAAAATTTGAAATTTTAGTTAAAAATTGAATTTATAGTTAAAAATTGAAATTTGTTTGAATTGAATTTTAATTAAAAAATAAAAATTATTTTTTTCTGTGAAAAATTAAGTTTTTAGTGATTTTTTAGTTCTACTTATTTCTGATAATTTATGGACATAATTAAACGTTAGATTTTTTGTTAAATTTTTCGTTATTGCGTTGGCAACTCTAACTCTAACGTACCTGCATTCCAGCGTCATCAACGCTATTTTGCATAATATTTATGTCTCAAACAAACAACAATTAATAACAGAAACATACAAAAAATCCGTCAAACTAACCTGAAAACTTCAGTTCAATTGACACCGAATGACATTTCATTTGTATGTTGTGGCAGACAGACGGAGGAACGGACAGACAGACAGACACAATTAAATATTATGATGCAGATGCAGTCGAAATGTCATTTTATGAAATACATTAATCCCCAAATAAATGCTGCGAACAGCATGACAGATACCTCGAGCCATTGCGACTTAGTTACTAGATTCGGATACAGCAGATCCAGATACTTCGTTCGTTCGTACGTTCGACATTCATTCGATTCGAAACCGTATTCTCCACGCTGCACGGTACGACATTCGTGATTCGTGCATGCGTTCGATGTCATTACAAATACGAATTTTAATAATAATTAAATTTTTTCTCGTATTTAGAGTGAGTGGTGGGGCCCATGTGGCAATAGGTGGGGGAGGCAGCCAGCCGCACAGTTAAATAAAATTGCTGGAAATAATATGTTTACGTCAATCAAATAAAATATGCATTGTCATAATCCTAAAAGCCATTACGACGATTAACATACGGCGGTGCGGAGGCCACGAGCGGGTGCACTGGGGGCGGCGGCGATGTGTTGCATGCGACTGCAACAGCAACAACAAGAATAATATATCGTTTGCATATCTATAAAACGATTAAAAATGTTGAAAATTTTATGTTATTCATTCATTCATTCATATGGACGGACGGACGTACGACAGAAAGACATGTTTACGAACGGCTATATAAAAATATAGACAAACAGACAGACAGTCAGACCGACCGACGAAGGGACAGACAACCCCATGGCGTAATGTTGGTGATGGATTTCTATAAATTTTTCTATATTTTGCGTGTCTGACACTTGCTACGACCGACGACTTCAGTTTCAGTTTCTGTTTCTGCTACAGCCCGAGTCATATTTTTACAACTCATATAATTTATTAATTTAACAAAAACACTTCGATGCTGTTACCAAGAAAGCAATTAAAAGCGACTTCTTTGTTTTGTTTTTTCATACAACCCATCTGTGAAAAATTCACACTTTCGAGGGTCTTCTTCGACGTCGTCGCCTCCAACGATATTTTTTCTGTTGCGGGGCAATAAAATTTATATCGAGCCAAAGTTCGTTGTGCCCATATGTCTATATTATGTATTACAATACATAAAAATAACAAATTATAAAAATAAATGAGTTTTTTGTTTAATTTTGTTTTATATTTTTGAATTTGCCGCCTCCGCTTCGTTCGTATTCTTTCGTTGGTTTCAAAAAGTAATTTACGAAAAGCGATTTCAGCCATCGTAAACTTTAAATTTTTGAAAAATCATTTCCTATGGCAGTCTGTAGTGGTGATCATTATGGTAAAGCTGTAACTGAAGTCAGAGTTAGTTGGTCACAGTGGGTGCAGATTTGGGTTATTTGGAAGGGAACTAATTGGTTGAATATGACGTTTTCTTCAAAAACAACAAATACCAACTGCCTCTCGATATCTTTTTTAAATTTCAATTCAAATGATTTTTATCTAGATTTTGATTTTACAATACATAATAAAGGTATTTCGAAGTATTTCAATTCGAACATGTTTAGTGTAACGAAATCAATACGAAATATATTTCAAATGTGCATTGCCGAATTCGCACAATACAGATACGCAAGAATTAATGATAAAAACAACATGAATCCTCAATAATTTCAATTATATCAATTTTTACCATTTATTTAGAATGACTTTCTTTTTTTTTGTATTACTTGAATAACTATATAAAGAAAAAAAAATTAAAAAATTTAATATCATTCCCTGATTTTTAGATTATGATTTTACAATACAAAATTAACACATTTTAAAGAATTTCAATATGGACGAGTCTAGTAGAATGAAATCAATTCTATTTGTATAGTGAATTATTTGAATTTTGCTAAAATTTGAATTTCAGTATATGCCCGATAATGATTCTCAAGATTCATACACGAAAATCCACCGAATCCTCAATAATATAATTTATTTCCACTTCCTTTTCCTTGTTCTAATTCTATACAAACTTCATATTTTATCAAATTCTAAATTGTGAATAATTAAACGCATTTTAATGTATTTCAATTCGATCCAGTTTGTTTATCGAAATCAATATGATTTTTTAATTTTGAACAAATGTGAATTTCCGAACATGCTCGATACTGCTACTCAAAAGTCCATCACGAAAATTAACCATAAAAACTCAATAATTCCATTTATGTCCATTTTTCATTCATATCCAATTACTTTTCATATTGAAATTTTAAGAATATGACCCAGACATTATTTAAACAAATTCTCTGATTTCTGGATTTTGATTTTAAAATACAAATTAAACGCATTTTAAATTATTTCACTTCGATCAAGACTAGTAAAACGAAATCAAATATATTTTTATAGTCAAATATTTGAATTTTTATAAATTGTGAATTTTAATACCTGCCCGATAATGATTTTCAAGATCCAATCACTAAAATTAATCGAATCCTCCATTATTACATCTATTCCTTTTCATTCTTTAAATTCTATTGAAATTTTAAAAATATTACTTAATCTATTTCCCTAAGTTCTAAATTGTGATTTTATAATACAAATTATATTTTAAGGGAAATACTCAATTCGAACAAGATTAGTAAATGAAATCATTAAGATCTAATTTGAATATCTGTACTGATTTTCATAATTCAATAATGAAAATGAATTGACTTCCTCAATAATTCCATTTATTACAATTTTTTCCATTATTTCCAATTCATTTCCTTATTCAAATTCTATTAAAATTTGAAATTAAAACCAAATTTCATTAATTCCGCTGTCAAAAGGGTTTTAAATTTTAACATTTTCATAAATTTCACTCAATACACCCCACAGTGCCATGCCAGCCGTTTATACTCCCCGTTGTATCGTTAAAATGTATTATAAATTACCAAAAACCACAGCCAAGCAGGGCAATAATTCTTGTGATATTTATTTATATAATTTTTCATTTTATTTTATTTATTTTGTATTTTTAGCCAAATTAAAAAGGCCTTACGTTACTCGACTACCATTCTTTTTTTTAATATATATAAAATTTAATGTGTTCTTCTTCTTCTTCTTCTTCCTATCTTATATGCCTCTTTGTTTGCTCCTCTTATTCAAGGGAAAAAGATGATGCAAAGACGATAAAATATAATTTCGGCTTTATTTTATTTTAATGATGAAAAATGTTCCAAGTTTATGACGATCATATACAACCCGAACAGCAGAACAAAAAAAAAATAAATACAAAAAAATTCACTGTCTGTCGACCTGAGCGTTAAAAGGCAAAGAATATAAATAAATAATAACACTTATGCGAAGAAGGTAATAAGTAACACACAGAATATAATAAAAGTTCGAAAAAATATTTAACATCTTTGTGTGGATTCTTAAAAGGGACTTTGTATCTACGCAGATATGTTTAAATAAATATCTAGATACTTATGACTCAAGCTATTTAAATATTAAATGCATTTTGTGTTTTATTTGTTTATTTTCTATTTTGACTGCTCTACGTGCGGCTCGCACATCAAGAAGAATGAAGTGAAGCAACGCATTAAAGGTGCGAAAATACGCTGGAAGATACAAATGTATCTAATTGTGTAAGTGATACACAAGATACACAAGGCAGCAGCAGCCAACGATACACGAGACACATGAGACAGACTCGCAAGGCATGCTGTTGTTGTTTTTGTTCGTATTGTGACGGTGGCAAAAATTGAGGCAGGTAATGGTTGTAGATACAACACGCAACAGTATCTACAAGATACACAATGTGTGCAAAGAGAGATAATATGACACTGAAAATTGCGCGCATTATCAATTTGTGCCAGACATTTAAAATAAAAAAAAAAACCATGAAGGTGCCAAACGTTCGACGAATTATGTTTGTCTGTCTGTCCCTGTATCTGTATCTGTCATCAATATATGCAAATGCAGAATTAAGATCAGAGGAAGATTAATGCAACTACAACAAGAGACAACGTGCAAATATTTATTTAAGTTATAAATTAATCATGTGCTAATGTCAGTCCCAACAGCCCCCCAACAACATGTAGCGGCGGCACTACTTCACAGATGCCTCGAGTATCTGGCAGTAAACGCGCGTGTATCTGAAGGATGTCAGCGATCGAACGACAGACGGATCGATCGATCGTTCGTTCATTTCAACGATCCATTGAAAGATCGCAACGCTGTAAACATTCGCAGTGACTAATAAACCAAGATGAATCGAACATTAAAAAATGAAATCGACAAAAATAAATTAATTAATGCCTACATGAAAAGATGAAGAAGGAGAAGTAGCAGCGAAATAAGAGGAAGAAGAATGTTTATAATTTCTGTCGAACCAACAAAGCTGAACTGAGAATTAAATAATACAAAATAAAAAAAAATGATCTACAACACAACAAACTAAACTAACTCAGTAACGAATAAATATCAACGATGGTGATCGAAATGAAGATCGCGGAAAAGAGCTGCTGCGTCTTTGGTTAGTTGGCTGAACTGTCAGGCGCGCTGACACCCAACGCATGGCTGGGACGGGGCGTGGAAGGTTGCGGATTGCTGCTGTACAATGTTAAAACCAAGGGTGAGATCACAAAAGGGGGTCGGGATCACACTCAAAGATGAAAGAATTAAAATTTTAATAACAACCGAAAGAAACATAAACAATCAAAATAAATTAAAAAAAAATAAAACAAATCAATAGGCAATGGGACTAATTTTAAAATATAATGTTCTGATTTTTAAAACAAATAAATTTCATTGGATTCGATTTTTTTTTTCAATTTTGAAATCTCAGAAATAAAAACTTCTTCATATTGATTCGTTTTTCAAATCATTATTCATTTTATTGAAGAACCATTCTCAATATTGTTATGAATTCGTTATCAATTTGATGAATGACTGAAAATTTATTAAACAAAATTTAAATCAAAATATTTATTTTTCATACATTTTTGATATAGTTATAGTTCCCAAGGTGTTCTTGTTTATTGTTTCTTATATAAAGCTGGCTCGACTTGCATAAATTAGTAAAATGTTTTATAATTGCAATTTTTTTTAAAAGAAAGTTATATTTATAAAAAATATAATTTAAAAAAAATATATTTTTTGTCCAAAAAAATATTTGGTTCGAAATAAATATTTTTCTAAACAACATTTTTTTTGACAATTTTTCGAAACAATATTTTATTCGAAGTTTCTATTTCTATTATTATTATTTTTAATCGATTTTTTCATTTTCGAAAAAAAAAATTAGAATTTTTGAAAAATTCGAAAAAAATAAATTTCCATTAATTAATTTATTTAAATTTTTTGATACCAAAACTAAGCAAATATATATTTTAATTAAACAAAATATATCATCGTTTGATTTTATAATGATTTTAAGGTAATATGGGATCGCTGATCTCGAAATAATCTGGCGAACAAAAAATCTGTAATATACCTTTGCTTAAAGAATTTCGAATAATATATGACTTTTTTTTCAAATTTCGAAAATTTTTGTCAAATTGGCATAAAACGTAATAAACAAAATCTATTTTTTTTTATGCTGTTTAATCAGATCTGAGGAGATTTGTTATTTGAGGACCCACCTAATTTTTTAACACTTGTTTCAAGCTTTCATGTGGTATATACATATTATGGTTAAGTAAGTAATTAGTAGGGTTAAATTTCGAAAAAAAGGTTATAGAAAATCGTTAGATGATGCTGTAAAAGTTAAATAAATGAGCCTTTTTATAATAAACAACATTGCTGAAGTCACCAATTTTATATCTTTGGAAATTAACATATTTTTTGTACACCCATAGAAAAACAATAATTTATACCATTAAAATTGGTCAAAGGGATGCGTCCCATTAGTTCAGTAATATTGAAACTGTTAATACAATGTGTGCTTATACCATAAATTTTATAATGTGATATTTTAATTACAATAAGAAAGACCTATACAAATTTAATGATACGCATTTTTAGTCGAATTACATTTTCCTAATAATTTATTAAAACAAAAATGTATTCTAGTTAATTTATTGTATATATTATTTTATTTAAATGTCGAAATTGATAATCACTTTTACAACACACACATAAAATGACACTTCTTATTGCAAAAGGTTATAACACATTTAATGTTTGCTTTGGTTTCCAATAATTGATTGAAGTACTTTAATTGTGAGGAACTCAGAGGTGTTGAAACAAAATGGACTACACTTAAGTCGATCTCAATTCTTTCTCAACTTAGAAGATGTCAAAAAAAGATGAACATTTGTTGCACTGTGTTAGTTGTCTATTTCATTATACCCTACACTAAGAGTGAAAGGGTATATTCAGTTTGGTACGCCGTTTGTAACACCCAGAAGGAAGCATCTCCGGTATGGAAAAGTATATATATTCTTGATCAGCATGACCTTCTGAGTCGATTTAGCGATGTCCGTCTGTCTGTCCGTCTGTCTGTCTGTTGAAATCCCTACTACTTTTAAAATTGAAGAGCTAGATAAATGAAACTTATAACTTAGATTACTAATATACCTACGCTGTATGTGCGAATTGGCGAGATCGGTCCATTGTGACCTATGATCCGACCACTTATGTTCAAATACCTCATGTAAAATGTACATATAAAGATCAATTTTTATGTATACGTGCTTAGGTAAACTTTTTTGGTCAAATATATATTGATATCATGCTCAAATACATGATAATAATGTTTTCCGGCGAAAAGACTTGTGGTTCACAAAAAAAAAATCGAAATTCGGTACACCTACCCATTTGTAAATATGGGTATCAAATGAATGGAAATTCTTCAGCGATTGAATGTTTGTAGTTATTTTCAGGATTCGTATACCCTGGTGACCTATATATCACTTTGAATGGTAACCACACATATGTGTAGGGTATTTATAGTCGGCTTAGACCGACTATAATTTTGATAATCCTAACTATCATAATTACACCTACTTTAAAATTTCCCATGTGATCTAACCTTCCCAACTGGTTTTTTTATTACAGTTATATATCATTATTTTATGTAATTGATTTTAGTTCTTCAATACAAACATTTTTGTTTTATGTTCAAGATATTAAAAATATGAACAATAACTTATAATAATGGTACAACCAGCAAGGAAATTTAGGTCACATGGGAAATGTTGAAGTAGTGAAATTGTGATAGTAGTTGTGATGAATTTAGTAAGAATTATCAAATGGGTAGGTGTACCGAATTTCGATTTTTATTTTTCGGTAATAAAAAGTCGGTTCACGGGAAAACATTATTTTCATATATTTGAGCATGAAGTAAATATTTAATTGATCAAAAAAGCTCATTTAAGCCGGTATAAAGAAAAATTCACCTGTAGATGTAAGTTTTATTTGCCATATTTGAACATGAATGGTCGGTTCTTACGTCTCAATTGACCAATCATGCAAATTTTCTTGTTGAAACAGCGTAGGTATACAAGTAATATAAATTAGGAGTTCCATTGATCTAGCTCTAGTAGTATATCTGTAATCGTGATTTCAACATCGCTAAATCGACTCAGCGGGTCATGCTAATCAAGAATATATGTACTTTTCCTTACCGGATATGCTTCTTTCTGGGAGTTACAAATGGCGTACACTCAAAAGAAAAAGTCTGCTATTAATAGCAAATTCTGAATGCTAAATTTTAGCAAACTTTAAATTGCATTTACAGCATACTTTTATTTGCTATAGCGAACTGTTTGCTGGGAATCTTAGGTCTGCTAGTGATCAAGATCGTGCTAGTGTCACGGGTGTGCATATCGCTAGTGCACTAGATGGCACCATAGTCACGAGACGCTTCAGCTAAATGTGTCTATAATTCGTAGACTCTTATTCGACAACATCTTTATTTAAAAGAGATATTTCTTCTACGTAATAATAATGCACGCATGCACGAGTGAAATAGTGAAATAAAGGTAAAATAAAAATAAGATAAATAAAAAATTATAATAAAAAAGTAAAAAGCATATCAGAAATAAAATAAATATTAAAATACTAAAAAAAAACAAACAAAAATATTTTCTTTTTTATGAGTTGGAGTTAACAGCAAAAAAAATTAGTTAAAACAGCTAAAATTGTCTGCTCTAATAGCATAAAAAATTTACTGAAACAGCAAACTGTCATCCGGCGCTTTCCTCTTTTCAGCAAACATTTTTCTAAATGGCAACCTTTTTTGCTACTGTTATAATTTTTTTATTTTGAGTATACCAAACTGAATAAACCCTTTCACTCTTAGTGTAGGGTATAACAATCGTATGTTTTTCGTTTGTGTTTCAAGCCTTCGTATTGAGTAACAAATTTATAGCCAGATCCTTCGTACATTCTGATAATTTATGCGCTGCATGCACTATTTGCTCCACTGTGCGAAATCCTAGCAACAGCAGCATGCAGCACCGTCATAAAAGGAAATTGAAAACAAAAACAAAATAACACAACATAAGAAAAATAAAAATCAAAAGCAATTCATTTTTATTATTATTTATGCTGAGCACATTTATATATTTTGTTTTGTTTTTCTGTGTGTGTGTTTTTTTTTATTAGTCGTCTTGCTTCAAGTTCGCTCGAATTTTATTTATAACCATTAAAATAAATAAAATTTATATTTCTTGTATTTTTGTTATCCTATTAATATAATAAATCTGTTTGTTCGTTTGTACGTTTGTACGTTTGTACGTTTGTACGTTTGTACGTTTGTACGTTTGTACGTTTGTCCGTTTGTACGTTTGTACGTTTGTTCCGCTTCTCCGTCTAAACGGCTGATCCGATTTCCTTGAAATTTTTACCACAGATGCGGTATGGTCTGGAAGGAATGATAGGCTATATATGGGCGGGATTGGACAAAGAGGCGTGGCACCTCCCATACAACCTAAACTTTCAATACGATATAACTCGGCACTTTCACCAGCTACGAACATGAAACAAAAAACTCAAATACAAAAAAAAAATTAAAAACAAAAAAACAAAAGCACAAAACAAAACAAAAGCAAAAATACAAAAACAAAAGCAATCACGTTTGTTCCGCTTCTCCGTCTAAACGGCTGATCCGATTTTCTTGAAATTTTTACCACAGATGCGGTATGGTCTGGAGGAATGATAGGCTATATATGGGCGGGATTGGACAAAGAGGCGTGGCACCTCCTATACAACCTAAAATTTCAATACGATATAACTCGGCACTTTCATCAGCTACGAACATGAAACAAAAAACTCAAATACACAAAATAAATTAAAAACAAAAAACCAAAAGCACAAAACAAAACAAAACAAAACAAAAGCAAAAATATAAAAACAAAAGCAATCACGTTTGTTCCGCTTCTCCGTCTAAACGGCTAAACCGATTGTCTTGAAATTTTTACCACAGATGCGGTATGGTCAGGTAGGAATGATAGGCTATATATGGGCGGGATTGGGCAAAGAGGCGTGGCACCTCCCATGCAACCTAAACACGATATAACTCGGCACTTTCACCAGCAACGAACATGAAACAAAAAACTCAAACACAAAAAAAAAAATTAAAAACAAAAAAGCAAAAGCACAACACAAAACAAAAGCAAAAATACAAAAACAAAACCAATCACATAAAACCACAATCCAAACTAAATGAAAAACAAAAAAAGGAAAGAAAAAGAAAAACAAACTCAACACACTAAAACTAACCACACTAAAACTCACCACACTAAAACTCACCACACAAAAACTCACCACACTTAAACTCACCACACTAAAACTCACCACACTAAAACTCACCACACTTAAACTCACCACACAAAAATTCAACACACTAAAATTCACCACACTAAAACCCACCACACTAAAATTTCACCACACTAAAACTCACCACACTAAAATTCACCACACTAAAACTCACCACACTAAAATTTCTCCACATTAAAACTCATCACACTAAAACTCACTATACCCAAAAGTCGCCACACTAAAACTCACCACACTTAAACTCACCATACCAAAACTCACCACACTAAAACTTACCACACTAAAACTCACCACACTAAAACTCACCACACTAAAACTCACCACACTAAAACTCACCACACAAAAATTCACCACACTAAAACTTTCCACACTAAAACTCACCACACTAAAACTCACCACACCAAAAATGACCACACTAAAACTCACCACACAAAAATTCAACACACTAAAATTGACCACACTAAAACTCACCGCACTAAAATTCACCACACTAAAACCCACCACACTATAACTAACCACACTAAAACTCACCACCCTAAAATTCACTACACTAAAACTCACCACAATAAAATTCATCACATTAAAATTCATCACACTAAAACTCACCACAATAAAATTCACCACACTAAAACTCGCTACACTAAAACACGCCACACTAAAACAGCAATCACGTTTGTTCCGCTTCTCCGTCTAAACGGCTAAACCGATTGTCTTGAAATTTTTACCACAGATGCGGTATGGTCTGGAAGGAATGATAGGCTATATATGGGCGGGATTGGGCAAAGAGGCGTGGCACCTCCCATGCAACCTAAACACGATATAACTCGGCACTTTCACCAGCAACGAACATGAAACAAAAAACTCAAACACAAAAAAAAAATTAAAAACAAAAAAGCAAAAGCACAACACAAAACAAAAGCAAAAATACAAAAACAAAACCAATCACATAAAACCACAATCCAAACTAAATGAAAAACAAAAAAAGGAACGAAAAAGAAAAACAAACTCAACACACTAAAACTAACCAAACTAAAACTCACCACACTAAAATTCACCCTTAAATTAACCACACTAAAACCCACCACACTATAATTCACCACATAAAAACTCACCACACTAAAATTCACCACACTAAAACTCACCACACTTAAACTCACCACACAAAAATTCAACACACTAAAATTCACCGCACCAAAACTCACCACACTAAAACTCACCATACTAAAACTCACCACACAAAAACTCACCACACTTAAACTCACCACACTAAAACTCACCACACTAAAACTCACCACACTTAAACTCACCACACAAAAATTCAACACACTAAAATTCACCACACTAAAACCCACCACACTAAAATTTCACCACACTAAAACTCACCACACTAAAACTCACCACACTAAAATTTCTCCACATTAAAACTCATCACACTAAAACTCACTATACCCAAAAGTCGCCACACTAAAACTCACCACACTAAAACTCACCACACTAAAACTCACCACACAAAAATTCAACACACTAAAATTGACCACACTAAAACTCACCACACTAAAATTCACCACACTAAAACCCACCACACTATAATTAACCACACTAAAACTCACCACCCTAAAATTCACTACACTAAAACTCACCACAATAAAATTCATCACATTAAAATTCATCACACTAAAACTCACCACAATAAAATTCACCACACTAAAACTCGCTACACTAAAACACGCCACACTAAAACACGCCACATTAAAATTCACCACACTTAAAAACACCACACTTAAACTCACCACACTCAAATTCACCACACCAAAACTAACCACAATTAAACTCACCACTCCAAAATTCACCACATCTAAACTCACCACACCGAAACTTACTACATTAAAACCCACCACACTAAAACTTCTACTGGGAAAAACTCTACGGGGAAGAATTCTACGAGAAAGAATTCTTCCGGGAACAATTCTACCGGGATGAATTCTACGTTGAGAATTCTACGGGAAAGCGTTCTATGTGGATTTTACGGGGAAGATTTCTACTGGGAATAATTCTGCGGAGAAGCGCAGTCTGAGAAAAAATTGTCTTTGAGAAAAGTTGTTTTGGCGGAGAATTATTTGGTTACCACATTTATAAAACGAATAAAAAAATTTCAACAGCTAAGCACGGGCCCCTCATATAAATAATAAAATGTTTTTTATATTAATAAAATCGCTCCATATCTTTGAATTCAGAAAATCTTGGCACGAGTCGTGCACGGGTCCAGCTAGTTATTAATATTTGTGAGTTGCAGATGCCTCCCAGATGTTCGCCGTGTGGCTGCGGCAGGCGGGTTGCATGCGTTGCTCGAGAGAGAGAAAGAACGAACGAACGGAAGGAAGGAAGAAAGAGCTGGCTGCAGGACGCAGACAAAGTTTCGTCGTCTGGACCAGAAGGTGCGCTCGACGGTCGACGCTCGATGTAGCGGTGCTCCGACGCTTTCTTTAGATTGCGTGGTGTTGGCCGAGGAGTGGATGACGCACGTGTAGTTTATGGCAGCACAGCACCTTCGGAGCAGCAGTTCTTGCATCGCTCTTGAGGAGTTTCATTCACATCCTTCCTCGTGCTGAGGAAAACTGCAAACATTTCGCGGCACTCTCTCTTGTGCTGGTTGCACTTGCTGCCGGGGTCGGTCGCACATATTAAAAATTATTTATTTATAGTTTTAATTTAATGTTTTATTTTGTTTTCGTAGTATTTTTTTTGTACAATTTACAATATTTATTTATTTTAGCGATTTGTTTGTTTTTTATTTATTTCTATTTTTATTTCACATTTGTTTTGTGCTGGGTTTTTGCACATGTGAGAAGTTTCTGCCGTTTGCTTATTTTTAATTAATTTTATTTATTTATTTGTTGTGGATTTTACTGCTCACAGAGGGCCACAAGGGCCGCGTCTTGAGACCACTGCAGATGCCGATGAATAACGTAGGTACGGGGTAAACATAAAAATCAATCAATTAATTAATTTTTATTTATTTTTTTAAATTTATTAATATGATATTTTTAATTAACCGGATTTTTAGGATTTCATGTGATTGTATATAATTAATAATATAATTTGTTTTCCGTTTTAAATTAAAAAATAAAAAATTAAAAGAAAAAAAAATATTGTGTTTTTTTTCCAAATTTTAATCAAATTCTACTATTCTATTTTTCAAAGGTAATCCAAGTATTTGTTATTATTAATGCGTATTCTAAGAGAGAATCCTGGTACCTTAACTAATTTCTTAAGATGAATATTTTCTTTGGAAGCTCCGGTCCTCAGACGTCATACAATGTACCATTTCATTACTTAATATAAAATGGGTACCATAGCGCCTAACCAAGACTTGAAGGGGTACAAGTTCATACTTTCCCTATAAGGAACTAGCAAATCAAGAAAATCTTAGTTCGGCTTTTCGGTTGTTTTATTTTTTATTTTTCAATAAGTACATTTTTCGAAAAATCGAGTAATGTGTATAAATTAAGTAATAAATAGTTATTAACCATATAAAAAATATTTCCGACTACAAATAACTATAACGTAAGAATTTGTGCAAGAAATAACCATTTATAAAAGGTAAAATGGGGTGTCTGAAACACTTTTCTCTAATTTTTATGATATGAAATTTTAAAATATACCAGAAAATGGAAAAAAATAAAAATAAAATGATGGTTTAAAAAACATGTTCTAATAATATAATTTTTAAATTATGGTTTTATAAGATACGATTAGTTTGGAGTCACTGTGTATATAAATTCGTACACAGAAAAAAAGAAATATTATGCATATTTTCCCCAACGGCTGGATCATCAATCGTATTTTTTTAATTGTTTTAATTTTAAATATTACACTACACAACAAAATGAGAAAAAAAGTTTGCTCCGTAAATGGCACTATGTATTATTGGCAGTGACCCGCAGAATTCGAATATATTAATTAAAAAAATCTATGGATAGGTTTACGAGATATCGGCCAATAACTTTTCAAACGATCTTTCAAATAGGTGGGTTGGATCAAAAGTAATACTAAATAAAAAATAATTTAAAATCCGATAAACATTTTTCAAAACATTCTGAAGACGGTTTACTGATTTGAGATAGAAGAACTAAAAAATTTAAATTTTTTCCAAAAAAATGTATATCAAAGATGCATGTAACAAATTGGGGAAAAAAAGCGAGATGATTCACAGTCTGTGATATTCCAAAATTAGCCTGAACCATTTTAATGAAAACGACTTAAAAATTAAATAAATCTATGGATACATTTCGAGGTCAGAAAAAATGCATATAAAGCATTAGAATTGGGTATAAACTAAAAAAAACCCATTTTGTGCTTTTATAACCTACACACATGGGTTAAAGTTTATACGAAGTATATGAGGATATTTTAGCGCATCTTAGAAGGCGTGACCGGTATGAAAAGTATATATATTCTTGATCAGCATCACTTTTCCATTTGATTTAGACATGACCGTCTGTCTGTCCGTCTATACATGATAACTTGATAAACACTATTCCGAATGCTATGAAATTTATTTTAAATATATTTAAGTAGAAAAGTAATTTGAAGTTCAAAAATGAGTCCACGTACTCAACTACATCCCATACAAGATAAGGGTTAATTTTTAGGATGACATATCTCGTAAAATATTCAAGATAATGTTATAAAATTTAAAATTAGTTACAAACAATCATTTATCAATACGTGCTCAAAAAATTGACGTGATTGTTCCATTCTTATTCTTTTTTATTTTTATACCTGCTAATATAGCGATCAATTTTAATGCTTTTACATAATTTATTTTATGTTACCCATACATTTTTGTCATTGATAGCTCAATTTTTTTTCAAAAGAGTGTTGACAAATTTTGGTATATAACAAACTGTGTATCATCTTACTTATTCGCTTTTTTCAAATTTTGTAAATGATTTTATTAATTAAAATTTTTGTCGAAAAAATACTTTTTTAAGTTCTTCCCTTGAGTTCTCTTAAAGTAGTAAATGAATTTAAAATTTTTTGAAAATTTTCATTGTATGTTTAAATACCTTTTATTTGATATAACAATTGATCATGTGAGTTATTTGGAACGCGAGATATTTAGAAATATATGTGAGTACCTTTATAAAAGCACTGTTGAAAAGTTATTGGCCGATATTTTGTAAACCTATGCAAAGAAACATTTTTAAACCATAACTTCGGAATCAGGGAGTCATTTTACAAAATACAAATATAGTCTTGAATGCTGCGCAGAATATCTGTTGTGTAGTCTTATCGTATTTACAAAAATTTGTCTTCATGCACACTAAAACATGTCTTTTTAATTCTTCAATGGTTTATGTTATTAATATTAATAATAGTTTGGCGCTACAGTCCTGTATAGAACTTCGGTGGTAGGACCTACAGTTTATTGCCGAATCCGAACTGCGGGTGAGAGCTTTTCATAGGCAATGGTTTTACTCTCGTAGGTTTGCCATTTACTGACGAGAGGTAACGCGGTATAGAAAAATGTTTCTATGAAAAGATATTGTTAGCCTCAGTCCAGGCTTGAACCGGGGATCTTTCCGCTTGCAGTCGAACGCACTAATTTATAAAATAATTTTTTTGAATATTCGACATTTTTCTTTGTTTCCTTTTGAAAAAAACAATAGTTACAAAAAAATGATAAAAAAAATCATATACAAAATTTTCTAATACAAAATATAAAATTGTCCAAAAACTTAAAAATATTTTTTCGAAACTAAAAACCAATTAAAATATATATATATATAAAGGGTTTTTTAACAGGGACGCTACAAAAGTAGAGCGACAGGGACAGCAAACGACGGCATATTTCTTGCCGCTCTTTTGACATTTCTCTTCAGTAAGATTTCCCATTTCATGATGGAAAAATATACGAATTCAAATTTCGGTAGTAAATTTAAATAATTTCGACGCGTTGTTGGCTCGTATTTGTAGCGCTCTTATTGAAAAACCCTTTATATACATATTTTCGAATATAATTTTTTTTTAATGATATTTTGATTGAAATTTTGTTTGATGAACAATATATTTTGTGTCTTATGTATTTGTTCAGTTGAATGAAGGAGTCTGCACCGAGATCTGCGCAAAACGATGATATTTTGGAATGGTCGTGAGTCCCACAGAACCTCAGACCAACATCTTTGGCGTTAAAGATTTCATAAATATTTACAATTTAAAATCTGCGGCAGAGGGCGCTGCCACTACGCACCGAGTGCGCGGAGAACAAAGAACTCATTAATTTTAATTACGCACAGAAATAAAATGAAAAATAATAAGATAAATAAATAAGAAACAGACGCACCAATCGACCGACCCACCGACCGACCCACCGACCGACCCATGGACCGACACTCACACACATACAATATACACTATGCCATTAAAATTAATTCAAATAAATATTGTAAGCAATAATTTACACTCAGTGCCACCAGCTGCAGATACATTTACAGACACAGATACAAAATACAAATACCGGCAACCTCAGCCAACAGCCAGCATCTCGGGGCTTAAAGAGATTCTAAGAAAAATAAACAAAACTTCATTAAAAACGCGCCGAAGACGAAGTAGATGTTGAAGAAATTCATTAAAAATTTTTAATGTGCTCGCGAATTACTTAAATTCACGCGATCCACAAAAGATACAAAAAAAAAAAATAAAAAAAAAATAAAACTAAAAAAAAAATTTAATACATTTTATTAGACAACAAGCAGTAAGTAGTAACTAGGCGTAATGAATCAATGTGGAGCAGCATCTAGATTAATGGGTCTGCAGCTGCAGATACTTTTTCAGATACATTTGTATCTACAATGCTTTGCGCTCAGTGTGAGTTTAAAATTTCAACACAAACGCAAAACAATCGATGCAAGAGTCAGATAAAACCTTACATTTCATAAGTTACTACTATATAGTATCTATAGAATATCGCCATAATCGGATTTATATTTTTGTTGTTGTTGTTGTTGTTTTGTTCTTCTCATTTATTATATTTTATACGTTTTTCTTAATGCGGCGTAAATAATTTATGCATATAAATAACCACAAAACAAAATCAAAAGTAAAAGAACAAAACTCCAACCCAAGAATCCAACAAATCCTCGTGAGTTGAGTAACCGAGGGCAGCAACAACAGCGAGTCTTTGCAGCGACGGACAGACAGACAAAAAGATACCTTGCCAAAGTCACAGTCGAAGAAAAAGGAGAAGAAGAAGACAACACCATTTGGGTTTTGTTTTTATCCTTCTAAAAATATTGTATTTTATTATTTGCTGTTTGATACTTTGTATCTACATTTATTATATTGCATTAGTATCTGCTGCTGCTGCGGATGATGTTGCTGCTGCTCGAAAAGGTATCGCTGCGCTGCGCTGCGAGGGGCAATGTGCGTTAAAACTTATTATAAATTACTGCCATACAAATAATAAAAATAAATAAAAATACGAAAATATATTCCATATGCTTGGGTATTTATATAAATTATAATAATAACAAAAAACAAAAATAAGCAACGCCAACTCTGGCAACTGGCAACGCACTGCGCAGCGCAGCGCCGACTTGACTCATTGGGCATCGTTAAAGGAGCAACGCAGCACAACGCAACACAACGCAGTGTTGTAATAAAAGACAAAAACAACAACAACCACAGCATCATCTTAAGTGCGGCAGTCGACGTATCAGCTGATGCACAGTGGACACAACAGGCATTTTTAACGAGGAAATTTTAATTTAAATCTAACCCAAATAAGTATTATTAACTTATACCCCTGATAGGAATGTCAATCACGGGAATGTGGAGTGTGGGTCCAATTAATGCAGAAAAACTGAACTCGGGATCATCGTTAAATCTCGGAATTTTCGGAATTTTAAATTTGATCTATCTATTTTGTGAATAATATTTCTTTAATTAAAATAACTTTGATCTGATAAAATTGCATAAAATTATAATTTTTAAACAAAATTTTCCAGTGAAGACAGATTTGCTATCAACTTTGCTGACGATTTAAATTTGAGTTTTATATTGCACTGGTACTGAAACTGGAACCGTAGTACTTTTTATTGATTGCTCTCCAAATATTTTTGAATATGAGTAAATTGTAGTGGACATTTGTCGAAATTGCGATACATGAGTTTACTTTTATAAAAAAGGACTTATATAGATTAATTCAAATATATATATTTTTGAATAATAATTCTTATAAGATTTAAATATTATATAAGCGAATCCACATAAAAGCGATCCCTGCTGATTACCAATAAGAATCACATAATATTTTTATAAAAATCTTATATTTCCAAACAATTATTACTTCCACAAAATATAACAATTTTTAAAACATTTCATTAGGTTCTAAATTAAAATTTTAAAAGAAGTTATACTTTTACTGGAACAGAACCAAGGTTATTTTACTAATAAAAATATTATTTTTACAATTTATAGATTTTGAGAAGTTTTATTTTTTGTTGAATTTTATATATGATATATTTTTAATTTTAATTTCTTAACCGATCTTAAAACAAATATTTTTCATATGAGTTTTCTTTGAGCTTTAAGCATTATAATTGTAAATTTTTAAACAGTCTATATATTATTTTTAAAATCTCAGGATTTTTTAATACTGTGATTCAAATTTCTCAGTCTTGGAATATCGGGATTGAAAAAGGATCCGTGATTGAATGAATTATCCGAAATGATTTTGATTTTATATTTTAAAAAACAATAAATTTTTATTTAATAAAAAAAATATAACAAAAGAAATTGTAAAAAAAATATATTGGTTAATATATAAATTAATTAATAAAATGTTCTTAACAATTTTAAATTAAATGAATAAATGTTTAGAAGTAGTTTATTGCTAAAATGCTAACAATCTTACAAAATTTATCTTTCAGTTATATTAAATTTAATAAAAAAACAACTTTATTAGAGATTAAAATTTGAACAATATTCAAATTAAATACTGATTTATAATACATATCACAAAACATAATCGAAAACAAATATAAGTGAATATTAAATCTAAAGGTTTTCAATTCAAATTTGAATTTATTTAAGCTTAAATATGCATTTAAATATCTTTCAAATAAATCACACTCAAAATTCATTATTACAACAAAATTCTAAATTTCACTTTCTAAATATCAATAAAAATTAAATTTTTATTATGAATTAAAAATATTTCACAAAATAGTCGAATAGTCAATCTAAGTATTTTGACTGCAAATATTAAATTTTTTTAATGTTACTTTCAGTAAAAAGATTCAATTTAATTCGTATTTTCATAAAAATAATATTTGCACTAATAAAATAAAATGTTTATTCAAAATTATTTTTGCAAATTTTCAATCTTTGCTGGATATATTTCGAATACAGCAATTTTTGAAATGAACAAGCCTAAAAAACTAAATATAATATTTAGTATTAACCTCGAAATTACATCTTTTTGTAAATTTTTATATATCAATATTTATGGATTAACTGAAAAAGTATTAAGACGCCGTTGAATCAGTCCGGCCCACTGTGCACTTGACTATTTTACGTGGCCTGCCCCAAGACGATGATGATGAAGATGAAGAAAAACTAAGCAGTCGACGACGATACATCAAGACAGCTTATGAGCGACGGCTCGGCCACAGAACTCGGAACCATGTAGTTTGTATTGGTTGCATTTTCGTCTCGAGACATTTTTGAGATGCTTTAGTTTTTGTTTTTGGTTTACCACATGCCAGCGCTCGTATTTCGGCGCACATTTATTCTCATATTTATTTGTGGCTCTTATTTATTTTATTTTATTCCAATCTGCTGCATTTTTCAATTTCAATTTCGATGAAGAAACGAACGAAACACCGACCGACCGACCGACCAGACCAAACAATTTCAATTCAATTCAAGTGTCGGTGGCTCCGATGGTGTAATGACTTTTGTCGCCGGATTGTGCTACCCGACAACCTTGGTTGGGTTCTTCTGTAAGACCTGCTTCCTACGGAGGCTGCAGTGAGGGTGGAAACAAACGCGGACCTGGCTTAGGTAGGTAGAGACGAGATTCGAAGGTATTTAAAAAATTGAGGAAATTTCGGAATTAATGCGGTATTGCTTTCGTGTTGCCGCGTGTGATGTTATTTGTCTGATGGTTTATGTTTCGTGTTGTTTTTGCTTTTCTCCGCATAGATTTATTGGCCTTTTTAGGGTTTTAATTAGACGCAGCTGGAGTCAATAGTGACTGAGTGACGGACAGACGAACCGACTGACTTGACTGCGTCATGTGTATTTTTATCGCTCCTAGTTTGAAATGTTTTTTCATTAAATAAATAATCATGCAATTCAATAAAATAAATATCAACGATACGTGACATGACCAACAATTTGTGAACTATAAAAATATAATAAAAAATAAAAAAATAAAAATAATTTATGGTATTCTTATCGATCTGCAGTCGTCCGATTCTCAAATAATATATTTTATTATTATTATTACTTTGTATGTGTTGCTGCAAACAATTTAAATCGATTTTTGATTACGACCACGTGCTATAAATAATAAATTCCGTTTATTATATTTTTACTTATAAAATTGTAGTAGGTACCCACGACGATCCGACGATCAACCCCACAATATTTCCCCATCATTAATCTGCGCATTGTTTAAAGTTTGTTTTAATAACATAAATACAATACTAAGTATATGATAAGATAAGAGACCTAATTAGGGTTTATAATATTAATAAAAAATACGAATATGTCAGCATTTTTTCCGTTGGCAGGCATCGATCAACTACAGACGGCAGAGGGTTTTACTTTTAAAAAAGAATTTTCCAATTGCGACACTACTTTCAAAATTATTATTATTTTATGTTTATTATGTGTGCCATAAAACTTTGAAGGAATTGTTTCGATTGATTGTCAATATCTAAAAATACAGACTACCTTGACATATTTACTTACTACAGTTAGTTTAAATACTTTTGATCATATGGGTCTGAGAAAAGTTGATTTCAAAAGCATAACCATAGGGAAAGATGTGGTACCTTGATATTTGGCATCAGTATTTTGTACCATTTACTAATATTTGCTGATCAGTGATTAAAGGATGTGTGTTATGATTGCACATCACATAATAGTTTTTTTTTTTAAATGGTCCAAGGTAAACACTTATGTTATAAAATCGAACCTTTTATAGTTACGCATATTAAAAAGTAGCTCTTTATAAATTATCCGAATAAAAAATAGCATCTGGTTTTATATTCATAACGTGGATAATAAAAGTCATCAAATTTAAAATTTCAATAGTATGTTTTGCGACGGTTTCTAACCGATGAGACTAACATTGACATAAATTAATGAGAAAGTGCTAATCACTATCACAATTTTTATTGAATAATTACAATATAAATTGGGCACTTCTTATTTGAAATCAAGCGGGACACAATAGATCTATTCAGGTCGCAGTGCAATAACAATAATAACAATATTTGAAATACAAAATTTATATATTCGATTAAAAATTGCGAAATTTAATTGTTCGATTTGAAAAATATCAAAATAAACTTGAGAACTTCCATTTGAAATTTAGAAAATTCCTTTTGAAAATGATATTCTCAATATGAAATTGAGACTTTAAGACTTTTTATTGTGAAAATTATAATTGTAATTTGTAAAGTCTTTGGAATTTTCATAATTTGAAATGTAATACCTCAATTTCATGTATTTAATTTTAAATAGAAATTGTCAATATCTGTGGAAAAACAAAAGTGCTGGACAATTTGTAAAATATTCGAAATGTAAATCTTAGGTTTTTATTGCCCTGTAAATTTTATGTTTTTATAAATATATTCAATATTTTTTCATGCACTTTTTGTACGAAATTTAGAGTTCTTCAATACATCTTCCTGTGGTAAATATCAAACATTTGTTTGGAACAAAAATATTATAAATTAACATTGACTGTCTCAAAAACTTCCACGTTTTTGTTATGATTTTACAATTTTTAAAGGTATCTTAAAGAATCGAAATGTTTATAGATTCAAATTATCTTTTTCGATCACAGTACCCAACACCATTTATGACATAAAAATCCCATACATAAATTTTATAAAACTCACTGGTGCTGAGTTTTTGAGATAATTGCAAAAGTATTTACGCCGTTCTCACGCACTACTTAACTTAAATTTATTATTTCTTTCAATTGTCAATACTAATTTTAATATACCAATGAATGCCTAAAAATCGTCCAAAAATAGTATAAAAAATCAATTTTTCGAGTTTAGATACAAATATCCTAAAAAGCTATAAGAATAATACAATTTTTCGGTATATTATAATTAGTCATGGCAATTGGAAGAAAAATTGCATTTACAGTTTTTGGGGATTAATAATCTTTAAACATGCACAGTGGGAATTTATAATAATTGAATTCATATGCAAATTTTTAAATGCATAAATACAGCATCAATGAATGCAGAATTGCACCAGCAGACGCTAAACCAGACGATCCAGGCTCGCTTTATATTTGGTACAGTTACAGTTGATCACATAGCGTAGACAAGGAATTCACGGAGGCTTTTGTAAAAAAACATGCCAAATTCTGTTTGAAAATCGAAACACAGATTTTTATTTGTGGTTTTTTCACATTAGTTTCATACATTATATACTGCACTATATTATACTCTGTTACAATTAGTACTTTTTATAACACAATTTATATATTTATTTAATTCACAAATAACAAAATTATCACAATATAAATTATAACGTACAACAAAAGACACGACACGTACGCAGAAAATGCCGATCACAGAGTGTCAACTTTGTACACAAGAAGAGAGCTGCAAGAATACCATTATTTACATTTGAATTAATTTTTTTGTTTGTTTTCAAACATCAGTATGTTTAAAATAACCCTATACATACTTCAAACGACGACAAAAGAGACGTAGGTAGTAAAATCTGTTCAACGAGTGTCAACTTCGTATACAAAAAGAATGTTGCAAGAGTACACTTATTTAAATTCAATTTCTTTTTTGTTTGTTTTTAAACATCAATATGTTCCAACGATGACAAAAGATGGCGTAGATAGAAAATGTTGCACAACGTTGCCAACTTCGTCAGTCGATAAATTATCGAATTAAGACGAGCGTTGCGAACATACGTTGTATTTAGAATTGATTAGCATTTTCTGTGTTTCGAAACATAGTTTTAACCAAGTAAATTACCAAGAAATAGTTTATTCAAATGCAATTAAAATTTTATGTTGGTATTGGAACATATTTATGGTAAAATTGACAGATTCTGCTGGACAATATAATAATATTTACACGTGAACAGAAATAAATTAAATTTCACTTCTTTCCTAATACATGTATGGTAATTTCGTATTACTTTTTAATTATATTCAAACAAATCTTTTCTATCCGTGTATATAGTTAGAATTACATATAGATGTCCATGGCATTCGTTTTGTTGGGTAGTGTAATTTTTGCTTTCTATGTGCATACATTACACTACATACACAGAAAAAAAATGTATATCATATTGATGAATTCCGTTCTTCAAACCATGATTCATTGTATTGAAGAGCCATTCATAATATTAATGACTAACGCCATCAATGTTATGAATGCTATCATAAATATGAACTGGTAACTGTCGAAAAAGTGTTCTTCAATATGATGAACTGTATGTAAAGAATACGTTTCATCATATCCATGAACCAAAATATAAAATACAACATATTAGTTCATTACATTGAAGAACCCTGTTCATTAAACCAAATTTCTATCAAAATGTTTTATAATATATTTATTATAATAACAACTTTTTATTAATAAAAAGTTATATATATAAAAAATATATTTTTGAAAAAAATTCGAAAAAATTATTTTTTCAAAAACATTATTTTTTCGATTTTTATTTCCGAATTTTTTTTTTCGAATAATTTTTTTTTCAAAGTTTTTTGCTGTTATTTTTGAAATAAAATTTTTACAACAAATTTTTTTCGAATTATTTAAAAAAAATTTTGAAAAAATATTAAGAACAAGTTCATCAATATGACAATTCAAATTCATAGTATTGAATATTTTGTTCATATATATAATGAATACATTCGTTAATATGCCATTTAATGAAAGGTGGTATTAATATGATGAATCTGGTAGTTGGTGAAAAAATTCATAATATTTATGAATAAATTCATCATATTGAAGAATTTTTTTCCTGTGTAAATGTGCATATATTAAAAACCTGAAAAATTAATGGTAATAGGATGCATACCATTAATAAAATAGTTTGTTTGTACCATTAATAGATTAATCAGAGTTGGTTAATATAATAGGATTAACTATAAATATTAATTGATGTGTATTTCTTTTTTTGTTTTTTAATGGTATAGCCGAATTAAATTTTATTTTTTAATATTTTCTGTTATTTCCTATTTTTGTAGTTATAGGTATCAATTTGATATCATAAAAAGTGTTTATTTTCAATAAATTTTTTTTTTTCAGACATTTTTTCCCATATCGAAAGTTTTTCATTATTTTATCGTATACAAATATTGAAGGCAGTGATTTGTTTGTACCTTGTTTTGGAAACCAGCCAATTCATGTAAGATCAATCATCGTCAGGAGTTTGTCTTTTATGAAACCCGTTTTTATTAGCTGCTGATGACCCATTGATGATACCATTACTGATTTATTTTAACTTAAATATTTTTAAATAAATGATTTTTATGTAATAAATGATAATTCAATGATTAATTCATTAATATTCCAAGTCTCGATTAATCATTGTCTTGTTTGTTTGTGTGTGTTAGTCTTATTTTTAATATTTCTCAATATCAATTTTTAATGCCTAATAAATAAATGCGTTTTTTAATTCCTTTTTCGTTGAAGCACAAGATGCGTCCGTCGGTCCGTTCGTTCGTTCATTGTCGAATAAACGAAATTCTAAAGAAATGCATTAAAATACATATCTTTGGTTGATCTTCTGTTGATCTTATTGAACATCAGATATATGTATTTTTTATTATTTAAAAAGTCGGTGCGCATGTGTGTTCGGGTCTTTTGTGTGTATTTAAATTGAAATATTGACAGATGAAACGAATTTTATTCTTGCGGATGAATGAGTTCTGCTGGGAATAAATATCGGGGGAATGAGAAAACAAAACAAGGCAAACGCATTTTAAAATATAAATATATATTTTTTATAATCCGGTAAATGCGGATAACTGTCAACTGGTGATGGGTTTAAATATAAAGAGTTTTTTTTTGAATATTTCTCAAAATACCTTTTTGATTAATTGCATTTTATAAAATTTATTTGTTTAACGCTTAGCTTGGGTTTAAGACTCACATTTTTCAGTTTATTTCACATTTTAATTTTTTTGGTATTGAAATTGTTCATTTTGAAAAGTCAACGATCGGGTGTTTTAGAAAGTCAAATGGAATAATTTTATTCATATTTCTGATAAGTTCTGTCTGCAGTAATCCAACTCCTCATGGATTGACTCCAGGTGTAATTTTTCTTCATATTTATAAAATAAATTGGATTTATTTAGAAAATTTCGTATTTTTACTAATATTTGAACCCCCAAGAAATGTAAAAATATATTTACATATATCTCATGAAAAAACATGTCCCCACGAAAATAATGTCCCATACCTTTCCATTGACTCATGATAGTCAATAAGATTGCTCCCGTTAATAGCTTAAATAGCATATTTTCCGAAGTGCCAAATTACGACCTTGTTCAACCTTCACTGCACCATCACAACAAAGTATCTGTGGTCAGTTCACCGCGGCCAAGTGATCGCTCGCACATGATCACAGAAGAACACGCAGTACAAAAAGAAACCCGACGCACGTGAGTGCTGTCAATCATCGGCTAAATGCGAATGTCATCATCATGATCAGCAACCAGCTCATTGACTGCACAACAACATGACGACGACGACAGTCGACGAAAATGTGACGTCGTCATAACATTCATGGCGATCGCTGATCGTTGCACTGCGCTGGCGGTGCAGAGACACATGTTTGCAAAGTGCGATCGCACACGATCAGCAAGGCAGCAGACAACACAACACACACTGAGAGCGAAAGAGAATAGATATAGTTGAAATGGATTACAGCAGGAGAGAGAGAGCGAGGTTTTCAGCGCGCGAAACAAGAATCAAAACAAAGACCGCGATCAACAAGAGTCGTGCCGATCGCACTCGGAAGTGTAAACTGGCCGGACAGTGTGATCGGCGCGGGTAGCAGCACGACCAGTGATCGCACTGAGAGACAAGCAACTCGTGCGCTACTCCATGTGTGGCGGTGATCGTCAGACACGATCACTACTACTTCCACTCACGTGGCTCTGTTGTGATTATTTGTGAATGAAATGTTGTCACTTACCCGTTCTTCTTCGCGTATCATTTCGGCGATGCCCGGCTTTATCTCCAAGTCGTCGACGATCGATGATGCGTGATGTGCCGCTGCTTGTGGCGGTGGTGGCGGCAGCGACGGGTGATGACTCATGCCGCCCATTCCACTCAGCGCCATGGAATCCATTTGCGCGGCAGCCATTGCGGCGGCGGCGGCCTGTGCATGGCCGAGCGGAAAGCGAGCGTCGACTGGTCCAGCGCCGCTGGGCGTGGGTGTCATTGGGTTGCCGTGCGGCGTGCTGGATGCTGACGAAGAGTGATGTGAGAGAGGATGATGCGTGGCATGCTGCTGATGATGATGTTGTTGCTGCTGCTGCTGTTGATGACTCGAGTGTATGCTGTGCGGACTAGGCGTCAGTGCTACCGCCGGCGTCTTGGCTCCGGGTAGCAGGGTTGGCGACGCTAACGGCATGTGCATCGCTGCATTAGCTTCATGTGCGGCGGAGGACAGACGCGCGGTGGCTGTTAGCGGTGGTGGCGTCATTAATGGGCGATCGCGTTCTCGTTCTCGCTCACGCTCTCGTTCACGTTCTGCACGCTCTGCGGCAATTAAACCACTTAGCGGACTGGCGGGCGGATTGAAGATGGCGTCGGAGGACGGCCAACGCCGCTTGCGCACATTACGCGCTCCTTGTTGCTGCGGTTGTTGATGTGGCGACAGGCGCATCTCCAGATTAACGCCGACGCCGCCACTGCTGCTGTTGTTGTTGCTGCTGTTACTGCTATCGTTGTTGTTGCCGCCGCCGCCAACATCCGTGCTAAAATCCCAGTCCTTAGGTGACAAACGTAGTTTCTTCTCGGGCTCAATAAAGGACAGAAAGCTATCGCGTTCCTCGCGGTCCTTACGCTCTTCGGCAAGTTTCGCCAGCAGCGGTGACGCTCGTGGACTTTGACGCCTTTGGGGCGAGTACTGCAACTTGGCCTCACTCTTAGCCGCACGCTCGACGCCACTGAAGTCTGTGTGCTCCAGTTGCGTTGCACTCGCAGCTCCATTTACATCCGCCAAGCCGCGCACCTTGAGCATCTCAGCAATGCGTAGCAGTGGCCCAATTTGCTCTTGGCTGACATTGATCTCGCCGCGATACATGAACTCGACGATCGCACGCAGATCGCACCAGCTGACGTCGCGCATGATCACGATCGGATGTTGGCAGGGCGTATCCGAGAAGAGCATCTGGAAGTACGGCGAGCAGGCGGAGAGCACCATCTTGTGCGCCTTGATCGAGCGACCGTCACATGCGAGCGTCACATCGACAAAGGACTCATTCTGCAGTAGCTGATCGAAGACGCTGGTCAGATTGCTCTGGTAGTTGTTCCAACGCAGACAGAACTGCTGCGGTGCAGCGGCCGACGTCGAGCCGCACGAGGAGTGCGTCGAAGGTGGCGAGTCCGCGGTTGGCGGTGGACTGGCGGTGGCATCTGCCGGTGGCGAATTGCTAAGACGCGAGTTGGCGGGCGATGATGGACGATCGTGCGGTATGCTGAACGACGTCGTCGACGTGGATGTCAACGAAAACGTGGATGTTGTTGCAATTGCCGGTGGCGGCGGCGGAGATAACACGCCATGTATGCTGGGCAATACGGAGGCAGCGCGTGGCGGCTGCGGAGGTTGTGGCGAAGCGGTGAGACTGGTGCGTGGAGACCGCTGTTTTCCGGCGGTTCCAAAGGACGCGGGCAACTCAAGCAGCGCGCGATACGGCGAACTTGCAGGATCAGCGGAATGTTGCTTATTGGATGCAGGCGGCGGTGATGAGTTGGACGACATGTTGCACGACTTTGGCGAACTATCTATCTACACAAACACACGCACAATAAAGTGGCATTAATTGGGCACCGTTAATCAGTCAGCTGAGCAGGACGAAATTCAATGATTTTGCGCGGCGAAAAAAAAATGTAGCATTAATCGTCAAAGTCGTTGTCGTCGCCGAGTAGTGTTTTTCGCGCTCTTAATTCACGTTACTTTTTCGCGGATTCACACACTCACGCACGCACACACACAGACACCCATGGACCGTGACACGAACAAACCAACGCACGAACGCAGAGCAGGAGGCGCGCCTCCACCCGGAAAAGTGCACAAATTTACAAACAGCACTCACACAACTACAACCTCAATGTGAGTGAGTGTTTGTGTGTGTGTCGTGTCGTGTCGGTCGCTCGGTCTCCACTTCGAACAGTCGCTAATAGTCGTAGTCGTAGTTGTTGTCGTGGTCGTCGTACTCGTCGCTACCGTCGGTTGTCGGTCGTCGGTCTCCGAGTGCACGTTGTTGCAAAAGTCTTCTCAGCACGACCGTCTGAATTAGACTGAAATTATTTCGCACATTTTGATACGGAAAACTCTGGCGACGACGACGACGATGGCGACGACGATGATGGCCATGGCGAGGAAACGCAATACTAAAAACTGGAAAACTGCACGGAGCCGCCGAGGAGACGCAGCAACACAAGGCGAAGGCGCAGCAACACGGCTTCCGAGGGGCCTCGTAGACGATGGATATAACAGAGACGACGACGACGTTGTTGCAGTTGCCGTAGACGCGTATTTAGTCTCGTCGTTGGCCCAAAAGCACCTCCGTTTGGTGCTGCTCCGTCCAAACCGCGCAACGTGTCGTCGTCGTCATTGTCACAGTTGTTGCTCTTCTTCATGTTGTTGTTATTGTTTCTGTGCTCTCGCCAGTGCCAGTGCAAAAACTCCGTTGCAAGGAATCGCGCAACAAAGAAAATCGAGCGCGAACGCGCCACACATGTGCGCCGTGCAGTCAGAGCAAGAAACACAGACACACAGTCACACGTATTACTCCCGATGCTCCTAACGAAGAAGGAAAAGAACACTTCCTGCTGCTACTAGCTTCGTTTCCACTTATGCTCGACGCCACTTCGTTCGCTCGTTGCACGGGCCAAAACATCGACGTTGCTCTTTGTTGCGATTTTGGCGGCCGGGTGGTGCGTGGGTCTGTTAGGTATTTTCCAAGTAGCGGAATTTCACGCACCCAATGTGTGTTTCGTGTGTGTCGTGCGTGAGCACAGGATGGCGGAGGGGGGTTGTTGTATTAATTGGTGCAAAACAACCCTTTGATGTTTTCTTGTAAACTTCGAAAGCTTCGACGAGCACGACTGTCGACACTCGCGAAAATCGCGTGTTTCAGATGCAGTGATTTCTTTGCGTCGCGTCAATGAGTTTTGCCATAGTGTGAATTGGTGAGAGAGAGAGTGAAAGAGAGCACATTGAAGACAGGATATGGGAACAGCAAGCGTGCGAGGCAAGAAATTTAGCATTTGCTTGGCTGCTTAACCGGCATTGCACAAATGTGCTCAGTTTGGGCCAATACATTTTGAAATTGCAACAACATTCCTCCTCTCTTTCCTGTACTACTTAGTAAGGCGGCTACTCTCAGTCTCTCATTGTCTCTCACTGTACGTTTGCTCTCCTACATCGCATCGCATACTTCGTATTTGCCAACTATTCGCAGCCTAATGCTTAATTAATATATCGAGATACAATCCGAACTCACAGATACATTTGTTATTTTTCTCATGCACACATGCTCTCGCTCTTTGCTCGGCATTTCATTCCGTCAGACGTAAACAAATAAGTGCTGCTTGTGAATGCCTTGGCATCGGAACGCAGTGCGCTGCTACCGCGGTTTTGGATTCGCCGCTGCGGCGAATGTATCTGAAGAGCAGGCGAAGTATCTAAAGAGCGTACATGGTACGTAGCATTTCAAAGAGCAAGAATTTGGAAGTTGCTCTAATTGTTGATGTTGTTTTTTTGTTGTGTTTTTGATAAACATGTTTTGGCCAACTTCTGCCTTCACCTTCACTGCTGCTCCTGCACTTTGGCGCTAGCTCTTTGGAGAAAAATATTTTTAGTCCAACCTCTACCTGCTGCATGTGCCACATGTGTGTGTGTGTGCGTGTGAGCATGTGTCCGTCCATATGTGTGTGCGATTGTGTTGCTATTTTATGCATGTGTAAAAAATGCTGGATAGTTTAATGTATTCGCGTGAAGAACAAAAAGAGCAACAGAGTGAATGCGATAGTCAGATTTGGATTCGGATGCTCTTCTTCTTGTTCTTGTTGCTATTGCTATTGTTGTTGTTGTAGTTTTGCTTATATAGTTTTAAATACTCAATGTTGTTGCTATTGTTGTGGTTGTTGCTGTTGTTGTAAGAGGTGTTGATAACCATAACACATACATTCATCGCACATACATGCAACACATGTTGTTACTTTCGATTGCAAAATGCCGTCGCTTGTTTGCTGCTGCTGTCGCTTGCCGCTGCTACTACAACTGCTGTTGTTGTCACTGCTGTTGCTGATAACATTCTAGCAACAACAACAACAACACTTATTTAAAGCTATGCTGCGCATTGTCATTGGTGGCCATTTATGGTTGTTGAGTCTTCTCGGTCGCGCTTAAAAATGACGCGTGTCCCGCAGCTCTTTTTAAATAAAATCCACGCAAAGGGCCACTTAATTTGACACCTATAGTGTTTGTGTATGTGTGTGTGTGTGTTCTATGTAGGCGTTAATTTCACACAATTAGCTGCAGGACTCGCTACAAGGACCTTCCTTTAATATGCAATCATTAGCCGTGTTCAAGGTCATCAGCACTTTTACATGTAGATCATCGAAAGAGTAATGTTTGCTGGTTATAATTATAACCTCCACAGAAAATAATTGGAAATCCATCTAAAAACCTAATAAATATTATTCTACTGCCGGTTTAAAAGGTACCCGATAAGTTAAATCCGTTACGAGGACATCGTGTACTCGATTTGTTACCTCGTTTAGGATTTGTCAGATCCCGATTATCTGAAATAATGACATGATTAGCTCATGGTCATACCAAAAATTTCTACTAAGGTAATGCAAAATTGAGATTTGAGAATACTGCTATACGTAAAAGATACAGTTTGAAATCGAGGTTTCCCAAATAATATCTGAGCAAAAAATTAAATTGAATTCGTTCCACAGCTCTGGAATTCGTCTGGTATTTGTAAATTTTGTAAAGGGCGAATTGAATTCTGGAACCGCAAAAGTAAATTCGTTGGATTTGAAATTTCATCGATGAAACTTCGATCGAAATATGGAATAATTTGGTACAGAAACATACGAGCACATTCTGAGGTGAATCATAGGAGAATCTTTGCTGTCGTTTCCCACTGCGAGAATATTAAAAGCCATTGTAATACACACAGAACAAAATTTCCATATGATGATTTTATTCATAAATATTATGAATTTTTCACCAACTACCATATTCATCATATGGAGATTTCATTATTTGAATTAAAATTTAATGAATTTAATATTCAGAAAACAATTTTTTTTTTTTCATTTACACATGTTTGTATTTATAAATCTTATAGGTATATTTTATTTAAATTTAAATACTGCTTGCTTGTTTCATAAAATATTTTTTGTTTTACAATATGAAATTTTAATATTGCTTATTTTGAAAAATATGATAACATTTTTTTTCAACAAAATTTTCAAAATAAAAAAATTATGAGCAATAAAGTTAATTAAAATAAAAAATAAAAAAATTCAAAAAAAAACATTTTTTTTTTTTTTTAATTTTTTTTTTGTTTGTTCAAAAAGAAAAAAAAATCGCTAAAATTTAGTTAAAAAAAAAAATTTTGTTTTCCCGACAAAAAAATATATCTTGTAATACATTTTTTGAGGTTGTGGCAACGTCTACAGAAGTAAGCATGAGGTTGTGGCAACCTCCATATCGGTGTACAAGAGCTTGTGGTATCTATTAATTGGGTTGTAGCAGCTTCCAAGTCGGTGGAAACAATAGACTTTTTAGATTTTTTGCAACGTTTTTTATAAAATATCTCGGTCTTCGATTTTTCAACGGAACTAGGGTTACTCCTGGTCATAATTTTGTATGTATTCACAAGATGTAGGACGCGGTAAGGTTGTAAATTGATTAAATTGGTTGAATTGAGATTTTAAAGAAATCTTCTTTTTGAACTCATAAACGGTACCAGCCCAGCAAACCAAATGATAATTTTACGATAATGAAACGATATCATTTATAGGCTCAATTTTTCGTTTTCGATAATCTATAATGATACGAAAACGATAGGGTTTTCGATAAAAATGAACCTGTCTAAAACAATATCGTTTTTTTTATCGTTATAGACATCGAGAGGATTTATTTTCGATAAACAAATTTAATTTGTTCAGAAAATTTAATTTTTTGACAAAAATTATAAAGAACACGCAAAAAATGTTCAAATACTTTGAGTTTTATATCTAAAATATATCATTTTTATAACGAATTTAAAAATTATCGTCAAATGGTTTGTAGGGAGTCGGGTTTTTTAGTTGCGCCCGTTTACTTTTTATTTAATAAATTTATTATTCATTTATTCATTTATTTATTTATTTATTTATTTATTTATTTATTTATTTATTTATTTATTTATTTATTTATTTATTTATTTATTTATTTATTTCATAAATACTGGAATATTTCATAACAGATTAAATTTAATATATTACAATAAATTATGTTTCTTTTGGATTACTTTCTTAATTATTAAATTTCATTTTCTTTGCAATTGTTTTTTGAACTATTATAACCTAAAAATTATGTTCTTTATAATATTTTTGTCATTTATTTTTGTTGATACAACTACGTACTCGGTTGTCGTAACAAGCCGAGACAGAATGTCTGGCATTTTTCAGGAATGTTTCAGGCATATTTCCGGCAAACACACGGATAAATGGAACACTTTGGGAAGTGTAAAGCATGTTGTAAAAATATGTGCAATTTAATGCCAGATTCACGGCATATTTTGAGAATGGGCGGAAAACAAACAGCTTGTGATACAAACTCCGCCTTTGTCTGTTTGAAATATATGAAAAAAATGTTTATAAACTGCCTCGATCCTGCCAAAAATTATGTCTGGGGAAAGCAAAATATTATAATTTTGCAGAACGGAAAATGTCAATATTATTTTACTGTAACAGAATGTGAAATTGCGCGGAATTACATTTCGGGTACTGTAAAATAAGGTACGTAAATTTTACTGACATGTGGTTACAACAAATGTATTTTGGTTGCCACTACACTGAAAATAATTTATAGGTCATTTTACGAAATATTTTATCGTAATTTTTATTTCGTAAAATACACGAATAATTCGTAGAATACACGAAACATTTGTAATTTTTATTTTTTATATTCAGAATTCTATTACGACCAATTCGTATATTACATAAATTACAAATATTTCGTATAAATTACGAAACTTTCGTTATATTATTTTTTTTTACAATTTTTTTTACGAAAGAGTAACATATTTTGAGATTTACATTTTACGAGTAATTTACAAAACTTTCATAAATTGTGAGGCTATGTGTAGAATTTTATGAAACATTTGTGTTTTTTTTTTACGAAAAATTAGTAAAAATAAAAAGACGCTTGCATCAAATAATAAATTTCATATTTTATAAATGAATCGTCATTTTCATATTTAGTTTTTTTTCCCTGTTTTTTACAAAAGATTTGTAAAATTCTTAGAAAACGTACAAACATTTAATAAATTACGACGTATTATGTACAAATGATTTTCGTAGATAAGATCAACAAATAGTTTCATAAAATGGACTAATAATATTCGTAATTTTATCATAAATTTACGAAAGTTCTTTTGTGTACTTTACGAAGTATTTCGTAGATAAATTTCACGATTTTTTTGTAAAATACTAGATAAGATATTTCTTAGATGGCATAACAAAAAATGGGCGCCTTTTTTCCACCAAGTGTCCATGTTTATTAATAAATTTTTAATTTCTTTCTATATCTTGCATGGGCTATAGCTCTAAACTATAACTACTTGGCTGACGCCTGGAATGGATCGATTTAATTCTTTTACTGCACTTACGGTCCCTTTAATTGTTTTTTTTTCTTGGAATAGAAAAAGCTATACTTGGTTTATTTGGACTGTACCATTAATTCTAATAGTAGGGAATGCCATTTTATATACAATTTTTCTTAATTTCTATTTTTAACTGTTCAGTTACTTATTTCAAAATAAAGAAACGAAACCATATATGTTCGTAGACTTTCGGTACTATTGTGCCATGGCCAAAAATTGTGACCACTCACCCCTCCTCCGGTATGTATTTTTGTGTGCTTGAACACAACGAAAGCCACTTCGATTGCATATCAAAAAATGTAAATTTCGTTGTCTCTGCTCCGTGGCCCCCCAAAAATATATTTCTAACACTCGATGCAGATGAAGTCAAAGTGAGCGCAACATTTGCGACGACGAGAATGTGTGTGGGGGATCTCACCCCATTAAGTCCTCCCCACAGCAACAAACAACAGCAACCAAATAAATAAAGTTGGGGAGTGGGGGCGGTTTTTGAGTTTCGACTTTCACATGTGATGTGACTGGGAAGGTGACCAGTAACATAACAACAACAAGACAAACAGCAACAAGACAAACAGCAACAACTAATGTTTAGAATATTGCAACGAGGGCGACGCTTCATCGGTCGAATCGGTTGCAGCAGCAGCGGCGGAATCGGCAAAAACTTCCTTGATACAGCAAACGGCCCAGACTCCTGCTCCTTTGGTGCGCAGAACCGCGTACGATGCGGCATCAGTGCCACGATCTGGCAACGCCGCGTCGCTCTGGCAGGCTCTTGAATGAATGATGCCACGTTGCTGTGTTTTTTTGACGCCCTGCCCGCGGCGGAGGGGGGACGG
The DNA here is from genome assembly GCA_951804985.1 of Dryomyza anilis. Taxonomy (NCBI): domain Eukaryota; kingdom Metazoa; phylum Arthropoda; class Insecta; order Diptera; family Dryomyzidae; genus Dryomyza; species Dryomyza anilis. The sequence goes on from OX638134.1 coordinate 89,487,911, forward strand.
GCGCGGCAGCAGTATCTCATGCGGTGCTGCCGAATGAACGCGGGTGGTCAGTTGCTGTTGTTGCTGTCGATGTTGTTGTTGTGCGTATGTGTGTTTGTTGCAGACTTACGGACACAGGCTTAGGCTTTGATGGACAGTTAACGGTTAACGCGGCGCGCGAAGCATTAAACGCGAAACTGTACAAGAGCCGAGTAGCAGCCAAGGCACCGACGACATGCATTGCAAGAGGCTCAAGGGGGTCGGTCGGATGACGGAAGGCAGGGAGAAAGGGGTTGCTGTTGCTAGTGCCGTATCTAATGCTTTTGCGATTGTTGTTGCTGCTGCTGGAGCCAGTGATGTTGGTGATGGTGTCTGTCAGTCTGTTGTGTGCGCAGCAAGCACCAGTTAGCCACCCCTGCGCCTCCCATGCAATGCAATCAATTCGCCAAAGCAACGGCGCATCTTTCGCGGCTGCTGTTGGTGTTGCTGTGTATGTTGCTGCGTGGAGGGTGATGTTGCTGCCACATGCAGCCCGTTAGGCAGCGCCACCGACTCCCGTGCGTCGGCCGTCGCAACGCGTGTTACTGCGGGCACCATTTGTCTATTTGTCTGTCCGTTCCTGCGCCCATTCATTCGCCCCGTTGTCCTTTGCTTGCCGACGTCCTGCAAGTGTTCGTTTTTTCGTAGACGACGCAGTTGCAGCCGCGGCGAGAACATGCTTCGCGCCAGTCAATTGTTTGAAGAAATAAAAAATGAAAAAATAATTTTAAAAATAAAATAAAAATTACAAGAAAAAAAACTCGAAATTAATAAATAAAAAAATATTTACAAAATTTTAAAAAGTTGCAAAAAATGACTGTTGATGCCCCTTGTAGTATGTATTACCGTCTGAGGTCCTTGCACAGCGCTTCATTTACATGCGACGCAGACTGCAAAATAAGAGCAACAACGGCAGCAACAACAACAGCAGCAGCAGAAATATTGCTACGTATGCGACGAACGACGGCGGCGACATGTTAGACACAAGTTTAGTGGTTGTGCAGTTGGGGTGGGGGAGGGAAGAAGTGACGGAACAATAACCCTTTCGGCGGTAGGGGGCGACACAAGTCATGTAGTGGGTGAGGCTTAACTGTCTGGCCGGTCGCGTCCAAAGCCATGCAGCACTGGATTCGGAAGTAAACTTTAATAAAACTGCAGCTTTATTTTCTTTTCAAATGCTGTAGATTTTGAAGTTTTCCGTAAACAAAAAGCGATTTCTGTAGTATTTTTAACTGAATATTCAATTTATTTTCTATTATGTAATGTTTTTAGAAAATCTTTTTTTTTACTCAATTCCTTTTTAATATAGAAAATTAGATAACTGGAAAAAAACTGAAATATATTGGCAGTATATCAATTAGTTCGTAGCTGCGGTAGCTCAGTGGTTAGTGCGTTGGACAACCGAAAGGTCCCCGGTTCAAGCCTGGACTGGGGCTAACAATATCTTTTCAAAGAAACATTTTTCTTATATTGTGATTTATTTATATTCATATTTAAATGTCTAAAATAAAGAAAACAATATGTCACGGTTATCAAGAACTGTTTCAAAACTGACAATAAACTATTAATTTAACTCACTTTTGTGCAATAAAAATAGGCATACTTTAAGTTTGAAGTAGTGATATATTCAGATTACAGACATTTTTATTGAAAATTGATTATATAAAAGAGTCCCAAAAACGTTTTATTTCTATATGTGAACATATATGGCCAAATCCAGAAAACCTTTAACTTTTTATTAACTGAGGACCATGATTTTTTTTTCAAACAATTAAGCTTAAAATGTACATTTAAAGTGCTCCTTTTTTTAATACTATGAAATCTTTGTTCTTATATTCTAAATTCATAAAAAGTTTGGAATTAGTAATACTCATTTTGTGACACAGATTTTATTATGTAATTCTTATATCAGGTGGTCTCCTCATATCAAAAATCAATATATGACGAAATCCTCTGGATATGTTATGGAGAGATATCGTCCATTGAATTTGGAGGTCATATTATAAAAAGATGAACCGATACTGATGATTTGATACATATGAATAAAATACTTGAATAAAAGACATTTGAATTATCTTGAATCCGTTTATTTCTTGTTTCGTAATCGGACTAATAGGTTAAACGTAATTAAGCGAAAAAATGTTCTTTTTCGGACCAATCATTTTTTTTTCTAAAGTTTGACAGTTTTCTATTTGTTCTTTTTTTCGACATATATATTTTTTTGTTCGACAGTTTCCTTTTTGTTATTTTTTTATTTGAAATATATATTTTTTCAAAATATATATTTTTTTCTCCGAAAAGCATATTTTTTGTTCAGAATTTTTAAGTTGTCAAAAAAAAAAATTACGAAAAAAATATTTTTTGGTTTTCCGATTTGTAAAAATTATTTTTTTTGTTGGTCCAATTTTTTTATTATAATCGAAAAAATAATATTCTGAAATTATTTATGTTTTGATAATTATTTTTTTATAACTATTTTATATAGAAAAATTGTAATATTTTTTCAAAAAATCGTATGCAGTATTAAACTTTATATGCATTATAAATTCATAAATGTGTAAATTAAGAAAATGTTTGCTTGTAAATTTGTTATTCAAGAACATCTTTTTGAATATGAAAACATTAAAAAAATACAATTTTTTTTCATTGAATGAAATTTTCAATATGATGAATTTTGAGTTGGTAAAAAAATTCATAATATAGATGAAAAAAATATGATATTGAAGATTTGTCCCGTGTCCCTAATAGTTTCTACTACATAGAAATGATGATTTTATTCTTAAATATTATGAATTTTTTACCAACTACCAGATGATGATGATTTCATTCATTGAATTTAAAGTTAATGTTTTATTGTTCAATATAATGTTCATAAACATCAAATTTACATACAAAAAATCGAAAAACGAATAATATTTTTTTTTTCCAACAAATAATGTTGTTTCCTAAAAAATTTGTTTTTATTAAAAAATATTTATCAAAAAATAAATTATCATACACAAATTTTTCGATTTTTTTGTTTTATATATATATTTTTAATTATAGTTTTATAAATATAACTTTTTTTAATAAAAAGTTGTATAATAAATAAATATATTTTGGGTATTCATATAACTTGTTAAGTCCTGCTAACTGGCTATACTTAACAAATTTTTAAAATCTATTACAATTTTTGTATGGAAATCGACTTAGCAGGGAATAGCAACGTATCAAGCTCTGAGATGTGTTTATATTTGATAAATCTAATTTGTTATGACTAGTTTAAAATTCATCATTGTTAATTGTGTGTTATTCATTTAGGAGTTTTACTAAGCACTGGAAACTAAAATATTTAGGTGCAAATTATACATTTTGACTGCATTTTTAAGTTAACAAGAAAAGTACGTTCATATAAAAAGGAGCTTACTTTAACAATTTAAAAATTTGGCACGACTTAACACGTTATATGAATACCCTTATTACAAAACATTAACTAATTAATAAACAAACCTTTTGAAACTCTAAGGTATGATAAAAAACGAAATGAACGAAAAGTAAATATTTTGATGGAAAATGTGGTTTGATGAACACCATTTTTTCTATATCTTGTACATTAGACTGACAATGGATAATCATGATTTCAAATCGAGAGGAGGTCACCCCCTAGAAATGCTCTATTTGATGAGAAAATCTATGTGAAGAAATGGACCCGCCGGGACCACAAAGTAAGCGTTTTCGTTCCTAAATCGTTCCTAAATCGAAATTATGTCTCTCAAACACATTAAACTTATAAAAGTTGGTAAGTCATCAGTTGGAAAATTTTATTATCTTTTCAACAAAATAAAAATAAAAAATCGGATAAAAAATACAAAAGCAGTGATTATTTTAACAGCATCCTTCGTTTTTATTTTCATCAGTCCCGCCTAGCCTGAAATACTTTAAACTCAATAGATCGATTCCCATCTAAAATTTATTTTGAATATGCTTTTGACATCCCTTGTGATTATTTTGCGACTACTTTGAGGTCCCGACGGGTCCATTTCCCATATTCGGATTTCGCTGAAAATTTTCCACATCGATTTTCTCATTCAATAGAGCATTTCTAGGGGGTGACCTTCAAAATCAAACAAACAGTCTATTGTACACAAAGGGTTTTTCAATAAGAGCGCTACAAAAGTTTTTTTTAAGGGGTTTTCAACAGGGACGCTACAAAAGTAGAGCGACAGGTACAGCAAACAACGCCATATTTCTTGCCGCTCTTTTGACATTTCTCCTCAGTAAGGTTTGTCATTACATGGTGGAAAGATGCGAAATAATATTCACATATTTATTTCGCATTTTAACTTAATTAATGAATTTCCTATTGTTTGCCAATTCTGAAAACTTTTGGCGTTTATTTATTTCCGCATGTATCTATAATGTTTGGCAAGAAACTGGCAACCGAACAGCTGATAGACATGAGGTTGCCGTTTGTCATTTATTTTGTTGATACAATAACGTACTCAGTTGTCGTAACATATGCACAAACGTCAAATTTTGGCAGAATGAAAAATGCAATCATTAAAATGAACGTACCATTTTTTAATCTAACCGAAATGTTAGTCCGCGCAACTGCACGTTCGTTTGTCGTAACCTCATACGACAAACGAACGTGCAGTTGCGCGGACTAACATCTCGATTAGATTAAAAAATGGTACGTTCATTTTAATGGCATGAGGTTACAACAAATGTATTTCGGTTGCAACACTGAAACGTTGGTTCAATTAACCTCATGCCAAAAGAGGATTTTCTGTGTGTACCATTACCACAAGTACTCATATTATTATATTTTCTACCATTACTACAAAAGAAGTAAAAAAATACTAAAGTATTAATTTGGCTTTTTTAAAATTTTTAATTAAAAAAATATATATTTTATACATTGTACTCATAAAGATGTTTCAAAAATTGTAACAACAACAAAAAAATCTGAAATGTTGGTTATGATGTTCGCCCTGGAAGGTATCGATGATAAATATGTACGTTATTCGTAACGGATTGAATTATATATTACGAAGTTTTAGCATTTTTGTACCCAATTAAATATATCTGTGCCTTAAGTATCACCATTGGTCACCTCTCTCCTCTTCTACAACTCCATAGTACTCTCCTCCTGCTCCACAGTTCAAAATTCGTAATTTTTCGCTGTTTCTTTTACGCGTTTCCCCTCTCGTCGCGTGAGCAGCCGTGTGTTTTTATAAAAATATCTCTTTATTATTTGTGCGGCATTCTTGTGGTTTTTCGTTTGTTGCTGCTGCTGCTACTTTGCAATTATTTTTATTTCCACTTCTTTAATTTTCAGCAGACTTGTTCAGCTTTTGTTATTCTTGGGGCGGCCTTTTATGGCGATCGTCATCGGCGTCGTCGTCGTCGTCATTTCATTGACAGGCAGTCAGTCAGTCAGTCAGTTGCGTCTTAAAGATTTTTAATCAGTGCTGTTGCTTAATTATCCACATTTTCTGTTATTGTTGTTGTTGCTGTTGTTTATAATTGTTGCTGACTGGCGGAAAATAAGCAACCTTTGAGCACAACAGCAAAACATCGAAGCAAATAATTAAAAAAATATAATAAAAAAAATATAAAATGTAAAAATTTAAAATTTAAAACTGAAAATGCCACAAGCAACGCAGTCCCCAAATTATTTTCCAGCAACACAACAGCAGCAACATTTAACTTAATCAGCTGCCACAGATTAGCGGCCAGTTAATTAATAGCCAACAATACAAATCACACCAACAACAACAGTAACAGCAACAACATAAACCCACTGCACAACAACAATGCGGCCAAATCAAATATTATGACCCATATGTTAGCCATAAAAAACCGACAACAACAGCAACTCGTTGCCAACTCAGTGCAACACCTGCAACATGGAGCCGTTAATCGTCGCACGCGCCAAACGCTATCAATTGCAACGCTGATTGCAACGCCAATTTGCCACATGTTGCTGACGCCAAAGCCGTTGCCACCGATGCTGCCACTGCTACTGCTGCTGGTCATGGTGTTGGTGATGGTGGCAGCGATAACAGCGCTCGTCAGCAACATAATGTGTGTGAACAATGCGCAGCGCGCAACACTTTCGATTTCGGTATCGTCGACACGTAGCACGTCGCGCCACGCCACGCGCCGGATGCGGATGTGCGGCAAAACAAACAAAAAAAAAAACAGAAAATTCCAACAACAGTAGCTGCACAACGGTTGCATTGCAATGCAACGAACGCAACTGCAGCAATTTTTGCAATTTTTTGCTTTTTTATTTTGACAAATTTCGCCTCTGTTGCTGCCACAGATACAACAGCAGCAGCAGCAACATACATGACAGGCAGGCGGCTGCAGCCATTTAGTCATTTATGCAACACATGCAGCACATGCATCCATTCATGCAGCTGGCAGGAAAAAATTGAGAAAAAAATATGGGAAAAAAGCAAAATCGCGTTTTTCGCATGCAAATCATAAACGCGAATGCAGCGCGATGCGTTGTCTGTCTGCCTGGCTATGTAGAGTGTCTGTCTGCCTTGCAGTCTGTGTGTGTGTGATGGGGGCTGCAATTTTTTTGTCGCTGTTGTCGAGTAGATGGCGCTGGTTATTGCTGTTGTTGTTTAATCCCAGCGGTGCAATCAGTTGCAACAGAGTGCATTTCAATGCCAGCAACAACAACAACAATAACAAGTGCAACAGCAGCAGCATCACAAAAACGCGATGATGATGACGTTGTGGCACAAACGCAAACAAACAGTAGCAACAGCAACAACAGCACCATTGCCTGTTGCAGCAACAGGTGTGCCGCACAATTAGCAACGCATCAGTGCTGCCACGGCCGCCGCCAATAAAACATAAAAATTGATCAACGCAACAATGTCGCTTATCAGCGCGAAATTTAAATTGTTGCTGCCAGCAGCACCAGCAGCATCACACTCAAAAAATCAGCAGCCTTATGACTGTAGCTGATGCATGTGATTGCAGTCAAAATGCAGCCCAGCCCGACTCCTTCTCTCTCTCTCTCACTCACACAGACAGACAGACACACTAAATAAACAATGAAAGTGCTGCCAACAGTTGCTGCAATTTGGCCTTTAAATTGGTACTCCTGCTGCTGCTGCTGCTGCCACCTTCCCTGCCAACAACAGCAACACTGCGCGCATTACACGCAGTTCAGTGCATTTTGGCAGCAACAGTTGGTCAAAATTCGCCACAAACAAAACCAACAGAATCAAAAAAAAAAAAAAGAAAAGCAGGCAACACACAAAAAATCACCCCAAAAACGACCATATCTCTGCGGTGCATCTGATGCACATTTGATGGCGCTTAAAGTGGCAAAAAATCCAATGACGTTGTTGTTGCTGCTGCTGCTGTCGATATTGCTGCCGCAATGTTGCTGTGTTTGTGCAGCGCATTTGAATTGAGCTGCGTGCAAATTGACGCCGCGATATCAATTGACTGACAACATTGACTTCGTGGTACTTGGTAGAACAGGAGAAGAAGTTGCTGAGTTAAATTTCAGTTTTTCTGTTTGATTTTTAAATTCAAATTACAAATAATTTTATTTTTTGTTGCGAATATTTTCTCCTTTGTGAGCAACATAAATATAACTTATATTTTTATTATAAAATCATCTAAAAAACACTAATAGTTTGGGTTTGTTACAGGTTCTTCTTACATTTCTTATTTACTGAACTAAGAAATGTTTTATAAAATGCTGTAGTTGTTTTGCCGAAAATGTTCAAAATTGGAGAATTGATTAAATCCCCCTAATTGTTATTAGAAATCACTTATACAAGGTGTTTGGTTCATCCATGTCAATAATTCAGGGGGTCATTCTATGACTCAAAAAATAAAATAAAAAAAGTCTCTAATTTTGCACCCATTTTATGTTACTGGATGTTTAAATGCAGATTACTGACATAATATAGTAAAGAAAATTGGTTATAATGCATAATCTGTTGATAAATGAATATCAATTTTTCACTCACATTTTTAAAATTTCTACAGGACCCGCCACTGGGTAATTATTTCTGCAGCATAAATTACCGGATTCGACTCACTGTAATTGATTTTAAAATACTGGAAATGAACTGGTGTATCATTATAAATTTAAAAAACTGAGGTAATTGTTAACGATATTTTAAAAAATCAATTACAAAGTTAAAATTTGTATTTTTTTTAGTAAATTTTAACCTTACGTACATTTAAAAAAAGAAAGTAATGATGGGGTTCGAAGGTGTGATATACCATTGGAAAGGTTATATAATGGCCTAACATATGGGTGAAAAATTGATATTCAAACAGATTATACTTTATACGCAATTTTCTTGACTAGGTTATATCAGTAATACGCATTACTTAAACACCCTGTTTTTGTAAATTCTATATACAAAGAAAAAAAATTTCATTTAATGATATTATTCAACAATATATTTTTACCAACTACCAGATCCATCATATGAAGATTTCATTTATGTTATTTCAAGATATTGTCTTGACGTGCTCAAAGTCGAGTATGTAGAAATTTTATTTTATTGTTCAATTTTTTACCAAAATAAAAAAAAATGATAGACTTTTTTTGGTTAAAAAAAAGTCTCAAAAACTTATAAAAAATGACCGAATTTTTATCCCATTTTTATGGGATCAAATGAAGAAAAATTTTGGAAAAACAAATTTTGTTTAAATAATTCTAAAATGTACATATTAAAAAAAAAACAAAAACTATTTTATATTTTGAAAAAAAAAACCGAAATTTTTTTTTTTTTATATTTTCGAAAATGGTTTAAATTAGAATCGATTACTTTTTCACTGTCCATCATCAATTTGATATTCATAATATTGATGTTTAGCAGTGAAATATTATGAATTATTTTTCAATACAATGAATAATGGTTTGAGTAACAAAATTCATCAATATTAAAAGGAATTTACTGTGTAATTCTCGGATGCTGATTTTGAAGTAAAATTTATATTTTTTAAAAAGTTTTGAACATATTTTAAAATGTAAGTGTACTTTTCTTTAAAGAAGTTAAAACGATCCCATAAATGCACATAATATTGTACACGAATTATGAATTTATTAATTTTTCATAAAATCATCACACATCAGTACACTTTTTTATTCGCAGTTTCAGCAAAACGGTAAAACTGTACCGACTAAATTATTTGCTGCATTGACGTACAAATATTCATATTAGTAATCGCAATTGCTTATACAACAAAGAATAGCAAATGTTTTCATTAATTAGTAAATTTAATTGCTGGATTGATTTATAAATGCAATTAATATTGTTGATATATTTACATTATTTTTTTCTGTGTACCTTACAGGCAAACGTTAGTAACCAACAAAAATAAAATTTTACAGGAGGCGAAAAAACATCTCAAATGAGTTCAATATTTTATTGTCAGTAATAATAATAGTGAATTCCAATTTAAAAAATATCCATTACTTGCAAAAGTATTTGAAGAAAAATGTAGTTACGATGATTTGGCTTTCCTAATTTATTTCGAATTAATTTTAAATTATACTACTTCTGATGCTAAGGTAGGAAGCAACGGTGTAGTATTCCGCTTTTCTGTAAACGACAATATTGGCACATGTTTGATGAAAATTAAGACTAGCCAGTGGTCAATATTTTAATTTGATAGAAAAATGTATTGGAAGTACATAATAAATTTAAGTTTTCTATTTTTACTTTAGAGCTACACAAATTCTCTACAAATAAACATTGCCATTAAAGGAGTTAAACATCCTTGAAGTAGTCACTATAAGAAATAAATAAATATTCTGGTCATTCTGAAAAAGTCCGTAAGTATCTACAAACATAAGATGTGTCTTAAATATTGAGTTTATAGTTCAAATGCTTTAACTAAGCCTTATAACAACGCACAGTATTAAATTAAAAATATATACAAAATTTATCGTAACCAACATTTTTCAAAATATATTAACGAAATATAAAAGGGCTCTCCCAAACATAATTTTGACGGCATTACATATATCTTTGGGGCTTTATGGAAACAAAAGTATTATTGCATTACCAAACATTATTATAATAACAGCCAAACATGTTTTTGTTCTCTATAAAACATATTTATGTTCAGAATGAATAATTTTAGGCGTTCTTGCAAACATATATATCTTTGAATGTAATTAAAGTAATGTAAAAAAATGATTTTTTACACAATATTCATGTTGTTCCTTTATTTAAATTACATTTTATTTATATATTATTTTTATTTAAACTATTATTTTTTTATTACAAATCTTTTACTTATTCTTAATTATTTTATTTCCATCTATTGTTTATATTTTGAGCTGATTAAATTACGGAGTAATTGGATATTTCACAAACAGCCACTATCTGGTATTAACAGTGATTGGCGGTACTTAAACAAATTCCTCAACCAAAAATAACTTTTGAACTATATGAAAGTATTAATGTGAGTATTGCTGAGTACTAAAAGTAGGCAACATTGTTATTTATTTGTAATGCCAAACATAAATATAATTAAAGCGTTGTCAAACTAATTATATTATTTTTAAATTCGTTGTCACCCACGAATAATCAAAAACATATAATTCAAAGAACCTTTTTTGTCGTTGGTTGTGTTAAATAGCGGAAATATCAACCATTCATATATTAATATCTGATGAAAAATATATATTTCTACAGAAACATTAATATAGTAAATTCATGTAAATACGCGATTAAAGAAATTTAATTTATGTTTACATTTCTTATATTAATATTTCAATCTGAATAAAGTTATTATACAATTTAATTATAATGTAATTCGATTTCACTCCTAATATTTATACGGTGATTTCGAATTACGTTATAATTACATTCGAGCAAATTCAAACAAATCTTTTCCATCCATGTAAATACGTTTTGTAGACCGTAATGGTACTTGAACTGGAGTCCGTCTAAAGACGGTCGTGAGCATTAAAATACTTCAACAAACAGAAAAAATGCATTTATTATTTTTGGGAAACTATTTTTCAACAGTATTGTAAAACAGTTTTGTAAAAAACAGTTTTACAAATGATTTTTCGTCTAAAAGTGCAACGCATTCCACAAGTAGTTAGTCCTTCAGAGCGTGTGTAAATTCCGATTATGTCAATTTATGTGCCACCCAACTACGTACAATATGTCTGTCTGTCTGCTCGTCCGTCCGTTTGCCAATTGAATCCCACACCTACGAGGCTTCGCAGCAGCTGCAGCGCGCATTTGACCACGAATTTGCGGTCGGTGTCGGTGTTAAAAACGTTAAAAATTATTGCAACTGTGTGAATGCAGTCGATTGTTGTTGCTGCTGCTGTTGTTGTTGTTGTTGTAATTGTTGTTTTGTTCGCACTCAATTCGCGGACATGCAACGAGTTGCTGCCAGCCATTGCAGCAGCAACAGCAACAAATCCAAAAAAAGGCAGCAACACTCGCGGCAACACAATTTGTGTTGTTTGTTGTTCGTTTTTTTATTTTTCAGTTACTGTTGTTGTTGCTGAGTTTCGCACTATGCCACATGGATCCCTAATAATCGCTTTGACTGTCGTTGTCGCTGCCGATGCCGCTGCACTGCATCTGCATGTCATCGATGCATTTCGGAAAAAATCAAACGTTTTTGCGGCTGTGCCGTGAGTGGGTGGCCCATCGAATGTCTGTCTATCTGTCCGTCTGTTGCATGCCAGCTGTGCTGCAGGTGAAACCCTGCGGCTGCTGCGAGAGCGCGGAAAAAAAATGCTAAAGTCACAAATTGGCGATTTTTTTATGCAGTCGCGCGGCAGCAACATCGCGGCCTAACGGGGCCCCATTAGTTGCAACTGTATGCGTTGCACTGCGCACGTGTCCGCCTGTCTGTCTGTCAGTGTCTGTGTGTGTGAGGGAGCTGGTGGCAGTCGGGATAATCGTTGACATGCATCGCATTGAACTGAACACTGAAAGTGCAGCCGCGCGACCAGGACGCGATGCGATGCGTTGCGATGCGATGCGCCGCATGCAAACAAACGCCGCGCATTGCAATAGCGAAAAAAGTGAAATGAGACGCCGTGTCAGCAACAAAAGTGCGCCAAACATGTTGCACGAAAAAATAAAACATAGCGCGACGCGACGCGGCAAAAAAAGAAAGAAATGCGCGTATATAGAGCAACAATGACAACAACAGCAACAACAAAAACCATGTGCAGTTGCAACAGCAATGCAATATGCTGTTGTTGTAAATACTGCTGCTGCTGGTGGTGGTGGCATAATTGCTGTGACCTTGACGCATGCCGCGCCAGTCGTATGCGATTTTTGGCGGTCGTTGCACGTTTTTATGTCTCAATTGTCGTCGCTGCTGCTGCTGTTGTTGTCAGTGAATTGTGCTCGTTGGCAGTCAATATGCGATCCATAAGCTGTCAGCTGTCAGTTGGCACGCGGCAAGGCGGCTCTTCAAAAGGACTGTTTATGTTGCTGTCGTGTTTTGTAGTTGTTGTTGTTTTTGTTATCTGTCTAAATGTGTGCCACTGTCTTTGTGCTACTGCTGCAGTTATTATTTTTGTTGTTGTTTTTGCTATCACTGCACTGTGTTATCTGCTGCTGCTGCCGCCACCTTCGCCACCGTGTCACGCCTTCAAACAATTTGCACAGAATCGCGCTACACACGGCAGCTGTTTGTCGGTCGTCTGTCTGCAACTTTGCCCATCCAGCTGCCAACATGTCTAACGCAACGCGGCTGGCTGCCGATTTTATGTTTTTATGATTTGTGTGACGTTGATGTTATCGATGGCGGCAGCGACCACCGTCGCGCGACTTGTTGCACGTTGAGCTGTCGCGCGCGTAGTTCGTAGTTTGACATTTGCGGTCAGTCAGCCGTTGTGTTGCGCCACGCCGGACGCTGCACTAATGCAGTTATTATATTTGTTGTTGTTGTTGTTCAAATAATGACAATTCTTTCAACGCCGTGCAGTCGCTTCGCGTTTGAGTGGCATGATTTGTGGCGCACTCGAAGCACGACATGGGGTGCTGCCGGTGATTCACGCAGTTGTTGACATAATTTATGGGCAACATTTTGCAGCAGCGATTGGCATTGGAATTCGTTCGCAGCAAAAATTCAAAATTTTAAAATCCATTTTAATTTTACGAGAAACAGTATTATTGAAAAAATTACACTACTCTATAAATTAATACTATATACAACTGTCGACTGCTGATTTTGTCTTCATATTCATTTTTCCATATAACGTAGCGTTTTTAAGAAAATTGCAAACGAAAATTGCAAACGAAAATTTAGAACCATTTCAGCTACTTCAAAAATTTTAAAAAACAAAATTAAAAAATAATAAAACTTTTTATTACAGTTGTCCTAATTTTAGAATACTAATTAATGCAAATAATTCTATACGTTTTTAATATATTTTGATATAAATACGACAATTCTTTTTTTTATTTTTTTATCATTTAAATTTTTATGATAAACATGAAATATTATATGTTTTTATCCAGACCATATTCCAAATTATTGATCAAAATGACTAACTGTTTTCTAAGTGTTCTTAAATAGACTTAAAAGCAAATTAAAAATAGTTTAAACAAATACAAAATTTGCGAATTTAGATCGAAACATGCAAGGACCCGTGCATAAATATGGGGACGAAAAGAAAAATTATTCTCTCCCAATACAACTCTTCTCAAAGACAATGCCCCGCAGAATTCTTATCCGAAAATATTTTCCCGCAGATAATTCTTTGAAAGACAATTCTTTCATGGATAATTATTGTACGAAACTTTTTTTAGATTTTTATTTGAGCAGTATTTTTCAAAATTTTTTGCACCGCTGTGGTAATTTTTTTGTGGTGAGTTTTAGTGTGGTGATTAAGGAGTGGTTTCGGTGTGGTGAGTTTAAAAATTTGTACACCCTTGTGTGCAACATCATTGATATCACTGTAGATATACAGCATCTTAAAAATTTAACTTACATGGGAGGTATCACGCATAGTTCGATCCCGCCCACATTTTGTGAGATCGATGGAGAAATAAAGCATTGAGCTAAATTTCATTAAATTCGCTATTCTAATTGCGTATATAATGTGTTTGTTATGGTTGGGTTGTCTGTGACGTGCTACGACCAGTCGACCAAACCCATCAACATATACCCTATATTCTGCCCTTTATCCTGCTACACGAACAATTCTTCCTGGCTACGGAACTGAACACTATTTCAATTTGGTTTTTTACTCTATAACATAGCAATACTGAGTCGAAATAAATTATTTTGGGGAATATTAAATGCAGTGCTTTCATTTAAGTTTAGTAATTGCTAAACGTAGATTAGCTTAGGTCTCGCTAAATCACAGAAGTATTAAAAATACGGAACTAAGTACAAAGTGAAACCATTATTTGATACCCTGGAATAATGGTACCCATTTTTTCTAGTTATTCTAGAAATTTTTGACGTCTAAACGTATAAAAAATTGAGTGTAAAAAATATAAAAAGAAAATTCTCAAAAATAGTAAACATTAAAAAACTTAGAAAAACATTGGAAAATTCGAATCGTTCATCACTTTAAAATTCGTATTAACAGATTCAAAATTATTTTGACCAAAAAATCGTTGAAGAAATTTCCATTTATTAAGAAATAACTCTAAACTTTAGGAACAAAGTGTACATATACAAAAAATAAATCAAATTTTCAAAGCGATGTTGTTAGATAATTAAAAAAAAAAAATTGTAAGCAAAAAGTATTTTTAGACAAAAATAGTAGTGTTAAGTTTTATACGGAACTTTTTGTCCCGTCCGGAATTTTTCTGTGATTTATTATGAAAAAACTAAAAACTTTAGGAACAAAGTGTAAATATACGAATAAACACATGATTTCAGCTATTTTATCAATTAATTAAAAAAAATAATTTGTATTTGAACTTCCATATGAACCTCGACATGCACTTTCATTTTTTTACCGTCCGGATCGACCACTATTTAATTTATATCTTTTGATCTACCGTATAGAATTTCTTAATATTTTGCAGATGTTTAATTCTATCTAAATATAATGTGCAAGATAATCCATTAATTTCCCTTCGAGATATTCAAGTTTTTAGCGTACGAATGTTTCGTCCGGAACATTAGGAAATGCCCATTTACAACACATAGACAAAATTTTCAAGCATATCGGTTCATCAACTTAGACAATAGGACCCATTGAAAACACAAATCACAACTACACTCAAAATAAAAAGTCTGTAACAGTAGCAAAAAAGGTTGCTAATATAGCAAAAATGTTTGCTGAAAAGAGGAAAGCGCTGGATTCTGCTGAAACAGCAAATAACTATTAGAGCAGACAATTTTAGCTATTTTAACAAATTTTCATAAAAAAAGAAAATAAAAAAATATAATTTTTAGTATTTTTTTATTTCTGATATACTTTTTTTATTTTAGTATAATTATTTTTTATTATATTTATTTCAATTATTTTTATTTATCTCATATTTTTATTTTTCCTTTATTTCACTCTTGCATGCGTGCGTTATTATTACGTATAAGAAATATTTCTTTTAAAAAAACATGTTGTCGAATAAGAGTCTACGAATTATAGACACATTTAGTCGTGTCGCGTCTCGTGACTATGGCGCCATCTAGTGCAGGTTAGCTACACTAGCAATATGCACACCAATGACACTAGCACAATCTGGATCACTAGCAGAACTAAGATTCCCAGCAAACAGTTCGCTATAGCAAATAAATGTAAGCTGTAAATGCAATTTAAAGTTTTCCAAAATTTAGCAGAGTTTGTTAGTAATAGCAGACTTTTTATTTTGAGTGTATGTTCCCTACTAGGTTAAATACTGCTTGCTTCATTTATAAAATAAAAATTATTTGCAAATAATATTAAAAAATATATTATGCCGAAAAAGACTTGTCTGTCAAATATTTTGCAACGAGAATTTTTTTCGAAAAGAAATTTTAAACTAATAGTTTAAAATTTCTTTTCGAAAAAAATTCTCGTTGCAAAATATTTGACAGACAAGTCTTTTTACACATATGTGTAGATAAATATCAAACGTGTCTAAGTACAAAATGAGCAAATTTAGGCAAATTGAGTTTTTTTACTTTTTTAGCGAAATATTTGATTTTTTGATTGCAAATTATTACAATTTACATTTAATATGTAACCATTGCGTAAGCTTAAAATAACCAATAATTACTATTATAATTTAAAATAAATATGTTTTTATATTGGACTTAGGCTCATTTCTTATGGACTAAGTCCTATGGACTTACGTTTGAAACAATTTCATGTTTGAAAAAAAAAAAACAAAATGACAAAAATGAAATATGAAATACGAGAACGTACTCGGGTTTCTGCAACTAGTACAAAAAAAAAACATTTAAACAAATTTTTTTTTTGTAATTAAGAAGAATATATGTTGGCTCGTTTGGTTAGTGCGTTGGACTACTAGCCGAATGGTGCCGGGTTCAATACCTGTGACTGCCAACATCTTTATCATAGAAAACATTTTTCTATGCGACGCTACCTCTCGGCAGTCAATGCCAAACCTACGAGATTACACTACACCCTGCCGTTCGGATTCGGCATTAAACTGTGTAGGTTCCACCACTTTAATAACACGCACAGCTCTAATGGTGAGAGATTTCGGTCTAAGTTCTCCAGAGAACTGTAGCGCCAAACTATTATTTAATTATAGTTTTTTTTTTTATAAAGTTTATATTTTATTTTATATGTCCATTTTATTTTATATGTCTTCTTGTGAAAAAGAATACGTCGTTCGATGACAGTGTTTCACAAGTAAAACATATCATCAAATGTTATTAAATGTTATTAAATCTTTTTAATTATATTTAGGTACAGAATTTTTGAAACTATTAAGGCCACAGGGGAAAGATAGAATGCGGCCATGTGTAAAAGTATGAAAAGACAGAGACAGCAAGTGAATCTACTACACACAATATATAAATAATTGCAGTTTTCTCGTATTATCGCATTTATTTATGACCTTCTGATTTTTTAAAAATATTTTGTAATTAATTGGGAAGGTTATTGCAATATTGTTGTCCATTTAAACCTTTTTGAAACAGTAAAACATTCTCCTACGGTACAAGTTCTTTGCAAACTTACAGTGATGACATGGGCCATATCGCCTTGTGATTGGTTGAGAGGGACTTAGGCAAATTTGATTTTTATGAATACTTGGACTTAATCAGATTTGGTAAAAACATAAATATTTAAGTAATTTTTTCTCCAAAACTAATCTTTGAAAAAATTATAACTTAATACAATATGTTGGTATGATGGGTTACGGTATATATTGACTAAAACCTCAAAAATTTTGAAAAGTGGACTTAGGCACATTTGATATTTATCTACACGTATAACTAATTTTCTAGAAAAATATATTAAAAATATTCACAACAAAAAGAAAACTAAATAGTTCAAGTTTTTTTACCATTTTTTATTAAACATTTTTATATTAATTTATTGCGTTACTTTTGCTATTTTGAAAAAATTATAATTTAAAACAAAAACCATATTAAAAATAATTAAATTAGATATATTTTTTAATAATTTCATCAAAAGGAAAATATCAAATAAAATGTTTTGTTCCTATAAAAAAACAAAAATACTTTTGCGCCTTAATATGGTTGACAAAATAAAATGTTGCCCAAAAATATGTTCAGTCGAGACACAAAAAATTGGAATTAATTGATATCTGTTAGGTTTTGGTATGGGGACCAAGAGTTACCAACTATGTACAGTGGAAACGCATAAATCAGAGAATCTGTGATTTTTACGAATTTATAGAATTCCATTAACTGGCGCGCATCACGTGTGCCATTAGACAAAATAAGTTTAAATAAAATTGTAAAAAATTCTAGGAAATAAAATACAACACAAAAAAGGAGATATTGACGCCGCACCCCAAGAAATGCGGCGACAACGTTTTTATTTATTTATTTTGTTGCAGCAGCAGCTAATGTCAAAAATATTAACTTATTCCTTTTTATTTAGCATTGCAAATTTGTGTGGCTGCCACAACAGACAGACCGACACATTGACAGACAGACAGACACTAAAAACAACGGCAACGACAATGACGACGACATCTGACTGTTTGGACAGGACTGGGCTGGGCGCTTGCATTGGTGCGGGACCCATGCTATGGACTACCCCCACTCTGAACTAAAATGCCATACGCCATAAAGGGCTGCAAGTGCTGGGTGTTGTTTTAGTCGAAGTCCTTGCTGTGGCTGTTGCTATTGCTGTTGCTGCCGCGGCTGAGTGTTTCGTTAATAGCATTTGGCGAATTCGCTTTGAGAGCAGGGGTCGCCAACACTACAAATGAAAAAAATCAAATGCATTCTGTGGCAGCAGCAGCGGCAAGTGTTGCCACCCAGTGCGCCGAATGTGCAAAAGAAAGAATGAAATAATGAAAGGCAGACAAACGCGTATTTTGCATATTATTTGCGACGCAATGCGTTTTGCTTCATTTTTCGCTGTCAACGACACCCACTCGGCGCGCTCACTCACTCACTGACGCACGTCCGCACAACTCCAAAAATATGCCATTCGCACATGAGCCATGAGCCGAACTGCATGTGTGCCTGTGTCCGTGCACCAGCCCGCCGACTCTCACACTCGAGTCTGCCTGCACAAAGGCTGAGCCTTCATTTTTTATCAAAGAACTGAACTGAACTCAACAAACGAAATGCAAAACTCGTCGTCCTCGTGCAATTCTTGTTGCTGTTATCAAAATAAAACGGCGACGAATGCCACGAACAACGCCAGTCGAATTTAACTAAACAAAAAAATCCATTTAGAAAAATTGCGCGAGTTTTTCGACTATTTTATTTTTCAAATTTTTATTTTATTTTTTAAATTTTTTCATTAGAGACAACGCGCGAGATGCTTTTTCTGCGGGTGTTGCTGCTGTTGCTGCTGATGTTGCTATTGCTGCCTGGTTAGTTACTCCCTTCGACTCGAATTCGTCGTCGTCGTCGTCGCATTGGTTCGAGTCTCTTTCATATAAATGAAAATATATGCGCACACATACCATACTCAGGAAAAACAGAATATCTATGCAATAAAAACAATAATAAAATTTCGAAAAACGACACAAAAATAAACGACACTTTCGATAAAAATTGCGAATTTACAATGCAATACTACGGCTGGAATCGGACTTTTGTGAAGTGCACAAAAATAAAGAACTTGAATTCGTTTCACCACCCACTGGATGGGCGCAGACTCCCAGCCTCCGCACAGACTCACGTGCTAAACAAGATTCACTCTTTTAACAGTTTCTTCTCACCGCCTTTGCTCACTACTTCCCACTCGCTTACCTCTCGCTTTCGACTCCCTTACCTCACTTCCATGCGGCTCCGTTGAATTTGAGAAACGTAGATTTTTGAACCATACTTTTAGGCGCTCCAACTCCGTGCCGAAAAGCCTTTTTGTACGGCTGCCATTGCAGCAGTTTTATCACAGAGACTACAAAAACTTTTTAGAAATACAAAAAAAAAATAACGTTTGTACATAAAAATAAAGAAAAATCCTTCAAAACGATTTTTTTACACTTTTGTGCGTTTTGCACACTCGTCAATGTTGCTGCTGGTGATGTTGTTGGTCTTGCTACTGCTGCATCAATTTCAACATGAGCAATAGGCTTACTTATGCATCCATCCGTCCATCCATCCATCTGCGATAGTACGTCGCACATGAAAAAATTGCCGCCTTTAGTTTTCGCATTGAAATTACTTTGGGGGCGTTCAATGGGTTCGAGCGCCCATGCCCTTGAGCTGGAGTGTGTCGTTGCTATCGATACCTTTGGAAGAAGGACATTTTTTGCAAAAATTTACAAATTTGTACTGGGTGGAAAGTTTGCTGCAGCATATTTTTCTATAATGTATAAGGTTTAATTTTTCTAATGATGCTGCTGCGCAGTTATACAATTTCCAAATAGGGCAACATTATGGGAAATGACGAGCTCCAAATGGAACATCACTCATGCCCACTAATATATGGCATAGGCACGCTGAAATGATTATGAGCCCAGGAAGCTATAAATAGCTGCAATAGCGCTACCCGTCTTTGCCGACTTTGACCTTTTCCGGAGAACGAACGGAGAGCTCGAAACGTTTAAGAATTATGAGCATTTTAATTTAATTGAATGTCTCGGCAATAGCTAAAAAACGAGCCACAATAACAAAAAACAAAACGAAAAAATATGAAGAAATAATTTATTTGAATAACTCACGATTGCATGATGCAAATATTTATTATTTGCCATTTGCAGCGAGCCCTCATATTAGCCGCAAAATAACATATTAGCCAAATGGTAAAAGGCAAGAAATCGAAAATCGTGCCTTGGCTACTGTTTCGACTACGCTTTGCAGCCGATGCGATACGATGCGACTCGATGCGATGGAGGGCGCATAAAAACCAGCGAAAATAATATAAAAAATTGAAAAAAATGAACAACTGCAGATGTAATAATCAACGAAAAGACTGGAATTAACGAAATTATTAAAACAAAAACAATAGAATACGAATGCAATGTGCTTTCGGTCGGTCGGTCGGGCTCAAGACGTTGGTTGGGTTGTTTTGAATCGAGTCGAATTGAACCATACGAGGTGCTGCCAGCACATAGAGCAACGCGAGAGGCCACTTTACGCGAGAGGCCACACGGTGCCAGTGCTGCATTGTATGAAGATTGTCTGCCTGCGTTGGTTCTTGGATTTGTTTATGGAAATGAGCCACACCACGGTGGTAATAACTCGGTTGGGTGGTGGCGGCGACCAAATGAAAATGTGGAAATTTTAGATTTCAGTAGTATGTTGGGTTAACATTGTTCTTGTCAGGTTTACATCGGCACATTTAGGGTTACCACACATTTAAGGGTGCCTTTGGACAATTCTTTCAATAATCTGTAGTGATTATGAGAATAGTTTTTGACAGGTTTTATTTTCGGCAGATTTCTTGTCAGGTTGCGTTGTTTTTGTCGAGTATTTTTTTAAATGGTGATTTCGAAGATTGCATTGTTCTTGTCGTCCAAAAAAAAAAGTATTTCTAAAATTTTCGAACAATTTTGTCAAATAATATTTTTTTGGAAATGGTGATTTCGTAGCTGATTTTCGAAAATTATGTGATTTTCGAACATTATTGTTTTTGTCAAATAATTTTTTTTGTTGAATATTTTGTAACAATTATTTTTTGAAAATTTTCGAACAAATGTGTCGTAATTTTTCGAACATTCTTGATTTTTGTCAATTATTTTTTTTTATTTTTGGTAAATGATGATTTTGACATTGCGTTGTTTTTGTCGTCATTTTTATTTAAGAAATTGTTTTGTTCGAAATTTATTGAACATGTTGTTTTTTTCGTATATATATTTGTTTTTGAAAAATGGTGAGTTCGAACATTGACGTCCAAAATATTAAAAAAATATTTCGAAAAATTTCGAACATTGTTGTTTTTGTCAAATATTTTTTTTTTTGAAAATGGTGATTTCGAACATTGTGTTGTTCTTGTCGTCCAAAAAAAAAGTATTTCGAAAATAATTGTTTTTGTCAAATATTTTCTTTTTGTTGAACATTTTTTTAATAATTATTTTTCGAAAATTTTCGAACATTGTTGTTTTTGTCAAATCAATTTTTTTGTTTGTTTTTTTGTTTACATTCTGTACATTCAAAAGCAAATGTATTTGATTTTACTGCATCGATGTAGTTGATATTGTTTGGTATAGAGTCTACTGCATTTCCCTCCGAATTTTACTACATTTGTATTTTAAAGAACTACATTTTGTATTTATATAAACATTCAGACATTTCTAGAAAATATCCTATATTAATTTTACTGCATTTATTTTAACCACATTCTGCATTTATTTAATTCATGAATTATTTTTTCGTTCGAAATCTCAAACAAGAATGCCGAAACAATAAAAATTTGTTAGATTTCATTCCTTAGTTTTACAAAATCTTCTTCGATTAACAAAGAAACCTAGAATGTGCCAATATTTTAAGGTTTTCCTCATTTCCGCCTATTTGATGCTGTTGTAACTCATTTGATTTTGACGCTCAAGTACTTCGCGTTGATTGCTCAATTTGGACCTCATATTGGAGCCACAAACAATTGCCACACAGTAGCAATAACAGCCAGCAACAAAAGCAATTATTGCAGCAAAAGGAAGATCAGGTCGCTGATAGTTTGGGTCCATTGAGATTGCTACCAAAACCACAAAAAATAAAACAGAAAAAGGAAAAAAAGAGCCAAGGCATACAAAAGAAGAACCAACAACTGCAACAAGCCAAAACACCGACCAACAATTGCTGCAACATTTCCTCAAACATATTTATTAAAACTGACCAGGGAGAAAATGCGCAGCGTTACCAGACAGACAGACTGAGACAGCTGAGCAGCCGAACAAAAGTTGCCACCGCGGAAAGTGCAGCCAAGTGCGGATTTTACTTTGTGTAATTTGTGTGTCGTTCAAGACGGTAGCCCATTCATTGCTGCCCCATTGCTACCAACTTTGCGCATGGGCGCCGTTTTGCATCTTGGCAACTGTTGGAGCTACTGGTGCTGCTGCTGTTGTTGTTGTTGCGCACGTTTTCGTGTTCGTCGTGGGCGATGCGAACTTTTGTGGCCACGGCTGACGCTGAGACCGACTGCCCGCCAATGTGTGGCGCTTCTACCGGCAACAAAAACATCTCAGCAATTGTTACGAACAGCGGCAGCAACATTTTGTCAATGTTGCACACATCTTGGCAATTGTTTTCTTATGGCTGTTGCTGCCTTAAGACAATAAGTTAAGCTGCTGTTGCTATTGCGGTAGCAGCAACAGCAGCACTACAACAATTGCTTGTTGTCTGCAAAATGTTGTTTATAATTGTTCAAAAATTGGCCCATTGTTTTCCACATGATTTGTTGATGTTCATATTTCTAGATTTTAATTCTTTTTTTTGCGTTTTGTGTTGTGCCTGCTGCCTGGTGCCGCGGCCTCACCGCATCTGTTGGCAGGCAGGCAACAGCAACATGCAACTTTTTAATATGCAAAATCGTCATATTTATGTTGTAGGTTTTCTTTTATTGTTTAAATTATTTTCCATTGTTTGCATTGTTTCTACATATTGCTCTAAATGGTCTCGACAACACATGGAGTAATTGTGGGTTTTTTCCGAGTCTCGAGTCTCGGGTTAAGCGCGGTTCAAGCGAGTTGACGTGCGGTATTTTAATGTCTGGAAGTTTTTTATGTTTTATATCTTATACAGTTTTATTTTATTTTATTTTATGTAAATATATATTTTATGTTTTAATTTTCAAATAATAGGTTCTTCTTAAAATTTAGCTATCGGTAGATTTCATGGTAGACAGTAAAATTGACTTTTGGGATCAGATTGGGCAGTTTTTCGGTTAAAATGTATTTTCTACAAATTAGTTGATGCACACATACTCCAGATGTCACTATTTTAAATTGGTTGAAGTCGAAACAAAAGTATTCAAGGTTTGGCTATAAGAAACAATTTAAAAACGAACAATATTCTGTCTTAATAAAAAAGAAAGAAAAATGGCTTCTATATAAATATATTTGACTTACGTTCAAAAGTATTTGATTTTACTGCATTGTTGTAGTTGTTTTTGTATGAATAAATAACTTCAAAAATTATGGCATTTCCATACATATTTTTACTACATTTCTATTGAAACGAACTACACTTTGTATTTATTTATTTGTTTGTTCAAATTTATTTTTTGTAATATATTTAAAAACATCTGAATTTATATATTCATCATTTTGTATTTATTATGGAAAAGATAGAAGCATAACTTAATATTCAACTTTTATTATCTTTCGTCAATTCTTTTTGGATTTATGCAGAAATATTTTGCATCAATACACATTTAAATAAATTACTACATATCGGTCATTTCTTGTCAAACTGCTTTCAAAGCGCTTTCAACAAAAATTGATATAGGTACGCAATTATAATTTTTTTTTTTTTTTGAAAAAAAATCTCTAAATTATTTAGCGTTGGTGCAAAAATAACAAAAAAAAAATGCCTACCACCAAAATCTGTTTTATGACTTTCTGATCAAAATAGTAAATCTAAAAAGTGCCCTGTATTACGTGAAATGGCCCATATGCTTTTATTTAAATACATTCTGTATTTATTTAAATTACATATAAAATTTAGAAAAAAATGCAACATCTGTATTTATTTTTACTACATTCTGTATTTATTAAATAGACAAACATTTTATAAAAATGATAATAAAAACATAACTAAACATGCAACTTTTATAATCATCAATTCTGACGACTCAAAGAAATCACAAGGATTCAAATATTGTATTTCAGTTGTACCAAATATGAATAATATTTTTTATATACTGCATTCAACGCGTCTCAATTCGTGCATACAATCGCAATAGGTGTGTGCACAAAAACTAAAATTATTAAATAAATACAGAAAACAAATACATACCACATTGTTTCCATTATTTACACAAATAAAACTGTTTTGTTGCGCCAATCAAGTAAATTGTCCTACCGAGTTTTTAGAGGCAACAACTGATAAAGTAATTGCAACAACCTCCTTATTCGAATGTCGGTCGCCACAAACATGAGGTTGTCGCAACCTCAGAGTCGGTGAACAATTGAAATTTATTGCTCTACAAATTGGAAAAAAAAAATTGTTTCAACTTTTGAATTTGGTCAACTTACTGAATTATAAATTCGGGTTTTGTGTGACAACATATCGTCACTGTCATGTCGAAGGGGCGAATGTGCATTTTTAAAAATGTTGGGAAATCAAATTTTAAAGTTTGAAGTGCTTTAAAAATTAGCAAAATTTATATTTTTTTCAATTTTCGCTATTATTTTGGTTTATTTGTCAATTATTATAACGAATGTAAAATATCTTTAGATTTGGACAACCTACTGAATTATAAATACGGAGGCTACATCCTGATCAAAACGCAAATATTTTTGTTTTTTATAACTTTTTATTAACGCAAGATAAAATAGTAATTTAAAGGCATTAATTGTTTGATTTTAAAGCACCTGTCTATTGGCATCATTAATTAAAAATATGTTGTCAAACATTAATTTGCCATTTGTTAATTGCTGGAAAAAATGTTAGGAAACATATTTTTAAAAAATGATGCCAATCGATAGGTGCTTTAAAAACAAATAATTAATACCTGTATACCACTATTTTATCTTGCACCAATAAAAAATTATAACAAAAAAACGAGAAATTGGAAAACTTGAAAATCTTGTCATGCCAAAAGGGCGAATTTTTTCGTTTTTTTGCTATAACTCTTTAATGGTACTAGATAAAATAATGATGTAAAATCAACTATTGTTTGTTTTCAAAGAACCTATCGATTGGCATCATTATTTAAAAAATATTTTTCATAAATTTTTTTTCCTGCATTATTAATTTAAAATATTTTGGTTTAGTCTTTAGAAATGTAGAAATCTTCAACAAAAACACACACGATTTTGGCACAGTATACTTGAGGAAAAAACACATTCTAAAATGCAAAAAATGCATATGTCAAAAATTTTCACATCAGCCCCTTTGGCATGATTTTGACGATATATGTATTATAAATGTGCAAATACATATGCCACAAGTATATCTACTAATACCTGTTCCCTGAAGAATAAAAACATTTCGAAAATAATTTCTTTCGAACTTTTTTATTTTATTTCTGTGTGTAGAAAACAAATGTCTGGTGCCTGTTCCTGGTAGAAGTTGTGCTATGGGCATTATCACGTAGGTCCCACCATTTTTAATGCCGATTCCGAACAGTTGGGTAATAGATTTTTTAAGACAATGTTTCCTCATGAAGTATTGCCATTGTCTGCAAAAGGTAGTGTCGTATACCCTAGTAGACATTTTTGTAGGGCCATGGTCATGAAGTGATCATGTCATTATTTGAGATGATCGGGATATGACGAGGCCCATAATTTCCTTGTCACGGAGTGTCATGATCATGTATTGACCTCAGACCATGATCATGTACTGATCGGGTAATTCCCCATTTTAATATTTATCCGACAATTGACTTGTCTGAGCCCGAGCATAATAGGGTTTCTCTCATTAATCTCGATCATTGCCTGATGCTAATTTCGTTAAGAGGTACAAATAATGTAGCTATGATCGGGAACATTGACTGTTTAGATATTGTAAACCCTGCTATGGTAAGCATGATAAGGGCATGCAAAGGCAATGATCATATTTTCTCTAATAGGGCTTACCCAACGAAAACCCGATCATTTCCCGATGGCGCATCGGGCAAATTTCTACTAGGATTGTATAAGTTCTACATTTTTGATTAGAAATGATAAAATGGTATCAACTTCGGAATAGGGTTTTATTATAGTTCTGTTCCTTTGGGTTTCTGTACATTCGATGGTATTCAGGTTCCTAGTTGATGCTTCTATATTCAACAGTTCAGTATATCTCATATCTGAATAATTTTTGTTCTTGCTGTATAATTGGAAAATTTCACAGAATTCAATGCAATGCATTTCGTAACGTAACGTGTTACGTTGCGCTCCATGGCTTTGAGTTGAGTTGCGTTGTATTGTATTACGTTGTTTTCTGCTTCAAAATTGCTGAGTTTCGATTTTGATTTCAGAGTCACAGTGAGTAAAGGAACGAAGTAAGATTTTATTTTTGAATTTGAGACGCATTTCAGTCTGCACTACGCAAACAAACTCAGCATTGAGGTGGATGTCAATAGGTTATGTTTGTTCGAAATACTACGTAGATGCAGCTCCGTCATAACCACCGAAACAATAGTTGCAACAGCAACACGGCACCAGCAACAGCAGCAACAATTGTTCGTTGACAACTAACTACTTCATTGTTTTGCGGTGTGTGTTGCGACCTGACTTTGCTGAGTAATGAGTCTCGTGCAGAGTCAATCGAAATAATATGGGGATCATGGAACCGGAATGAAGGGTTTATGGTAATCAAAACTAGTCGAGAAAAATATTTTTAGATTTAATTTTTTTAGGTTTATTTTTTTTAACTAAAATAAAATTTGATAATACCCACCAAACCAAACGATAATTTAATGATATCGAACCGATATCGTTTATAGGCTCAAATTGTCGTTTTCGATAATCTATAATGTTACGAAAACGATTGGGCTTTCGATAAAACGAAACTATTTAAAATGATTTCGAAGTTTTTATCACTATAGATATCGAGAGGATATCGTAAGTGGTTTTATTTTCGATAAACAAATTTTGTTTGTTTAGACAATTTTATTTTTTGACCAAAATTCTAAAGAACACACAATTCAATTTTCAAATAGTTTGAGTTTTATTTCAAAATTTTAGCATTATTACATCGAATTTAAAAATTATTTTAATTTTTAACATTTTTTTACACCAAGTGGTAATGTATTTTATTCACAAAATTTTTTATATTTTGAAAAATTTTGAATTTTTTATGCTTATATCTCGCAACCAAATATTTTCACTCATAAAAGCCAATTTTAGTATTGTATCGCGATGTTTTGTACGTCTAGTATCGAAAATATAATTTCATTCTATTCTTTTGTTGGAATTTTAAAAATAAAGAAGACCAAAATAATGAAAAATTGCAAAAATGGACTATATCTCAAAACAAACTGATGCTATTGTCGGAATCAACGCCACAAATGTATCCAATATTTACTAAAACTTTTACTGCACCAAAATGAGTGTAGGGCAGTGTTATTTTTATCGTTCCGAGTTCGAAAAATTTCTCGTATAGAGCGAACTCTAACAGAACATATCGATATCTACGAACCATGTAGGTCCAAATTGACGCTCGATATTGCTACGAGAATGTGTCCGATATCGTGTTATTTTTCTATCTACTTATATTAATCTCGTAACAATATCGAAACGAATGGCTATTGAGATGATGTTATTGGGTGTGGGTATTACAAACGGATGAATTTTAATGTAGGGTATAGAAACTATTGTAGCCGCGGCAGCTCAGTGGTTAGTGCGTTGGACTGCAAGCCGAAAGGTTCCCGGTTCAAGCCTGGACTGAGGCTAACAACATCTTTTCATAGAAACATTTTTCTATACAGCGCTACCTCTCGGCAGTAAATGGCAAACCTACGAGAGTAAAAACATTGCCTATGAAAAGCTCTCACCCGCCGTTAGGATTCGGCAATAAACTGCAGGTCCCACCACTTTGAGTACAAATGTAACACGCACAGCTCAAAAATGGTGAGAGAGCTCGGCCTAAGTCCTTATATTATTATAGAAACTATTATCTTTGGATACACTCAAATTATTATTTTTATTGTTTTGAAGTGCTGATTCTAATCGCTTCTTAGATTTACCCAATAGTTTCAGTGAACAATTTTTCAAAACATTTAAGGGACAGTAATTTATTGAAAAAAAAATGATTTTATTAATTGTTATTTTCTCTAACTTATATTTAACTTTTTGTAACTTTTATTTAACTTTTTCTAACTATTATGTAATTTTTTTCTTCAATTATAGCCCTGTTAGCAACGTGTAATACTTTAATCCAACAACTTATTTTTTTTAAATTGTATATTAAAAGTAGATAAAATAAAGACAGATAAATGCATTCTACTCAAAAACATTATGTAGAAGAATTTCGAAACGAAAATTAAATTCAAATTAAATATCTAAAAATAATATATATGATTTGAAGAAACCACATTTTTCCGAACAGTGTCATTACATTCAACAAATATTTCCTCTTATTCCAAATAAATAATTTAATAAAACATAATTTAAATAAAACTATTCGGGTGGCGGCCGGTCGGCCGTTGCCGAATGCAGAATACTGTGTCCAAGTCTGTACATGTCCTACAAGGATTTCTCAAACGCTTTTCATTTATTTCAGCCGCATGCCAGCCTATATAAAAAGGATTCGCTGCGCAGAGTGTATTCCGATTGTGAAGACCCGTGTCCCCGGGTCCCTGGTGCTAAGGCTGCGGCTGCGACTGCAGAGTCCACCGCTCCATTTCACATTTCACAATTCGTATTTCGTATGCATGCAAAAATACATTCGTAAATTGCATTTGTTGCTGTTGTTGCTGTGCATTGCTGTTGATTTGGTTGCTGGCGATTGCAGGACGACTCCTCACGACTTGGTCCATGCATTGAGATGGGCCCGAACTGCCATAGAATAGAATAGAAAATTGAGAAACGATGGAACGGACGAACGAAATGAAATGCAACGCAACGCAACGAAATGCAGCAGGAAGTAGTACCAGCAGCAGCTCTAACCGCGTAGCAATCGTCATCGAGGACAACAGCAGCAGGAGCAGCCGCAGCAACAACAATTGCTGTGGGTGTTGAGTGCGTTAAAAGGCGCTGGCTGCGGTGGGGATGGGGATGGGGCGAAGGAGTTCGGGAGGTGCTGGCAATATAATCTATAACGGAAATCATGTGTCTATCTGTCCGTCTGCGTGAATGCATGCGTGCGTGCGTGCAGTAGTGGGCGTAGGGTGTTGTGCAGAGATGCAGCCGCACAGATACTGTCTTCGCTCTCAGCACCAAGGCAGCAACATTGGTAGGGAGTTAGGACCAGCAACACGCAAAATGGTATAAAATATAATTTGAAATGTTTGTTAGAAACCGCACGCAACTAAAAATAATAACAACATTTTTGGCGCAGAGTGGTTGGCAGTGCGTTCGGGTCTCCCTCCCTCCATTCGACCGTCCGTCCGTTCGTTCGTCCGACTGTCGTTGGCGAGGGACGGGTGGATGGAAGGACGAAGCGAGTTTTCGGAAGAATATTTTTCGTTAAACAACTCAGAGCGTTATGATTTATTTGATATTTTAGTTGTGTTGGGTCCTCGCAGGTCCCTGACGTGACGAGGGAGCTCGGCTCGAATTGGGTCGGGCGTCGGGTGGTAGCCGAGCAAAGCCTATTTTAGCAAAAACAACAGAACAGACGACATTACGGCGCTTTGCTATGCATTCAAATGGATTCATTTCGTGCTGCTGCGGCAGTCGGGTGGTCGGAGGGAAGAGGAGAGGAGACGGATGTGTTGCTGCACTTGGCCCACTTGAGGCGGGCGAGGGTGCGGATGCGGGTGCGTTCGGAGCAGAACTTGACTTTAGCATGAATTCGTTTTATATTTATATGTTTCTATTGTTGTTGTTGTTGTTGTTGGTGATGGTGCTGCTGTTATTGTTGGATGCATTGTTTGTGTCGGTTTTTCGTTTAGTTTTCGTTTCGTTTATGCTGCATGTTATGCGTTAGTTGTTGTTGCTGCTGCTGTTTTTGTTTTAGATGTTGTTGCTGTTGCTGCTGTTGTAGTTTGGGCGACGAAAGCATGCAGCAGGCATTCTGCGAAACGTTCTCTCATATGCATGCGTTATAAGTTCGGGTTTCCGCTGACGACTGTCGTTGAAACTTTCAACAGTGGTACAAAAAATTCAACAACATTTTTTTTTTTTTTTTATTTCAATTTTTTAATCTCCATACTTATTTTTTTAATGCATCAAAGCAAGTCTGGTTTTAACACATTAATATTGACTTTATTAAACCCTATTTTATCCATATCGTTCAAATTTTGAGAAAACTGTATTTCATCAATTTTTGTGAATAATTAAAAATAAACAATAAACAATAAATATAAAAAATTATTAGATAAAAAATGTGCAACAAATAAATTTTCGGATAAAAGTGTTTTTCAGACAAAAACTTCATATTGTTCGAAAAAAAAATTTCCAAAAATTTAAAAAAAAAAAAAATATATATTTTTTATTTTTTTAATATCAATTTTTTCAAAATCAAAATTTCAATATGAAATTTTTTCAAAAAACAAATTCTTTAAATAAAATTTTATACAATATATATTTTTTTAAACTAAATATTAAGAAATTCTTTTAATTTCCTCAATTCATTTTAATATTGTAGCGTCGCACGGTGAACAAAACAGCGCTTTTTTTATGCGGTTTTCACGATAATTCACGAACATGATTTTTCACAGAGAAACCGATTACACGACAAGATTCAGCAACCTTTAAGGGTTAAGATAAGAAAATATGGACAAGTTAGCAACTCTGGAAGTACCTTTTTTGATCCGTTTTTCAAGGTGATCCTGATATCGTTCCTAATCCGGTATCAGGATAATATATTTTTTATTTTTTACCACCTTGATTGTGATTAGAAAAAAGTTAGTACGAACGAAGAATATCGTTTGCAGTCCATGGAATTAATTCACAAAAAAATAGAATAAAACTAGTATTTTTTGCCATGTCTTTTCTTCTAAACCGGCAACGATATCCGGATATTTTATTTTTATATTTTATCACATTGATTGCGACTGGAAAAAAAGTTAGTGCGAACGAAGGATATTGCTTGCAGTCATTTGAATAAATTTACAAAAAAATAAACAAATGTATGAAAAATGGTAATTTTTGCCATATAATTTCTCCTAATCCGGGAATGATATCGGGATGATATATTTTTTATTTTTACCCACATTGATTGCGATCAGAAAAAAGATAGTGCTAACGAAGGATAACGCTTGCATTCCTTGAAATAAATTTACGAAAAAAAGCCCAAATGTATGAAAAATGGTAATATTTGCAATGTAATTTCTCCTAATCCGGGAACGATATGGGAAGATAATTTTTATTTTATTGTGGATGTATTAATGGAATTTTGGTATTTTTATATTTTTTTACACACTATGGATATAATTTTATGTGAATATATACTTTGTATTATTCGTCTGTGTTGAGTTATGATATGAAATACTAAACACTTAAAATCAAATTAAAAAATGTCTAACGAAAATGGTAGTTTTTCACTACAATTTTCTTGTAAACCGAAGCAAACCGGAAGCTAGATTTTCTTCAGAAGGTGTATTTTATAAAAGCCTAAATAAAATTTTAAGGATTTGAGAGGATATGCAAGGATATTTTAGTTATGTTCTAATATGTATTTTCATATAGTTATGTACACTTAGGGAAAAAATCATGTACATTTAAACAGAAATTAAACAGATTTAATGTTGTTTTTTTTTCAAACAGATTCATAGTGTTAATTTTTAACAAGATATTGGAATTTAACATTATTTCATAAAAAATTGTTAACTGAATATGGGTTACCTGTTTGATTCACCATGGTGTGTTGGTTAATGTAACAGTTGTATAATGTTAGATTTACATTGGATAACTTGTTAGAATATCTCGATGTCTTGTTAAATTAAAATTGCAAAATGTTATTTTAACGTGATTAATCTCTTTGTTTTACGTATTTGTACTGTTAATTTAATAGTATCACGATGTTAAAATTACATGAAAAACCGTGTTGAATTAACATTAACACTCCGGTTAAATTTACATGTTCCCATTTGTCCCCTATATAGGAATATTAAATGAAACGAAATTTGGTAATTTATGCATTAATTTTTATTATATCCTAAAAAAACAATATTATTCTTATTAATAAAATATTCTTGCGCTGACACAGCAAAAAAATATTAACTCCAAATATATTAAGTTATACACTATGGGGTCCGAAAGGATTCAACGGATATCCAATATATTTCGTCATTTTGTAGCGAAATGGTTAATTTTACTTTTCTTCCTAAAGATTTGTATATTAACGTTTAACAACCATTTTTAATAGATTTTTCATAACAAATCCCGTTAAGGAGTTATAACCAGTAGAAGAAGTCAGAAAACTATCATAATGTCTTTGGAGAAAATATTCGTCTTTAAAAATCAGCAAACAATAAAATTCCCGAACACGTATCATTTCTGAAATATAGCCCTAATATTAACAAATATTAGTCTAAACTCAAAGTTTTGCTGTTGTATTATTTTTTAATATTACAACCAATGACGAGAAATAAAATATATAAAGACCCTAGTTCATTTACAAAGAAGATTTTTTCTAATGACATAATGATACTTTTCATACTTTTTCTACTAATTATAACTCATTATCGGGAATATCTATGGGAAATTCATCTAAGAATGTGGTTTAAACTTTGGGTAAAACGTTATGATATAAACTTACAGTGTTCAGTGGAAATAATACTGTTAAAAGTTCCCTATATTCGCTCCTTAGACGTCAGAAATGCACAATTTCGCTACAAAATGACGAAATATTGATGTAAATATCACTGCGTTTGAAAGCATAATTTTGATGTGAACAATGATGTCCTGGCGGGTCCATTTCCCATCTTCAAATTTCACAGAAAATTCTCCACATCAAGTTTCTTACCCAATAGAGCAGTTTTTGGAATTGAAATACATTGATGTAAATAAATGCTAAATTAAAATAAAATAATTAAATTAAATTAATTAAATTAATGATGCTTACCAAAGAATTGTTGAATAAAATATTTGTTTGAAATTTTCAAACAAATATTGACAATCTTTGAAGGCTCATATCTCTTAAACTATAAATGTTATAAGAAAAATGGTTACAGATTATTCTTAGTGGGTCTTTAATTTATATTATTGTTTAAAAAAAATTAATAAAAAAAAATTATAGTTTTGTTTAAAAATTTCATCATTTTGTTCACCGTGCGTCGGTGGCTCAGTGGTTAGTGCGTTGAAATGTGAGCCCAAGGTTTTTCGTAGCACGGGTTCAAATCTATGCAGGTACTGTTAACATCCCAAAATAGAAAAAAGTTTTTCTACTATAACTCTATCTCTTGGCTGACTTGTTAAGAAAACACAGGCCATGAAAAATATCTATCTTCGCAGCATCAGTTCGGATTCGGTATTAAAAAAATCTTCAAAACGTTAATCGTTAAATACTGTTTGCTTAATTAATTTTTTTTGTTGTTTAAAATTTTTTTTTTTTTAATAGTAAAAAAAATGTTTTTTTCGAAAACAAATTTCTAAAAATTGCTCGAATTTTTTTTCCAAAATAACGAAAAAAAAAAATTATAAAAAAAAACTTGTCCTTTCGAAAATAAAAAATTCTTAAAAATAACTGATAAAAAAATTTGTTGGGAATTAAAAATAGCAAAATTAGATTTTGGAAAAATTGAGCTAAATCCTGATTCGTATTCTAGCTGTTTACAGAATAAAATTTTCAATATTGTAAATTTTTTCGCCAATAGTCATATAAATCATTTTGAAGATTTCATTTATGGATTAAAAATATTCTCTTCAGAATATCAAATTCACAAACAAAAATTTGTATTCATGTATAAATTTATGTAGTTATAATACTTATAAAATTTATGTTATTTATTTAATTGTTAAATACTGCCGTTAATTTAATTTTTTTTTAAGTAATCTGTAATTCATTTTTTGTATAACAAATAAATTTTTATAATTTTGAAAAATATTTTTTATTTATATTATTTTTCTTTTTATAAAATATCTATAATTTAATGTTTGTTTTTATTCGACCTTAAAATAGAGTAATGTTAAAAAAAAACTAATTAGTCGGACTTTAGGTCTATTTGTATTTTTAAAGATATTACTTTTATTACTAAGAGGAAATAAATATATTTAAAAAACATTTTACTAATTTCTGCATATCGGCAAGCATTATAGCATATAAAAAATAATAAACATAAACCACTTGAGAACTCTATATATAACAAACATTGAACAAAAAAATATATATATATTGATCAAAATTTGGTTTGATGAACAAAATTCTTCAATATGATGAATATATGTATATTCAGTATCTTATGTAGGTATTTGTTCATTAATGCGATGAAACGAAGTCTTCACCTACACTTCATCATATTGAAAAACACTTTTTCATAACATTGATGTTGAGTATTGATCAATAATATGAATTGTTATACACTACAATGAATCATGGTTTGAAAAACGAAACTTATTAAAATAAAGAAAATTTTTTCCTTGTTTTTACTATTCTTCAGAGTTGATGCGTCAATATATTTTTATTTTATAATGATAGAAAAGAAAAAAAAAGGTAAGATCAAAAATGAGATACGACTTTATCTTGTTTTGGCTCTGATCTTTTTTGACACTTTCTTGCATATATAAAATGTTGTTTTGTTTTTGCTCAAAACATTTTCTATCAATTTTTGTATTCAAACAAAATATTTAGAATGAATTTTATATTTTATATAGTGTTTTATAGTATTGTACTATATAGTATTGTTATTCAGTATTGTTTAGTACATTTAACATAATGAATATCTTTTACTTAAAATTCCAAAATATATTTTTTAGTTCGTTTTTTCTTAGTTTTTATTCTATTCCCTAATTTTTTCATTAGATGCCACTGTTCCTGGTCACTTCGATGCACATCATTTTCGTACATTTTTGCATATGAAAACATTTGCCGGTTTTTGAGTTACCGCCCGCCCAGTCCAACTAAACTCAGCCCAATTCAAGCCAAGCTGAAACAAGACACCCAACCGTTGTTCTACAAAAATCAAGAGGTTGTTGCGGGTGGTGGGCGCCAAGGATACTTTCGTTATTGTTGTTGTTGCTATAGTCGTTGTTGCTGCTGCTGTTCGACCCCATGGTTGTTATGATTCCATGAATTTAATGTTAGGCCATGATAATTCGAATGGTCATTATTTATATTCTCCTCGGAAAGTGTTTTCATTGTATTCAAAAATTCTATTAAGGAAGAGCTGAAGCGAAAAAGTTGCTGCAGTTGCAACAACATCCGCCTCAGCAACACAGCAACACAACCGCCGCAACATTATCTCCGAACCTTTTTACGCACAACGGACGACAGGCGACGGACGACGCACGACGCACGACGCATGATGTCGATGATGATAATGTTGATAATGACGATGATGACATTTGTTGCTGCTATCACCAAATGAGTTGTTGGCTGGCAGTCATTTTTATAATATTAAAATTGCTTTTTACTTGTAGCTCATGTGATTTATATTTGTCGTTGGTACCTATGACAAAAGTCATCCACGATGTGTTGTTTATTTAAAGACCTTACTTATTTCAAATAGTTGTTTGTATTTGTTGAAATAATATTCTAAATAAAAATCCTTTTAATGTGTCGCCTCTTCGTCTTCCTTCTCCTCCTCTGTTGCTTTGTAATCAATTGTCGCCGACCATTACGAATGTTTTCTACCAACTACGAGGTAAATATCAAGAAATTTCCGCTCCGCCGTCCTTTTCATATTCGCCGCCACCCGCTTCGGCCACTGCACTGTTTTGTTTAGTTAGTCGTTTGATCTTTAATTTAAACAAATACGAATCGTTTAGGTTGCCGAGTCAAAACAAAAATACCCAGTAGAAAACTGTGGAGGAGATGAGTTTCATTATCACTGATCAATTGAATGATTTGTGATCATATATCTGGTAGTTCTGGGGTATTACCTCTTACTGGTTGATTTGTGAGTCTATTATGGGAATGCTACAAGAATCATCAGTCAGAAATCAATTCTAAATTCTCAATTCAAAATATCCAGCTGTTTAATCCACAAGAACAAAATAATACAATAATATTTGCTTGTCGTAATCAATGTATTCGTAATCAATGTATTCTGATCTTGTTTTTCAACAAAATTATGGTCATTTTACTCAAGAGTAAAAGTCTGCTATTAACAGCATGCTAAATGAATGCTTAATTTTAGCAAACTTTAAATTGGATTTACAGCATACTTATATTTGCAATAGCGAACTGTTAGCTGGGATTCTTAGTTCTGCTAGTGATCCAGATTGTGCTAGTGTCACTGGTGTGCATATTGCTAGTGTAGCTAACCTGCACTAGATGGCGCCATAGTCACGAGACGCTGCAGCTAAATGTGTCTATAATTCGTAGACTCTTATTCGACAACATGTTTATTTAAAAGAGATATTTCTTTTACGTAATAATAATACACGCATGCAACAGTGAAATAGTGAAATAAAGGTAAAATAAAAAATTACGATAAATAAATATAAAATAAATCAAATAAGTAAATAAAATAAAAAAATAATAAAATAAAAATAAAAAAAGTAAAAAAGTATATCAGAAATAACAAAATATTAAAATACAAACAAAAAATATTTTCTTTTTCGTTTATTGGAGTTAACAGCGAAAAAAAACTTTTTTTGCTACTGTTAAGACTATGTTGCCTTTATGAAAACCAAAATATGTTTGAAAATAATAATAATAATTTGGAAGATACAGTCCAGTAAAGAACTTCGGCCGAGCTCTCTCACAATTTGAGCTATGCGTGTTATAAAGTGTTTTTCAACAGGAACGCCACAAAAGTAGAGCGACAGGGACAGCAAACAACGCCATATTTCTTGCCGCTCTTTTGACATTTCTCTTCAGTAAGGTTTGCCATTTTATGATGGAAAGATATACGAATTCGAATTTCGGTAGTAAATTTTAATAATTTCGACTCGTTGTTGACTCGTAGATCTTTCCATCATGAAATGGCAAACCTTACTAAAGAGAAATGTCAAAAGAGCGGCAAGAAATATGTCGTTGTTTACTGTCCCTGTCGCTCTAATTTTGTAGTGTCCCTGTTGAAAAACACTTAAAAATAACTTTTGTAGCGCTCTTATTGAAAACCCGTTTATTTGTGCTCTAATTGGTGGGACCAACAATTTATTGCCGAATCAGAACGGTGAGTGAGAGCTTTTCACATGGAATGTTTTACTCTCGTAGGTTTGCCATTTACTAACGAGAGATAGCGTCTCATAGAAAAAAGTTTTCTATGAAAGAGATTTTGGCAGTCGCTGGGGATCGAACCTTTCGACTTTTCGATCGAAGTCCAATGCACTAACCAGAGGAGCTAACGACGCTACACCTCGTTATGGTTATGACAAATATTGCCATGAACAAAATATGGTCAATACCAATCAACACTGATATTATAAATCATTT
Source organism: Dryomyza anilis (assembly GCA_951804985.1). Taxonomy (NCBI): domain Eukaryota; kingdom Metazoa; phylum Arthropoda; class Insecta; order Diptera; family Dryomyzidae; genus Dryomyza; species Dryomyza anilis. The sequence goes on from OX638134.1 coordinate 89,525,756, forward strand.
TGTTATCATAATCAGCTGTATCGTGAATCTCGGGAGAAAAATGCGATTCCCCCGAATTTACTTAAACTCGGAAAACCAATCCTATAATAATAATAGTTTGGCACAACAGTCCTATAAGAACTTCGGCCGAGCTCTCTCACCATTTTGAGCTGTGCCTGTTATATTTGTACTCAAAGTGGGGGGACCTACAGTTTATTGCCGAATCCGAACAGCGGGTGAGAGATTTTCATAGGCAATGTTTTTACTCTCGTAGGTTTGACATTTACTGCCGAGAGGTAGCGCGGTATAGAAAAATTCTCTATTTTAATGTAAGTCGATAAGTAAAAGTGTCTCATAGAATTTAGTTGTGCATTGAATATGAAGAGGAGGATGTTCGTATTTTTACTTATTTTCCAAGCTCATTATTATTTTCTTCTCATTTAATTTTAAAATTTCGAAATAATTGTCGATAGCAAAATATTTATATATAAAATAAATAAATTCGGGTAATTTCTCATTCATGATCGGTAAATTGCAATGAAGACTCCTATTCGTGAGAATTTGCTTTCACGATAGGGCTGAGTATGATGCTCTTTAACTACGATCACCACAACCATGTTTTTCTGTGTGTTCTGTCTTGTTTAAATCAAAGGTTTTCCAGCACATCACAGGGTGCAACGGTATTTTCTACTGGCTCCTACGATGCCGCTGCACATTTCTTTATTTCTTCGAATGTTTGTTTGTCTGTCTTGTTTGTATTGCGTATGGTGCATGCAGCTCTCTGTAAGAATCAACTCTATCTAACTGGCTGACATTAGTTTCTAATTAAACAAATATCGCACGATATTTCTCGCAACATAGTACACCATAATTTCTGGAGATAAATATAGGCGTCTTGTTTATATTTTAAGAGAAACGAAAAGAATGAAAAAATAACTCAATAAACAATAAATAATTTATTTAAAATACCATATGTGTTTGTTTGGCGCGCATTAAATGCGGCAATGTGTAGTAAATGTTTTTATTAATTTTATTTTGTTTAAACATGCCATGCAATTAAAACATAAAATAGCTAAAATATTTATATAGCTGTTTAATATATATAAAAAAAAACGAATTTCAACTTCCTGTTCTTTAAAACCATTAAAATGTATGGTTGTTCTTGAAAATTCCATACATGATAGTTGGAATTTTCCGTTGCGCTCTTCTAGTTGAACGGTTTCAATTGGATCTTCTTGCTCTCTCTCTCTCTCTGGATCGTAATACTATCTTCAAGCACCGATAATAAACTGATCGGCGGTGCGCTTTGTCTGACATTACAACAATGATAACAAATTACACCCATAAGTCGTGGTAAGTCTCTCGGTTGACTCTCGGTATGAGGTATGTGGTAGGTGAAGCAGGAGGGCAGGGCAAGGTATCTCGATGATAAAGTACCGACAGATCGGGTAAATAATAATTCTAAGCAAACACTTGAGATACAAGCACAAAATAAGCAATTAATTATTGAAATCGGAAAACTGGAGGTACTACGAAACGATACGAGAGATACTTGTGCCATATTTCGGAATTATTGAAAGAAATTGGATTTTAATTGAAATTGTGTAGAGTGCATCATATTTAAGTTTAATTTGTAGCCAGCCATGTCTGTTTCCGACTTTTGTTATAAATATTTAGGTATTTTTTTATCTGTACTATTTCCAACCAATTGATTTGTGCTTTTTTTCTATTAATGTGTAGTACATTAAATTGTTATTGCTGCTGCTGATAAACAGGTGAATATTTCCATTTTATTTTTGTTGATAATAACTAGAATATTTTGTAATGTTTTTTATTGTTATTAAATAATTGGCTTGTTATTGGGTCTAATATGTCGCATTCACAGATATGCCCAGTTTTAATTACAATTTGTACAAATTTTATATTGCTCCAGCTGATAAGAATAAAATGTTTAAAAAATCGAAACTATTATTGATATTTTCTTATATAGTGTTTAATAATCAATTGGCATAAACTGGGTCATAAATAAAATAAATTCATAAATCAAATCTACCTGCAACAAATCACGATAACTCAGATTTTAATTCAATTTTTTATTTTGGTTAAAACAATATCAATGAATATGTGAAAACTATGATAAAAAATGGATTTTTTTTTGCTAGAAAGTTTTTGAGGAAAATTAAATTTTTAATGAATTTTAATGAGAAATTTAAAATGTTGAATTCAATTTTTGAGACAAAATTTTTCTTTTTGTGTAAAATTGCTTTTTTAGTGAAAAAATTAATTTGTGTGAAATATTGAGCAAAATTTTCAATTTTCAGTGAAAATTTGAAGTTTTACTGAAAATTGTAATTTAAAATTTTTGTAAATTTTTCGTGAAAAAACTAATTTTTTCGTGAACATTTTAATTTTTAATTTTATTTTAAATGAAAATAGAATTTTTGGTGAACATTGAATTTTTGGTGAAAATTGAATTTTTAGTGAAAGATTGAATTTTAATTGAAAAATTGAATTTTTAGCGAAAATTTAAAGTTTTACTGAATATTTGAATTTTCAGTGAAGATTTGAATTATTAGTGAAAAAATTATATTTTTTTAGTTAAAAATTGAATTTTTAGAATTTTAGTGTAAATTTGAATTTTTAGTAAAATAATTAAACTTTTTATGTAAAAGTGGATTTTTAGTGAAAAATTGAATTTTAAGTAAAAATTGAATTTAAAGTGAAAAAATTAATTTTTAGTGAAAAATTTAATTTTTAGTGAAAAATTGAAATTTGAGTGAAAAACTGAATTTTGAGTGAGTATTGAATATTGTTATATTGAATTTTTATTGAAACCGTAAATGGAATAGAATAGAATCTCAAATCTATAATTATTTGTGATTCAATCCTTCAAAACCTAAATTGGATTTGGACCATATGAATTTTGTATATAACATTTTCTAATTGAACGAATTGCGAATCAAACGAAATTTTCACCAAAATTTCACAAATGCAATCTCTACCTATTCCCAATTTTTACTCTTCATTTACAGCTGTCAACAAATTTTTAGAAAATTATTTAAGTCTGTTAATTATGATATTGGTGTTATTAGAAACTGTCTACGAAATGTTATCTGGGATATGTTAGCCCAGTGTAGATATTTATGGTTGTATAATTAGTACTGAATTAATGTAAAAAAAGTACCAAATTGGAATAAAATGTACTGAATTTTTTGTATTACGATATTATGTAATTTGCACATATTGGGATTTCTGATTGTCCCTCCGACGACTTACGTTTTCTAAATATCATTAATATCAGTTTTTCAATATAAATTGAATATTTGTTGAAATTTTGTCAAGCTTTCAAATAAAAATGCAACAATGCTGGATACTGGCCATATCGTCTCAATTTGGCTTTGTTATAGGAAGAGGTGAATGAAGACCTCATGCAGACCTTTAGACCTATCACTGAACTGGTCTTCAATTGGAGAACTTTAAACGGAATCAAATTCTTCAATTGAAGACCAATTGGACGTTGGAAATCAGTTCAGTGATATGTCTAAAGGGTAAAGTTGCCGGTTGTTTTTATATAAAGGGACGTAACTAGAACCGATTCATAATATTTCCCATAAGTTAACGACTGCAGTTTTCATAACCTCTATCAAAATCCTAAAAAATGAATAATGGTTTAGAGTTGCTCTATGTCATAGTCGTACATAAAACAAAATTTTCTTTGCCAGATAAATAGTACCGAAAATGTCTCCGTAGTAGGAACGTACTTTTGAGCTGCAGATGTACTGAAAACAGTACAATTGTATGGACCTTATCGTCACTGTGTTAGCCCACAAAAACAAAATAAAAATTTCTTATGATTTAAAAACGGTTTCACTCGCAAATGGCTTCGTTTATTCGTAAAAGGTTTCACTTAATTCACAAATGGTGTCATTTAATCCGAAAATGCTTTAAATGACTTTTAGTACTCGACATTTTCTATAAAGTAGGATTTTGTATTAAATGTTTTTTCTGTGATGGACTTTTGAGGTATTATATAAACTTAAATGAAAATGTTTCTCATTAATTTTTATAAGTATCAAATTTGTAAAATATTTTACTTTACTTTATTTCGTATTTACTTTATTTCGTATTTAAAAAACCGATTGTCACAAATATGTTCTAAATAAGAATAATAAACATTTTGAACCACATAGCTTGCTTTGAAAGAAAATACCATATAATTCAATTCTATATTTATGCAAATAAATTTTTTTATTGCGTTTGTTAGTTGAAAAACCCCATTACACGAACCCTGCACTGAAACAATGTTGCGGGCTTAACGACATCGTCTCGATTATTTCATATAATTATCAATAAAAATGCTACAAAACTACGCGCCAAACGCAGAGCCCGCGGTAGACCCCAAGAAGGAAGCGAATGGAACTCGACAGAACTCAGAAAGAACTCCACGAACAACTTCTTTCTGCGTGTCTGCTGTTGCTGCTGCTCCTGCTGCCCCGGCTGCAAATATCAAAATAAACTAAAACTGAAAATGTTGTATATAAATCGTTAATGTAGAAATTTAATGATGGCTCGTTTATTAAAAATTTTATTTGAAAACTCTTTGCCACAAAGTTGCAGCCTTCGAGCAGACTTTGTATGCAGCGCGGTGTTCGGTCGTGGAGACCACCAAACAAATCACAATCGAAACAAAAACCAAATGCGAATAATTCCTGGTGTTGATGTGGCTAATGTTGCTGGCTGGCGGAACTGGCAAAGCTGCTGGAGATGAAGTTAATATTATGAGGTCATTATAGAATTCATTGAAATTATTTTGCGTAGGGCCTCCCTGCGCTACATCATGCTTTTTATTTCGCGCCATCTGCAGCTGTGCCTCAACACTAACTTCGACGATTTTATTATATTATAAACATGTTTAAATACAACTAATAATGCAGACAGAGAGCAACAACGAACATAATACGTGCGCCGCAGTTTAGCAACATTGTTGCCGGCAACGGCAAGTGCGTGGCTGCGATTAGCAAAGTGCGTGGAAAACACGTTCGGGGCGATGAACGACATGCGACAAACGACGGACATACGACGGACATACGACGGACATTCGAACGGTCGATGGCGCGTTAATGATCTTGGCAATCGATGTTTTATGCAAATGCGTCTGTTTGTTATATTAATTTAATGCAAATTATTGAAAAAAAAAAAACAATTTTAATTTAATATTTTTTATTTTAAACCGTCTCCAGACCCGCAGCGCCTTCTCTGATTCTGATTCATTGGATTGGTGCGCCGCACAGCGCCATTATAATTAATAATTTATTTAATGTTCTCGACTAAATCAATTAGTTTATTTATTCAGTCAGTCAGTCGTCGCCGCGGCGGAGTTCAGTGGTGCGCACCGTCCGGCCACCGGCAACATTGTTGCAAGTCGCTTAAAGCGCGCAACTTGTTTCGCAGCGACTTCTGACTGTTGATTCGCAATTTATTTTGATTTTATGCAACTTAATAATTTAAAATATGTTATGTTAAAAATCAATTTAAAAGGTGGCCATGCGTTGGGCACTTGGGCATTGCTGCAATTTTCAGTTAATTTGTCTTACGTCTGGCCACCTAAGACATTAGCGAATGTTGTTCTTACTGCTGCGCTGCTGCTGTTGTTGTCGACGACGACGTCATTGCAGCAACCAGATCGCTGCATACATCAGCAATGCACTTCCTTGTGTCAATATAAACAAATAACTGCCAAGTGTCTGGACGTGCGAATCAACAGGCCAACAAACGGCACAGACAGACAGACAGACAGAAAAATAGACAGGCCGACAGTCCGACAACTATGTGTGACACGCATCGGTATAGACGGACAGAGAAACCGAAAGACAGACAGGCTGACAGACAGACACACGCACAACTAATAAACGCATGCAAATTATATAAAATGTTGCTGCTTAGTAGCAACAACAGCATTCTGTTTCCTTTTGGTATTTTATAGAATTGCATCTGCAACTTATTCTGGTTAATGGCAGAAGATGATTTCCATGGAATGCAAATTGAGTGCGATTGAATGCGATTACATGCGATCGAATGTGCACGGTGAAAAAAGTGCACTTTACGTTCAAACTTATATTTGGAAACTTTGAGAAGTTTGAAGTACAACATATTCAAATTTGAAGTTTTTCATTTAGGTTATTTAAAAATGCTGTATTAAAAATAAATAAATACATATCGTCACTGTCATGCCAAAGGGGTGAATGTGCATTTTTAAAAATGTTGGGAAATCATATTTTAAAGTTTGAAGTGCTTTAAACATTAGAAAAATTTATATTTTCTTCAATTTTTTTCTGTTATTTTAGTTTATTTGTCAATTATTATAACGTACATAAAATATCTTTAGATTTGGACAACCTACTGAATTATAAATACGGATTTTTTAAGGCTATACCCTGATCAAAACGCAAATATTTTTGTTTTTTATGATATAACTTCTTATTAGCGCAAGATAAAATAGTAATGTAGAGGCATTAAATATTTTTTATTAAAGCACCTATCGATTTGCATCATTAATTAAAAATATTTTGTCAAACATTAATTTGCCATTTGTTATTTGTTTAAAACTTTAAACCGAAACCGTAACCGAAACGCGAAAAAAACCGGAACCGAAATCGAAACCGTTATTCGTTTAGGTTTCAATCCTTCGTATAAATAATAACAAGCTTCGGTAGAGGTCTAAAAGTACACCCAGAAAAAATACTATATAAATAATAGTTTTTTACTATTAAAAATATTCAATAGGATAAATTATTTTAATCGGAAAATACCATTAAATACTGGAAAATACCATGACATTGCCATTGAGTTTATATGAAAATTTTTATTTTTTGTATACTATTAAATCAATAATTGTCCTATTGACCAATTTTAATGTGATTTGAGGGAATTTTTTTCTGGGTGTAGTATTTGATTTAATAACTAATTATATATAATGAATCTACTCATCCATACGCAAATTTTGATACCTATTGTGAGAAGATATTGGAAAAATAAAAACTCTCCATATTAGATCGGGACACCCTAATGGGAGACATTCGTACGTTAAAAAATTTATCTATTTAAGTTGGATGGAAAATTAATGAATTTTTGAGCATGTAGTATTCAAATAGGACTCAACACATAACAAAAAATTAGTTTTAATTATGTGGCATATCAAAAGATATGAACTAAATGGTGCTCATTTCGGTCGGGACAAAAACGGAGTGCACATCGAGAATCATATGGAAAATCCGAAAAGTCAGCCATTTTGTGTACAAATTATTTTATTGATATATTTTATAAAATAGCTGAAACCATGCGCTTTCTTTCTGTATATTTACATTTTGTTCCTAAAGTTTATATTTTTTTTATAATAAATCAAAGAAAATATGATACCGAACAAAAAGTTCCGTACAGAAATTATTATTTTTCAAAAAGTACTTTTTGCGTACAATATATTTTTTTTTTAAATTATCTAAGAAAATAGCTGAGGCAATTTACTTTATTTTTGTGTATGAACACTTTTTTCTTAATGTTCATAGTTATTTCATAATAAATCACAGAATAATTCCGGACGTTCCATATGGAAATTTACACTATGATTTTTTGCTCAAAATAATTTAGTATCTGACAATATTAATAATTAGTGATGTACGATTCGATTTCCAGATGTTTTTAAAAGTTTTTTTTATTTTTTTACTATTTTGAAGAAAACATTTTTTTTAACTTTTTATACTGTGCAATATTGTAGTTAATTTAAGTCAAATAAAAACAAATGTATTTTAAAACTAACAAAAAGTAGATCAGCGTCGATTATAAATATCTAATATTATGTTTTATATCAGGAAATTTTCAAAATAAAAATCAATTAAGACTACTGTTATTATTTATAATATTAGTATTTTATTTTTTGATACTACGAAATATACTTTAAATATTTATCAATAAAAACTATTTCCATGAATAAAATTGACAACGTTACTGAAATTCGAAAACGTTTCCCTATTTCATTGTTAAAACTGTAGCCTAAACTTTTATACTGAAATCACGAGGGTCTTGCGGCATCATTATGCATTTTGTATATGCAAATATTATTCTATTCTCTTAACCCAATAAACGAATTTAAAAAGGTTTTGATCAATATTTTCTGTATGTTTAATTACCTTTCATTTGATGTAACGATTGATCGATCAGTAATATAAAACGCGAAATATTTCCAAATAAGTGTAACAACCTTTATTAAAACTCGGTAAAAGAGTTATTGGAAGATATCACTTAACTGTATCCATAGCAATTTTTAAAGTACATTCACGAATTCAGTGAGTCATTTTTTATAATAAAAAAATATCGAAACTACTACTTTTTCCAATTTTGTTGATTGTTTTTTTTTTCGATTCATTTGTATTGTCAGATTCAAAATCGTAGGAACTATTACCGGACTTAATGCAGTAAAATATTTAATGAACTTTTAATTCTTATATTGTTTTTTTTTTTATATTTTTGTCTTTAGTATTATTGATTTTGAGATTTCAAATAAAAAATTCAGGTAATTTTATAAAAATTCGATACCTATTTATACAAAATTTATACTTACTACAAAACATTTATTCATAAAGCCGTTTAACAGCCATTGTTATTTAAATCTCCACCTCAACATATTGTTAAGAAAAGAGGTATTTTGCTCCACTGTAAAAGAGTAAATGAGACGCAAAAACAATTCTGCACACTAACAATGTGTTAGAAAGAGATGGAAGATCATTCAGCCAACTGATGCAATGTGCGAGAAAGCGATAAAAGATCAGCGCATTCAAACACATGAGTGCGAATGAGATGCAAATAGCATGTAGCATTCACGAGAAGTTTTTCGAAAGAAGTTTCTCGAAACATGTCGAAGCGTTTCAAAACTTGTCAAACCAATGTATGCAGTATATAAGGACGCCGCATCTGAGGCACAGGATTTCAGTAGTGATTGTGAAGTGGTCGTGTGCATCTCGTGTGCAGCAGTTGTTATAATTTATAATTAGTAAAGTTGTTAGTTAATGTGAATTAATAAAGTTAATTGTTGTAATTAAATCAAACTTAAGAATGTTTTTATTTTGTACACAATCCAGAGATGCCAACTCGTAGAACAGTTTTTCGTAGACTGAATTTTCGTAACAATATATTATTTTAAAATTGTATATTTTTGAGATACCTCTAATAAATCAACATGGTATGTCGTCTATTTGGCAATTTAATTATCTTCTAAATGAGACATTAGTATTTTAATTCGCTTCACTATTTCCAAAGTAATGTTCAATTGATAAGCACAACTTTTGTGATTTTTTGAAGTTTTTTCTAATTTTAAAGCACTAAATCTCTGAAACCACATCATCTGGAACGCTGAAATTTTGCCATTATAATTTATTTGTGTAATTTCAACATGCTTCTAAAATTCTTAAAATTCAGAGATGGAGCTGCCAAAATTTGTTTTTTTGTTGGTTGATTTGACTCATATTTAAATTTGAATTGGACTATGTTTTATTTTTAAACATTTAATTAAATTTATTTTTCACCTATTTTATAAGAATTTTTTATTTTTTTTTTTCAAATTCTACCAAAACTTGTTTTAAACTACCGACCACAAGTCTCCAAATTTAGTCCCTGCTCTTGCCATTTAACCACTCAACGAGACATTCTACTGTCAGATTTTTGCCATCACTCGTCCGTCTCAATGTCCGCTTCGGTCCACGTCATTCCCTCAGCGACTGCGCCCGTCAGTTGCCTGATCGTGCAGCATGTTGTTGCTGCTGTAGTTGTTCCTGTTACTGTTGCTGCTGCTAATGTTGTTGCTGAAATGCAAAACTCGTCTGCGTTATAATAAAATATTTTATTTAATGACTTTAATATTTTCGTTTAAATTATACGAAATCGATTTAATGCAACAGTGTTGCGTTGCATGACGCGGAGGGACGCAGCAACATTTGCTATACTCGAATTGTTTACATTAAAAGCAGCCGGTTATTCGCTGTGGCAGCAGCAACAATTGCTACGCTGCAGCACAAATAAAAGTATTTCGCACTTTAGAGTTTTGTTATTGTAGCTGTGGCTGTGTCTGTGTCTTGTTGATGCTCGTTTCTTTATCGAATCAATTACGATTTGCAATTTAATATTAAAAATAATAACAATTCTGCGGAGGCCTCTCGATTTGGACCCTCACAGCAGCCAGCATGGCGATTGCAGTTCGCGAGCAACAGCAACAGCAACAAGAGCAACAGCAAAAACAATTGCTATTGCTATTGTATACAACATGATCAATTTATATCGAGTGAATGAATTCTGTGCGGTACCACGTGATCCATTTGCATTGTGCAGCCGTTTGTATTGACTACGAAGGAATTTCTTAGAATCAATTAAATGCAAACAATACCAATACCAATTCCTGTGATGTAAAATTTAAAAAGAAATGCAAAAATTAAAAAAAAGTGTAAAATAATTCTAAATTAATTTGCAACATGCTAACAGACTGCACTTCCCTATGCAAAATTGCAGGGAAGTAGTAGATTTGAAACATTGGTTCGAGAGATCTTCAAGAGAGGTATCAAATTTAGGATCGTCCCCAAGAGATGGCATTCAATTATTATATAAACTCCCAAGACAACTGTTTTGGCATTTTTCGTAATTTTTCGGATATGTTCTCATCAAACACACAGATACCTGGAAGATTGTGGAACACTATATCAAATTTTGCGGAATTTTAAAGGTAGATTCACGGTACATTTTGAGAACGGGTAGAAAATAGGCATTTTTTTAAACAAATTTCGCATTTTCCTGGTAAAAATTTGAATAAGTAATAAAATGTTGGTCGAACACTGGTGTTTGAACAAATTTTATGTACCGATATCAGTTTCGAGATCTCAATCACAATATTGTTGTACATTCGAGAAATATTGATTTTTAAATCCAGATGTTTTCAAATTTCCATATACAACTAAGATTATTGCGAGTATTAATAATTTCTAATATTTGAAACTAAGAACTACAAATTTTGCCATTATTACTTCCCCATTTTATCACTCCGTTCCTTAAGCACTCGATGTACCTTTTCATTGGTACAGTAACTATATTTTCCTTTTTATATATAATTTTTTAATAGAATGTATTATTTAAATACATATTGTAACTAAAATTAAAAATGTACTCAGTGTTGCGAGATAGCGTTTAATTTTTCCGATATCATTCTCATCATGATATTCCTTAGTAGATATTGGCTAGGGTAATGATCGGGAATTAATAATTGTATTTTTTCTTGTCATAACCCAACCAATTACATTATCGATCAGCATTCCCTAATAGGGCGAATTTCTACTAGGGTTATATGAAAAGTTATATCAAAACGGTCGGCAGATATTGAACAGACAAATCGAAATAATAACGAAACCAGAATAGTTCTTACCATGAATCTTAAAAGTGTAGAAAAAAAAATATAGGTTACAATTTTTGCACGGATAGAAAAGATTTCTTTGAATATGTTTAAATGTAATTTAAAGTAATACGAAATTATTTTCATACATACATGTAATAGGAATGAAGTGTAATTAAATTATAATCGAAGTTGAATTTATTTTTGTTCACGTGTAAACATTATTATATTGTCCAGCAGAATCTGTCAAATTTACCATAAATATGTTACAATACAAACATAAAATTTTAAATGCATTTGAATAAACTTTTCCTTGGCAATTTACTTGATTAAAACTATATTTCGAAACACAGAAAATGCTAATCAAATCTAAATACAACGTATGTTCGCAACGCTCGTCTTAATTCGATAATTTATCGACTGACGAAGTTGGCAACGTTGTGCAGCATTTTCGATCCTACGCCATCTATTGGCATCGTTTGAACATATTGATGTTAAAAAAACAAACAAAAAAGAAATTGGATTTAAATAAATGTATTCTTCCAACATTCTTCTTGTATACGAAGTTGGCACTCGTTGAGCACTCGGTAATCGGCATTTTCTGCATACGTGTCTTTTGTTGTTCGTTGAGAAAACGTGTTCGCGTCGGTAATAATTTTGTTTTTTTAAATTAAATAAATATATAAATTGTGTTACAAAAAGTACTCTGTTACTATGAGTATAATAACTTGAAGTATATAATTTCTGAAACTAATGTGAACAAACCACAAATAATAATCTGTGTTTCGATTTTCAAACAGAATTTGGCATGTTTTTTTACAAAAGCCTCCGTGAATTCCTTGTCTACGCTATGTGCTGTACTGAAATCAACTGTAACGTCCAAATATAAAGCGAGCTTGGATCGTCTGGTTTAGCGTCTGCTGGTGCAATTGTGCATTCATTGATGCTGTCACTAATACGAATTCTTTATTTATGCATTTAAAAATTTGTATATGAATTCAATTATTATAAATTCCCACTGTGCATGTTTAAAGATTTTTAATAAAAATTAATAAAAAAAACAACATTTTATTTTTATTTTATTTTCAGGATTTCTTTCCAAAAATATTTAAATATGTTTCTATGCAAACATACTACTTTTTGTACTGAAAGAACTGATATGTTTCACTGGAAACATATTTATATTCAGGTCTAAATATTTCTTTTAAGTCAGCCTACAGTATTGGAATATATATTTTAGAATTTTCAAAGTATGATCAAAAAATGAGCGAATTTCGAGATTGTTGCGAAAAATTTTGCGATATCAATGTGATAAATATTTATCTTGTCGAAGAATTTAATTGTACGAAAAATTTTAAAAATTAGAATCGACCGAGATCGAAATTTTCTATCGAAGTTATTCGAGAAAGCGTCGAGGCATCAAAGAACTCCGAGACATGGATGGCTCGGATTGAGCGATATTAAGAATATTTATTGAAATATGAATAATTGCGTGACCATATGGACTAAAACGCAAGAAACGAAACAATAATTTCAATGAATTTTTATGATGTTGTTGATTCCTTCGAACTCCATGTCAATTTCTTTGTATTTTTCGAATACCTAACGTAGAAATAATGAAATAATATTATCTATTGTGAAATTTAATAATTTAAGGATTTTTAATTTTATTTTTTTCTTTATATCTGAAAAAAAATCGTATGAAATATTTTTTTTGTCATTTTTGCTTCCAACATTTTGGCTTCCATTATACTCAAAAAATGTTTCTTCAACGTACTTAAAATTTCATTATATTACTTTTATTCTACAGCAAAGCAATAATGCATTGCACATTAAAAATAGTCCACCAGAAGACCAGACTTTTTCTACAATATAAGACAACTTCAAATCTACTGCCAAATAATATAATGTCTACTCTGAGAACGTTTATAACTCCTAAACAACAAGGCATATCAAAAGTGTTATATATGAATAAAAAAATACCACATAAGTATGTATTAAAAATATTTAAAGTATTCAACTTAATGTAATTTCTGAGAAATGTGCGTACGAATAAAGTGTAATAGTCCGCGTTTTGTTCCATATGTAAAATATAATATTTGAATTTTAATAATATTGAATAAATACTGAATTCCCAAGTAACCACGGCTCGACAATTGCCAACTTTGTTGTTATGACGTGGCAAAATAGTGGCAAATTATAAAATGAGTTATGTTCCATATATGTTGAATGTATAACAGAAGAAGAACCTAATAGGAACATGTTTATGAATAATATAGCTAATTAACTTTAAAATGGTATAATATTATATTATAATACACAAAATATTTATTATATTCATGGAATGTTGCGTTGTAAAAAAAAGACAGTCGGAATGTATAATTTTAGAAATAAATTAATAACTCTTTTAACAAATTTTTAAAAATTTTTTTGGATGCTTGTTAAAATTAGAGGGGTACGAATATAATCTTTAACCCAAAAACTTGAACCGTTTGTTAAATTCGAGTTGTAGTTTGTCGAAATATCTGTTCGTAAAGACTTATATTATTATGCCATAGCATATTTTTGACATAATGTGCAGTTTTATTACCCGACAAACATTCGCGTTAATGGCAATGCGTAGGATCTTTATTATTTTTAATTTTAATCCACACAAGTTCCACATTTAAAATTACAGTTCAAGTTCCAAA